>OV788327.1:8921045-9358545 GCA_928718305.1 Tetramorium bicarinatum | reverse complement strand
CCCGCGCCTTTCCTCCGCGTCGCTTAATTACTCCTCATCGCCGAATTAAGGTCCTAGATCGCACTCTGGTTTAATGAGAGACGAATGTTTAATGAGGGATTCGCGGAGAGAAACGTGTTCCCGGTTCACGAGATAGTTTTCACGACGTCGGGAAAATCTCGAGTCGGTTCCCCTGTTGTAGAAGGCGCCAAGAATTATGTAAGCCGTTGTGCGCTGCTCTTGCAAGAACAGCAGATTTCTTCACGTTTCCCCTTATTTCATGAACGCCATTTAAGGCTTGACCTCGTTACCAAGCGATATTGATTAAGAATTTATTCAGAAATGTCTCGACTATTTTTGTTGCAAATACAAAATCGTGGAGTATCGAATAAGTACATTTCGGGAATTTAAATTCGAGTGAGTGCAATACCTCAGCAACTTGCATAAAGACAAAATTTAGATCTCGTAAATTCCGAAGTAGCCCCTGAATTATTTAAAAGGAAGCTTAAGTTATTTAAGGAAATGGCAACGGAAATGTTCTATTTTTTAAGGACGCGCGTATCTTCGCTTCGACGTGGACAGCTTTATCACCGTGCAATATCCCATGCTTTAAAGTCCATCTTTAAACAATGACAACAACCAGCGGGAGATAGACCGGTTAAAAGCGGCGCCAGGATGGATCGTATAAGCCGCGTCTTTAAAGCGTCGCATCGTAGACAAACAATTTTTAGGGAGCAGTTAAGTCGCGACATTGTACACACGAGTGAAGTGCCAGACCATTGTGTATACGCGGACATCTCTCAGTGATCATCCGATGCAAGGAAGTACACCATTTCCGGTACGTATCTTCGAGAAATTCTTTTTACGAAGCGGGGCGTTCTTACGCGACGCACATTTTGGGCGTATAAAAAGAGAGAATTTCTCATCTTATTTAAACATCGATCCTCGCTATGTCACTTTCCTCTCGCTCGAAGCCTAATAACATTTTTACGACGTAAAATATTTCGAGGGTGTGTCGCGAGATCGCAAGGGGAGTTGAGCCGCATCGCGCCGCGTTGCATTCCAGTGGCTGTAATAAAACACCTTGTAATTGACGCGACGCGCGTAAATCTTAGATATCGAGGTTTTACGGGGAAATTGGTTGAAGAAGCTACCTGCCCCATTGGATTTACGCGAAGTTTCTCGAGATTATACGAAATAAGTTAAGCCATTGCAATCGCAACACTTTGAAAGTAAATTTATTTTTACTCGTTGATGATAAAATTTTTTTGTTTTTTATTTTTTTTGGCAAGGTGAACAAAAAATGATTATTTATAGATAAATTATAGACAATCAAATGTCATATTAATTTTGTAAAAATTCGCATTTTGAGGTGGCAACTTTAGATCTCAGTATTTTGGTTTATTCTTACGAAGCAGCCCCTTCGAGATTTCGTAAAGAACATTCTGAAGTTCTTATTTCAGTGCGATCGATGGAATCGCCTCGAGACAACGTGCAGGAAGTCGAATACGCGTTTCGTGTATAAACGGACGTATAAACGGCGAAGTTACTTTATACCTCCTGGATTTAAGGAATTACGCCGCAGCCATAAGCTATAAAGATTCCCGTCATAACTCGAACGGTATCACATTTTATTTAATTGCCCCGCGGCTCGCTTACCCGCGGGCTCTTCCCCGTTCGCGTGCATAATATTATTTATTGCCAAAGAAGCTGTTAAAGTTTAACGTCGCGGAGGCGCTCACTCTCAAAATTAAACGCGATAAAATGTTTGTTATCCAATCGGCTTGCTACTTAATGTCCTTTCGCCCCCGTTTGCCGTCGCGTGCGCCGTCTTTCCCGCTTGAATTTGTAGAGAGAAAGCCTGGCGGTAATCCGCCGCTAGGATGGCCAGCGACGTATTATCTCGCGGATAAGAACACAGGGAGTCGGATAGCTTTACAGCCATTTAGCTGCGAAGACGGTTATAAGCGCTCTTCAAAGTACGTAGACGTACATTATGATTCAGATAATGGAATGTTTGAGATCGTTTACATTAGCATATCGCAGTGGTACAACGAAATTTGAAACCATAAAGAACACAAGACCCGAGAAATATAGAAAATAAATTTCGCGAAGAATAGCGAAAGCTTTTAATGTAATTAAATTTGAACGTGTTCCAAGCTCGATTGCCGCTTTTGCCGCGTTTCGTGACGCGTCATCCGATAGTGTCACAATTAAATTCATAATGTTGAAAATATTCTATAATAATCATATAATATTCGATAGAATCTAGTTTTATACTGGACTCTGTCTGGACTGTTAATTTCAGTATTAGTTGCTTTATTCCAATCTTCTTATTTACGGATATCGAATATCGATGAGTTTAATAATGTGTTTTGTCCCCTTGTCTCATTCTCCCTTAGGATGATAGAAAATTAAACGATATTATCTCATGGATAAGAACATAGTCGGATGGTTCAACCATTTAGCTGCGAAAACTGTCATAAAAGCAGAGAATAAATTTAGCAGAGCGTGAATTTTTAATGTGATCAATTTTGAACGCGTTCCAAATTTGATTTTCGCTTTGGTTCATGACACGTCATCGTGATGCCCATAACAGCTGAGAGATCGTAACTAACATTCTATAATAATCGTATAATCCAGTGCCATCTCATTGCTAAATCCCATTACCGTTAATCCAATCTCTCATTCACGATTTCTATGATATCCGATAGCTATTTAATACCGCTCTCTGTCTTTCTGTCTTTCCATGAAACGACGGAAAACTATACGACAATCCGTACATTATCTCGCGGATAAGGCAGACTTTACAAGTTCCGAGGACGATTATACGAAACCTTTCGAAAGTATATACCAGTATACGGCGGATACGACATATTCGCCAAGTAAGCTCGACATTGTCGATCAGTTAAGCTCCACTGCGGGAGAGTCTAAAGCGCGATAAATCCGGCGTCGCGGAAGGATGCATAAATCTTCTTAATTTACTGCTACGTAACTTTTATTCCCGCGTACTACCTACCACGTTACGCTAGCAGTATCGAGATTTAAAACTTTTGAACCACCTATTGCCGCGATAAGCAGCCACTTTGACCTCGGGATTATTAATTTAAAACTCGAAACGTGTTTTATATCGTACGCGAGTTTAATCCAGAGTTTCGTTGCTAAGACGGTAGCGATCGATGGCGTTTGAAAAATTTAAACGCAGTTACTCTAGTATTCTCGAAATGAATCAAAGATGTCTAAAATCATAAATTGAAAAAGTTGCTGAACAAGTAACTTTCAAATTTTCGAAAGAACGATCAGTCGACATTTCATCGGAGAACGATCGATTCAACTTCGTGACGGAATCTCTTCAAAAGTGCATATCCGGTTAGCGGGATATCAGAATAAAAGCTCGTGTGATTCTCGATTACACGTTCCATCATTACGGGGAGTATTTTATCGCCTGTCTGAGTTACGGGGTTCCGCTCGTTAACCGGAAAGTTCCCGGGGATCGTCGCGCTCAAATTTAAATTGGGAAAGTATTTTACGAGCGCGCGGGAGTTTCACGGTAGCGTTGTCACATCTTGATGAACTTCCGGTAACGATCGTAGGAAAATGTCACCGTCGTCTGCCGCCGCCTATGTTGAACCCGCTATACGACCGCGCTGCGGGAATCTGGTTCACGAAACGAGGATCCGCCGAGATTAATGAACGCCGATTACTTATTCGTGTCATTTGCTCCTGATTGGGAGTATCGTGATTATCAAATAATGAGTTACTAGAATATGATCAATCTATTTAACACCTGTAGATCTAAAGAAATCGATTATATATTAAGAAAGTGTAGATTTTTAAAAGAAATTGTTTTAAACTAGCAAAATCGTTGGTTTAATGCATTAGAACGACTGTAACTTTCAAAATAAATACTAAATTATATAAAATATCTCTACAAAATTAGGAAATTTTGGAAACATAAAAAAATTAAAAATAACACGTTTTTTTAATTTTTCCTATCTGCAAAAATGATATAAATGAAGATATTTGTAGAAGAAGGGAGAGATGTTTTGTTATCTTATAATTTTAATAATTTCTCTAAAAAGTAATAAATAATATTTTCAAGTTATTAAAAAATTACAAATTACAAATGAAATTTTTCAAAAATATATTAAATATTTGTTATTGTACATTATAAACATGCATAGATAATTTATTTAATCCGATCAAACCCACCACCATAACTGACGAATAATCACGTGCTATCTCAATTAATCAGCGCGCGGAGCAAGTAGCAGATTTGGTAGCAGAAACGTTTGTGCAACCGGGCGATGACGGGCAAGCACGTGAGGCGGCATAAACGCGCACCATTAAACCTACCTCCATGTGTTTACGAAACAGGCGGAAAAAGCGTTAGACGGGAGAAAAAAAGTGTATCGTATCCGCATTCAAAATGGATAGTCCGACACCCCCTTCGCACCACTTATCCTCGCAGTCGCGATTCGCGCACGCTTCGCATCGCCATCGCCCCTCGCCGCTAATGTCCGATACAATGACGAGCGTTCTGTATATTTTCCGTGACGTGTACACGTAATACAGAGTGTCCCACGAAATCCACGATTTTGGCGAGATGATATTTTTCAGCGATAAAGGAGAGTTAAAAAGAATCTAATCAAACAGATCTATGAAGAATAAATAATTAAGAAGCTTCCGACCACGTGCTACATTTCGACTTCGAAACGTATCATTACAGATTTCCTAGGACACCCTGTATACGTAAAGAAGCAGCCACCTGCGGAGCGAATGCGGATGCACACGCGTGTGCGATGTCCGCCCACCTGACAATACGCCGTCTCGGCAGGATCGTAAAGCCGCTCTTTATGCACGCTGCGAAATGGTCAGTAGATACACGTGCCGTGGACACTTGCCCGACGGAGATTACGATAACCCGGCATGGATGCATCTCTGACGCGAACGGTTCGTCCGCGTAAAATCGTTTCGTAGTTTTTTTTTTTTTTAATAGAGGCAGCAAATTTCTCGCGGAAGATCCGATCGACAAATTTACGTCGGTAAATTTAAATGGTGAATTTGCATAGCGAGTTTACACGCGGTGGCATGCGGTATTTTTAGAGGCTTCGCTGCGCTCGCGATACGGCCGCGAAGTAAATCCGGAATTATCGAAATCTACCCTACATCGAGTCCGTAAGCGGGCGGATGGTATACCAGTCGCGGATCGTATTTCTCCGAGCAACGCTGCAAACGCTTCCTCGTTCTTTTTTTTCCGATTGCCGCGGTATCACTGCATCGCGCCGTAACTTCGACACGAAAAAACGGACGAGCTCGAAACGATAGGTAATAAAAGTCACTCGGGTGCGTCCAGCGGTGATTCGGGAGAGATAAGAGGTCTGATGGACAGCGCGAAATCGAGCGAGGCCCGACAATGCGATAACGCGGGGCACCGTGAGCGCGTATCGCCCGACGATTATGCGTAGACGATAAACGGACGACCGCGTTATAGAATCCAGCCGCGCTGTTGCGTAATCGCTGAATAAGCGACTTCGTTGGACGATCGAACTCTTTCACAATCGGCACATGGACACACGATTATCGGCCGTATGCATGTATAATGAAATCTCTTTAAAGTTTTAATGATGTGTCAACAAAGTCTCAATCTACTTACAATGAATTTATTCAACGTACAACTGACGTACTACTTGTATGTTTTAAATAATTACGCGGTATAAAAATATAAATATAAAAATAAATAAAAAAAATCTATATATACAAAATAGATGGTGACCTGTACGAAAATAGTGGCTAAAAAAAAAAATTCCGTCTTTAGGTCCCACCGAGATTTGAACTCGGATCGCTGGATTCAAAGTCCAGAGTGCTAACCATTACACCATGGGACCTTCACGGAATCTTCGGCTTTATTGAACGTACAGGTCAACCATCCAAATTAAAAATTGGCTATCGTGAACGGATTTTAAAAACGAAAAGATGAGAGAACAAAACGGTACAACTATGAGACATAATGAATTGTATTATCATTATATTTTCAGTCAAGTTAAATATATCACGTTCTCGTTTACAGCTATTTGAGAATCGCGTCTATGTTTTTAAAATGCAGCTGGTTCGCAAATAAATTTCAATTCTGTCATGTTACGTGTCATGTTACGCTGTTGTAAAAGTGGTTATTTACAAACCCCCTTGCTACATTGCACCCCGTCTACTTTCCCCTTTCTCTCCCCCATATCGCGAAGGAAAGAAAAAAAGCCTCTCGAGCCGTTTCGTGAGTGTCGTCCCGAATCGGAAGAACGGGGCGAACAATGTATAAATTCGAGCACCCCTCCAAAGTGAGAGATGGTCAGGGGAGAGGAGAGGGGGGTAGAGGGTGGAAACATAGATTTCGAAAGCATCGACAAGCGGGAGCTTGGTGGAGGTCGACCCCTTCTCGCCCTGTGTCAACCCCTAATTGAACGGAAGCCGGCAATAAATATTACTGTTTCTTTCGTAGGGCCGATTTTATAATAGCGCGCAGCCGTGGCACCGATGACGGAAGCGGATGTGCAATCAATGTGACATACGTTCCAAGGATTTATGTCCCGTGTCGCTGTCTACGTGCGATTAACTTGCAATCGGATCGGGAATTGAAGAAAGACGTAGCGTCGCGAATCTCGGTGAGTACTAAAATAAAAGGATTTTTGCATGAAATTTTCTTCGCGAAATCTGTTTGCAACACATGTGAAAGTACCTTGCATTATTAAATGCAGGGATAATAGTTTGAAAGAGAATATTGACGATAATAAATCCATCGTTTATGTGTTAGAGCGTTTCCTTTGCATTTTACATCTTAGAAAGCGAGTAAAAAAAATTTTAACTATTACCTTATTAACTTTACATAGCAATTTAATATTATAGAGTGGAAAGTATGTTAACTACCGTGTCAATAAAACATGTTAAAAATAAACAGCGGAGAACAGAAATGTCTATAAATTATGTTGCACTTAAATTTCTTTGCGGTAATTCTCTATAATTTATGATTTAATACAGTCAATCAGCTTATTGATATCAATGTTATGTTTTTATTTTGTCAGTGATTCAGAATCCGTGAAAATCGCGCGCGGGGAGAACGCGTAATTCACATTCATCCCGATATCTGTCCTATTAGCTCAAGCCGAAAATCCATCATGTGCCCGGTAAACGCATTTATCGGGGAAACACAGGTGGCATGGTCTGATGGGGTACGTCTGTCATCTCGCGCGGCAGAATCATCCCCGTCGGCTTCTCCCACCGTTCGCAGTGCCTGCAAAGCCTCGGCGGTGTCGCAGGCTGCGACTTCCGGTTCCTTCTTGATAATTAGAAGCGACCCCGGCTCGTAATAACAATAACGGCGCGTGCTACGAGGCAGCGGCCCCGGGGCACCTCGTTTGACATCAAAGTGAGTCCTTCCCTCGCCCCCCTCTCGTCTCCGTTGCGCGCCTCTGTTGCCGGCATGCAACGGGGCACGACTAATGAGATTCACTTTGCTTACGGTTTCGCCCCTGCGCTCTCGCGATACTCGCTTTATCCCTCCCTGCCTCGACCGACTTCGCTGGCTCGCTCACCACCTTTCGATCATTTTGATCATCGCGGCGATACCGCGCCCCACGGTGATGGCGCACCCCTTTTTTCCGGCTTCTCGTATCGCGACACTGCCTTTGTGCTGCCACTCTCGTAAATATTTGAGCGCGGCTCGCCTCGTTAGCGGAATTTGTTGTTGCCTGTTTGGCGCATATGGAGTGGATCGGCTGTGTAAATAAAAATAATGATAGCGTAATTCTTTTAATCACTGTGACCGCGTCCGATCACTGGCTCGCGAATTTACACACACACAGCGATCCGCCAATAATCCGCAATTCTTTCCGTCATTCGTAAAATTTATGACGCTATATACGCCGTTATATTTCAATCAGTTTAATAGATGACAATTATGGTGATGATAAGATGTATTTATGAGCTTTATATTTAGTGGCTACGCGCAACGAATCCTGTGACGTGCAGAACGAGGCGTTACACAGCCAGCCAGCCAGCCTTATCTACTCCATAGGTGCAATTATCCCTACCAGTTTTATTATGCTCTTAATTGAAACAAATCATTGCAGCAATCTAAGCTTGTCCCACATACATGATCTGCCCGGCTACTTAATATTATCTCGTAAACATCTCAGTGCTTCGGCACGCGGTACCTCTCGGCAGAAATAATTTGTCACTTGGTGCATAGTCATCTTATTTAACGTTACGACGAATTAATTATCGATTAAGCCGGCATCTCGCTACGCGTTGCCTCACCCGTTACCGATAATATCTATAACTCGGCGAATGTTCATCAATATTTATCATCATCATCCCGACTGTCTTCGTATTCACCCGCACGTAAAAATCGAACCGCTTACGCGTCGTTAGATCCATTAGTGAGCCCTGTTAATAGACAGCATTAATTATGTATGCATCTGGGTCGACGACAAGGAGCAGGACGAGATCGAGGCGCGACGACGACGACTCTGACGACAAGGACATCGGCGACTAGTATGCATTATGATGCACCCCTATGTCGCCACGTGGCCGCGAGTCACGCGGGGCCCGGGCGGGATTTTAAAATGCGCGGGAAAAAGCGGGACGCACGCGGATGACACGCCGTAAGGGCGGCACGAATTAACGCTGGAAAATAAAAGAGCGCGCCCGTCACGCCTGGTGGCAAAATGGCCTGTGACTAATGCGGCACCGCTTCCTGCGCCGGGCTCGAGTCCTCGACTTGACTGCGACTCGAGTGTGACTGCGATACGCTATGAAAATCATGTCACGGACATATTGCCGGACCGTTTCCGACCGTGGTAGTAGTTCCCCCCCCCCCCCCGTACGCCATCGATATAATTAATTACAGGAAGTTACCCCGGCGCGAGACGCGTACGCGGCGAACAGCGAAAATTGAATCGCCTGTTATTCTCGAACTGGTCTTGCTCCCATAGCCGATACGGTTAATCGTCATAGGGGAGACTATATTGAAGTCGTTCTAAATTGAAGGTGGAAGTCATCAAGGTGAGTTACGTTACGGCCAATGTAACGTGCAGTCCGTAACGGATTTTGGAAAATTATTTCTTTTTATAATTTGGTCTCCTATATTGCTCCCCTTTATTTAATAGCATCTGAATACGCTTAAATGAAAAAAAAGATATTAGCATTCAAGATTGCTTTTTTATATTTTTATTATTTCCAGTTATATCTTCTACACGACATTTAAAAAAAAACTATCGTTCACATTTTACAAAAAATTTGTATACCTTCCTACTTCATACTATTTTCTTTAATTTAATAGTATTTAAATGCTGCGGAAAGAGATAACTCGTTCAAAAGAAGACATTAGCATTCATTCAAGGTATCCCATTGTTACCTACGGCAACACATTTTTTCTCTGATTTTTCAAGTTTATATAATGACCATGACTTGCATTTTATAAAAAAATACTACTATTTAGCATTATCTGTTATTTTCCATTTAATTTAATAATGTTGGGAAAAAATATTGATAGCTTTTCACCATTGTTACTTACATCTTTTTTTCCGATTTTTCAAGTTCATTTAGTAAGTAATGCCTTGTATTTCATGAAAAGTATTAATCTATATTATACATTCTTGTTTATACGCTGCATGCAAAATTGATATTTATGGTACTTTTATTCGAAGCGCGTCTCGCATAGTGCCCTCTCCCCTCCTCGCCTCGAACATATGCCGCACTCGTGTTCCAGGGCCACGCGTACGCTCATTAGCGTACGCTATTACGCCGTGGCATAATTTCACGATACGGGTGCGATCATTTTCCGGAGATAGCAAGTCTTCCGGAAGAGCGCGGCGACCTGGCGGTGGTCTCCCTAGGCTAGGTCAGTGCTGGAGAGCCATTCATAGCGAGAGTGCGACGACGCAGCGGGTGGGAGAGATCGCGACGACGCTTTTTTCGCATCAGCCTCGCATCCCGAACGAGCCCTCTCCCCTCCGGCCAACTAGCTGCGAATCGTTGCACGATACGTTCACACGCGTTCACGCGCCGACACGCACGGCATTTCAATCATTTTTATCAGTCGAATCTGCATCTCGTCGCTCGCTCCTACGGCCGCGCCGTGACAAAAGTGGACGTAGCAGATGCCACGATGCGGGCACTATCTCGTCGATGTCATCTACGCCGGTCACGCCCATTTCAGATCATTATTCTAGTTGGCGGTTATCATTTCACTTTTCGCCGAGTCTCCAGCCCCGATAATGGATAAGAAAAAGCACCTCTCTCGGTCGAGAGACTGTTGGGTCTTTTCGTCTCCATGCCCGCCCCTTCTCTTCACGTTAGTCCGAGAGGACACCCGCGGTGCAATTGTGTCAGGCCTAATGGTTTTCGCTCCTACAGCGACCCACTGTGGGGATGACGAACAGAAGAAAAATACGAAGAGGCTAAACTTTTGAAGACGTGGCTTCGATTCCTCTCACGCTCTACTGCGCTCCCTGACAAGGATGAATAGATTCTTCCTCTATGTCCTCGATTTTCTGCTTTATTCTGGTTAACTTTTTCTTAAGAATATAAGCCTTGCATGCGGCAGAAAAAAATGGGAGGGATAATATATTTAAATGCTACTGCGTCGTAGAGTTTCGTTCTGACCGAGAGTTACCACGAATTTTGTCCAAAGCTGACAGATTGAACTGTCAGAGTAACTAACAGGTCGAGTATTCCCGGGATTACATCGGACGCTGATAGCGTCAATGGAAAGCGATACTTTTCGCGATACATATATGTGCACGTGTGTGTATATTTTTCGCGGGCGATACTGTCGATAACAATTGTCGTGGCGCGTGACAAATGGTAGTCCGTGAACCTCGGTGGATTCTTGTAATTTTAGATTACACTTCGTTGCCCAAGGGCTATGGTTAACGCATGGTCGGTCAACCCCCTCGGCCATCACGGAGTATCTTGTCCAGAAGGGTTAGATTAGATACGTCGTTCACTTTGGGCCATATATCTGTTCGACCCCGTCTTTCCATCGCTATGCCGCGTGTGTATATATGTATCTATTTGCCGACTGTGTGCGCGCCCTGTGCGTGTATGCGTGTGTATTTATTGACCATACGTGTCCGACCGTGTGTGCGTGTGCGTGTGGACGAGCCGTGAGTCGCGCGGTGAGTTACGGGGCTGCGGACAGAGTGATGCATTGCCGCAGAACCGAGAAGGACCAGATCCCACGGGAATCGAACGGGAACCCTTGCACCTCACACCATTACACTCCATGACAGAAGGGGAGGTTGAATTATTGGAATATCGACGCTACCGGGCATTAAATGCTTCAATTACGATTAATATCGAAATGCGCTAGAACAATGCACGCGGCCCGTCTCGAAATGGATACCTTTTGGAACAGTCTGTCTCTTGATACTCTATTGTTACGTGCTGAATAAATGCTTTATTCTATCCTGGCGGAACATTAACGGAAATGAGCTTCCGCATCATTAATTCTATTCTTACATGCGTGTTGACACTGAATATTTTTCATTAATATTTAATAAAACAAAGCGAAGAACGAGACATTATATTGAATATTTCAGGATCTATTTTTAATCTATTTTAAATTTATTATAATTTATTTAAAAATTTTATTTTTTAAAAGTATCATATATTTTTTAGTTTACATATTTACAAATAAATTCAAATAATGAAAATTAGGAAAGAGCTATTTATGAATAAAACGCATTAATTCCAATCAATCTCAATTAATGCCTAATCGCAAACACTTTTCCTCGTGTGAAAAACTTGACGTAACGTAAGAGAGATAATTTATTACGGTCAGTGATGTGTACATACGTTTGCATAATGAATGCGTGATGTAAGACGACCGCGTAAACCCGTGGCAATTATGTACATGCTCGCTTCATGCACGCATCAACGTTTTCGCTCCCGTTACGTCGCCACAGTAAAACTGTCGTCGGTGAAATACACGGGTGGACTCCAGTGCGGAGGGCAAACGTTATTGTTGCACCATATAAATCGCGCTTGATCGCGGAGGAGTATGGACCCGTATATCAAAACTACTGCCGGCCGTGCACCCACTGTAATTTGTGGCCGGTAATAGAAGAGGGAAGCGCGCATCCGACGAAATTATTATCCAGAAAATACATGAATTTTGCGGCGACGACGGCCGGGTACTTCGGGGTCGCTCAAAGGTCGTGGTGCGCCTCCCCAGCGACGATACTTCGGGGTTTCCGTAGGCAATGTGCGAACCGACACCGGCGTCGACAACGTCCAATTCCCGTAATGCACAAATAGTAAGTAAAGCTATTCCATAAGTAAAGCTCGTCCTTTTCGCCGGGGAGCAAGGTCTACGATGGAACGATTTTGCGAGAATTCTTTTCGTATACACAGATAGAACAATCTTTCTGTCTGAAGCTTGAATCGTCGGTTTTAGGACAGCGGTATATCATTTTAATTGCGTAATATTTTTATCGAGGAATCCAATTTGTAATTTCAAAGATATCATTTTGGAGAAAAATTTACAGCGTAATGTATCTTGCGACTATGGCCAATCGTGTTTCCTCGCATGCTCATTCACCCGAGCGGACGGTTGAAATACTCTGGAAATCGTGGCCGCACGGACGGAATTCCGGCAGTGGAGAAGTTCCCAACTCGTTAAAGCTAATATCGCAGCCTCCACCCCAATTGCTAATGCGTCCGCTCGTGCGCACCCACGACACAACACTTTATTTTTATTTAAAGTGCTCGAACCACACCCCTCCGTCTCGGTCGCCGATTGCCCGACTGGCTGGATAGCTGATCGGGCTCCCGCTTCATTCCGGCGAGCTGAGGAGACGCGGGGGAAGATTCAATCGATTACCGCGATTAAAATAAAATGTAAATGGCGGTACGCGCGCGCGACTCGTGTGTTATGCAAATTCGGTTCTCCGGTAATCACTGAGTGGAAGCTGATGTCTTCCTCCGGCGCTAATGGCCCGGGAAAATGCAAAAAAAGACGAACGGAGGGAGAAAGAGAGAGAGCTGATGAAAGAGAAAATAACAGCGCGAAGTGTATTGCAACTCGCACGTATGTACGTGCGGACGCGAAACGCGTCTGCGAGACGCACGAGTGTGGGTAAACGCGTGTGCGACAACAAATCGAAGAGAAGGAGGAATGAGTAGTTCGCGAGGGTTGCACTCGAGGGTGCAGTTGACTTCAATAGTTTAACGAAATTGCCGAAGATCCTCGGGTAGGTTCTCAGCCCAGAGAGTTTTCTGATTTCCCGACTGTTTCTATATTTATTTGTTCCTTCATGTTTCACGACGCGAGACGCGCACAAAAATAACAATCTTATGCGAGACCCGCCGAATAGGATCATTTCTGAAACATCTTGGCCGAAATGCGCACAACTTGCTATTTATATGACTATATTGTAATATTAACTCGTTACTACGTTGTAGGAATAAATATGCGGCGTTATGAAAGCAAATGAAATTATTACCACACGTTTATAAAATGTTTATAATGTTGTACAGTCGCTATAATAATAATACGCTTAAACGATGCACCTGCCTGGCCTTTAATACTCTCGTTTAAAAGCGCGGCCCGTAAAACATAACGAACCCATTTATCGCGATAAGTGAATGAAAAATATCCATTAGCGTTCGGTAACGCGGGAGTGTATCGTCGAAACTACGGTAATCTACTTGCCGAGTACGCGCTTATAATACATTACGCCGGCCAAATGTGTTCTCGATATTACATATTACACGGCATACCGCAGCCATTAATCTCGGCCACTTGCCGCGGCCGTAATTAATGCTAAACCAACACGCGCGATCGCGCACTTTCTACCGAAACCGAATGGAACGTCCGCCCTGATGAAACCGCACGCCGACGGTGAGCGTGACGCGCGATTCGACGCGTATCTGCAACAGTGCCGATAGGCAAATCGAATGGCGATCGCTATTTGGGAGGGAACGGTAGGTCCTGGCCTGTACAGCTACATACAGAACGGACAGAAACGAAGACACAGACGAGGAATAAGCGAAAGCGCGCGCGCGCGCGCGCGCACGGTAAAGAGGGAGAGGAAGGAATCGGAACAGAATGGGACGCTCGTAATTCGGACAAAGACGCAAAGCTCGACCGTGCACGCAATTGTGACAACGCGCGCGTCACCGGACACCCAGCGATATCAAAAGGACGCATAGGTAGGTGCATGCCGATGCATTCATTGTACCGCACACATGCATGTACACACGTATACCGCCACCCTTCGGTTGCGCAGAGTTGCAGCGGCGATGCAACGCGCGGGCAGGGATCCGCCGCGTTCGGCCGCGCCAGGATGATTAATTAGTTGTCGCGCGTTCCATGTCACCGTGTCACTCTTGTCACGGCTTTGTCACTTCGCTGCGAGCACATACACACACACACGCGCGTGTCCCGCGACGCAGACGCGCGCGCCCGCTGCCGCGCCGCGCCGCGCCGTTGCACCGTCCGCACGCGCAAAGCAAATTGCATTGTAACCGGGGCTGCAACAGGCGCGCCATTAATCAATGCCCGGGACACGGTGCACGACGCGTACTGCCAATTTCCAAGTCGCGCCCCTGACGACGGCCCTCGCGGACAAAACAGCGGATAGGTGAGCGCTCGCCGATATGGAAATGAAGGCGGCTGGCCAGGGGACAGCGCGAAGCATCCCCCCGCTCCGAGGATTCAATTCCGTCGATCGATACTCGGCATTAAGTATTAATAAATCCATATCAAGCACACTGACAGCATAATTCGCAATTTCATCTGATCAGGTCTTGCAAAAATTAATTACTGATGCGTGTTGCAAGAAGCGTATTAACTTAATCCCGGCTTAATCACAAATCTCACACGTTACTGATAAAATTCTATTCATGTGGATGCAGCTCGCATTGATTTTCTTCGCTTACGATGCATTCGAGCGGATTGCGCGTCTAGAATAGCGCAGCCAAAGTCAGCTTTAATACGGAAGGTGATCGGCCACCAAGCCGGTCGATAACAGTAATGTAATCATATCCGCGTGACGTCATCGTGCCCGGATGGTGCCGATTTCTTTTAACGACGCTTGATCACTCGATTTACCTGTTGCGCCGATGCCCGGCGGCACTTCGTCGAGACGCATCCCCGCCATAAATATCGGACTCGACGAGAATAAAGATATCCGCGACGTCGTTTTCCTCTCTTTCTCCCGCTTTTCCTCTTCCTTTTTCCCTTTTTCTTTGCGTTCCGGCCATGTGTCAGATAGCTTTAACACGCTTTCCGTTTCATCTTCCAGAAAATGAAGTTGTTAAGTACGCGTATCTTCATCCACTTATCAGGTTTACTTCGCGTTCTGTGAGATCTCTATTCTTTTTTCAAATATCTTGTTTGCAATTAGTAAAGAGCACCGCGTTTGTATACATATGTGTGTGTGTGTGTGTGTGTGTGTAACGGAATTAGTTTAACGCTGTTTTATTTAATCACAAAGATTACATCGAATTTTCTTTAACATAGTTAAAAGTATCGCGTCAAATATAATTTAAAATTGAAATCTAATATTTATTTTTAACTACATTTAATTTTAATTAAATTTTGAATGCCCTTTTATTCAGATCAACTATTCAGTAAAAATTTAATTAAAAGTCTAATTATAAACTACATTGAATTAATTTTGAAATAATTTATAAAAGCGATAAAATAAAAATATATAAATTATAGTCTTTTTCTACATATATATTTGGTTTATTTATTCTATATACATTTAAAACGGTACAGCTATTCTTGATTTTATATGTGGAATATATTTGCGTTACGTCAATACAATTCACGAGACATGCCGATTCAAGTGTCCAGTGCTTGACAGTTAATTAAGAATCAATTTACAGGATTGCGGGTGATGCCTGTAACGCATAGAAATCAATCAATCTGCATGTAGATGTATTCACGGTATTCGGAATGAACACTTGCGCCCTTCGTATTTTGAAACATTCTTGTCCCATCGAGCGAATGCTCGATCATGTGCAAATCAATTAGTGGAAATAAATCAATCAATTTATCGGCTTACGATTTCTCGCTTACAAATATTTATAAAACGTTCGTACGCACGTTCATATATGTATTTAGCATACATAAATTTTGCGCGCTATAATTCGAATTTTATTATATTTAAGATATTACAACACTTAATAATTATATATATAAAATATTAACAAAAATAAGATGAAATATACATAGAACGAAATTTTTTCTATATCCGCTGAAATATGGAAATCACTGCCAGAAGGTAATCGAAACGGGTTTGATATTACGGACTGTCTGAAACATGCACGCTCCGTTGAATACGATCTAATTAACCAAGAATTTCGTCGGCTTCGTAAGAGCGGTTAGATCAAACTGGATCTGATAGAGCGAGCCGCATCCGGTGCGCTGGCAATGAAAGAGCGGATCCTCTTCTCGTGCGGGAATTCCGGCGAAAAAACACGAGTTCGGACTGAAATTTTGGGCGTTAAATATGCAATTACACTAACGAGTGAGTCAGCGAGGTAGAACCGGAACGAAGTAGAGATAAAATGGAGAACTGAAAGTGTGCGCGGGGTGGCTGTGAGGAAAAAAAATAGTGATCTCCACGAAGGAAGACGGCGGAAGACGAGAACGATAAAAGGACGATCCTCCACCATCGCCGGCTTCTCACCCTCGGCTTGACGTGCGCTGCCACGACGGCATCGGACTTAGTCACGACTTTGGCCATACGCCCGCAGCCTTCGTTTTATTATTTAGTTCGCGCAGGAAACGAGCTGGCGGAATTACAGCAGGTAGAAATTAATGAAAGAACGTTGAGTGGCTGCTGAGCGGATGGCGGCGGCTCACAGAGGAGACTGGTAGCGTCGAGAAGTCGCGAACTGTAATTGGGGAAACGAAGGGAAAGCAATTAAGGACGATTTCCAACACATGCGATGGACAGCATTTATGCGATTGCAAAATAAAATACGTTCAATTGTTATGCGAGGATACAACGCCTGGAAGTATCGTGTGTCATGTTACTCCGAATTAATTGCCTGTCACTCCGCAGTTTGTGTAATGAATTCCGAAGAAATCGGAGAAGAATTTTATCCTGCAGGCAAAGGCCACCTTGAAGATCCACATCATCACTTTCTCATTTCTCATCCCTATCCTCCAGCGTTGATGAAAAACTAGATTGTTAAAGAAAGGAGGTTCAATTAACAATTTCCTGCCTCCATTTGAGGCAATCAATCTAGAGTAGAAATCGCCGACTGCATATATTTATTTCCTGCTGCAGGTGACAATTTACGATGCAAAATAATAAATGTTAGCCATATGACTATCTATTATTAGATAGATTTTATTTAGACTTGGTAATCTCAACATTTTAAGATTTTTTTCTGTTTAATATTGAATTTATTGCGTTTTTCTAAAACAAATGAGCGATATATTTTCGTTAATTAAAATTATTGCATATCCGCTACTTTAATAATTATAAACTCTGACTGAATGCAATTATATTGATATAAATATATGCATCCAGTAGAAAGTTTTGAAAATGAAACTTGAGTTTTTCTATTTAAAAATGTAAAACGATCTTAAAAAATTCGTACTTGTGACGATAGTAAAAATCTAATATAGACTCTGTTAATGATCTTTGATTTATTTGTAATATCTTGAAAATTTCTCGCACGTCAAAGTCTTCATCCTTTCCGAAAGCGGTTTGCCCGGTTTGATTACGCTACCCCATACTGGCCGCCATTTTCGCGCGGGGAAAATCCATCATGATCCCGGATTTCTCCCGGACACCACCGTCATTAAATGATCGCACAAAGCGCGGCGAAGCCTCGGCTTTAAGATCTCAAGCTGTTGCTAAGGGATTGATGGTGTTACCATGGCAACTACTGAGGGCTTATTGTTGCACCCCGTTGGTAGATCCGCGCTCCCCTCCTCACTCTCCATCCTCTCCTTGCACCCCATTCCCTCGCATGGCATATTTATTTGCATGTACTGGAGGTACGCGCGTCTTGCGCGTGCACACGCACGCTACGCATCTCCAAATGCACGTGAATGTGTGCGCGCGCGATGCGTGCATGCGTGCGTGCGTGTCGTGCATTTATGCATCTATGCCAGTGGTACCAAACCCCTTGACGTGTTCGGGGCAATGTCCTGAGTTTAAAGACGAGGGATTGAGTCGTTGAATCCTGATGCGAACGGCAAATTTTCTGCCACGATAACGTTCTGTCAAATCGGCATTATTCGTACCTGATCGATCCTTCTTGACTTCGAGAGAAGAGGTTGTTTGCAAATATACTTCGCATGGAGCATAGTGAAATTTTGGGGAAAGTAATAAAGCTTGATCTTTTTCATCTCGAATATCTTCATATTTGACTCATAATTTATAATATAAAATTTTTATACATATTTTATATTAGAATTTTCGCAGATTTAATTTTTCGGATAAAATTACATCAATTGATTCTGAATTAAAACGCAATACAGCATCAAATTCTATTTCTTGTCTGTTTTTTATATTAAAATAAAAAATATTACGTAAGTATTTAAAAAGATAAAAATGCAGTCATGCGATTAAATTACAAGAATATCTCTCTCTCTCTCTCTCTCTCTCTCTCTCTCTCTCTCTCTCTTTCTCTCTCTCTTGACGTATATGAGATATCAAGATGATGATAAACAGCAACTGGCAGTGCTATCAAACCCGCGGAAATGTTCGGGCCAACGACCTCCGTTTAAATGCGAGCAACCGAGCTACGAGCGTTCCGCCGAGCGCGCCAAAGAAAGCCCGTTTAAACTTTTCCACTAAAGGTAAATTATATTCGTCGGGCATAGAGAGTATTACGGAAGTACTGAGTCGGCAAACACGAAATTGAACTGGGTCAGAATGAGAACGGCAAATTCGCGCTTCTTCGTGACGCTGCCGCAATCAAAGTCGACTTGTGAATGGGCGGCTTTTTGCACGGATGTCATCGCAAAACTATTCAAACCTATTGTACCACTGGTGCCGTTTGGGATAAAGTGCTCATTGGGTTCACCACAGTTTCTAAAAATATTACGTAAGAAGGATCGTTATCGTTTACTGGACTAATCGGAGTTTCGGGTATGAGGCAAATAAAAGTTTATCGCTGCTCTTGCACTTCCTTAAAACTTCGTGCTACTGTCCACAGAATAAATTTTCCTTACATTTTTATGTTGAACATGAGATATGATAGTGTTACACATTCAAAAATGAAAGAAATATTGCAAACTGTTAATATTCTTTATTAATCGAAAAAATAAAAAATTGAGTCAAACATTTTCTCAATGAACTCTCGAATAAATACTCTATCCGGGATATCGGAATATCAAAGGAGATATCTTTATATCCGCGACGTTGACGAGCCACAAAGCTCACATGGCACAGAACGGGCACAGAAAACATAAGAGATTGCGGTAGAACGCACGCATAATGCATCGTTGAGACGAAAAAGGAACTGTGCGTGCGTGTACGCAGCTCACGCGCGCGAGACACGCACTTTCATCCCGCGTAATTACAACCAGGACGTTATTCTTCATCCGGGGAAAGACCGAGCATAATGCGGATACGAATCGCGATAACGAGAATCATCGTCATGCTCCATTCGTACATCTAATGCGGTGTTCCATATATTTTTATCAATATTCGATGTATGTCGAATCTAAATTGAAAAGATACATATTTAATATATAGTACCCCAAAATAAATGTCCTTTCGAATAAGGTCCTTTCATGATTAGATTAATTTGGAATATTCCGCATATAATGTATATATGATAGACCCCCCGCATCAAATTCTGAAATATATTCGCATCTTACTTTGTCTTGCTCCACTTTATGCGCCATGGCACCATATGTGTAAAATAATGCGAATGTATCTTCGACGTGATTATTCCGAGTTATTGCTTAGATGCGCCTTTATTATATAACAGTCAACACATCGTCGCCGGATCCAGCTACGATTTGCATTACGCGATGCATTGTGCGTTTCATCCCGGCGTATGACGAAGCACGGGGAATAGGGAGAAAATTCTTTCTCTTTGGGACCATCATTTCCGGCCTATCTCCACGTCGCGTCCGCTTTGTCGTACTGATTATACGTCGGATTGATTCGCAGAACGCGGGCGCCTTCGCGCAGATGCGTAACGAGGATACGCGTAATGTCGCGATGACAAGCGAGCGGCCATGCGTTATAGATAACGTGCAGTCTCCTTGACTTGAAAGGTTTTCTCATTACGGTGCGAATACGTCCTTTTCCAACGTAAAGAAGAGAAAAGATCGGTGCAATCGACTTTCCCATGAATAGGATTCGCGATGAAAACTAAAATATATCTTGCTCACCGTAAAAAAATTAAAAATATTACGAAAATATAGAAAGGCAGTTGAATGATTAAATTAAACTATTTTCTCACATAATTAATACACATGATGTTGAATAGGGCGGAATTCAAGGAGCCACGCAATTCGAAAATAAATCGCAAGAGAAACTGCTCTCGCTGTGAAAAATAAAGTTCGGTGCGAAAGGCTTTAAACTTTATGCGACACTCCTCGCTTTCGAATGCATTTCTTCATAGCCGGTGCAACTTTCTTAATGTGTAAAAGAGTAAAAAAAGGCGTCGTTAAAGTGCAAGTTGACTAAACTTAACGACCATTGGTTGTTGGAGTGGCAACAGTAAGCCGCTTACCGAGTAACCCTTTTCTTAGGTACGCGACGTTGGAGCAATTTGTAAGGCAGAAAAGGAAAAGGGTCGATTTCTAAAGTGAGAAACAAAAAGGCGGAAGCAACGAAAATTAAGGCAAAGAAAGAACGGAAAAATTTAGCCGCTCTGTGTACTGTTAATGGAATGAAATTTAAATAGACGAGTATGTTCCGTTCTAGCAACTACGCTCTTTTTAATTCACCTCCAAAAGAATTTCGTTAATTAATTATGCAATAATGGACCAGCATTTCTGGAACTATTTTTCTGTTTCGCATAATTAAAATGAACTTTGTTATATCGAAGAGAAAGAGAAAGAGAAAGAGAGAGAGGATGGTAAATGCGCACAAAATGCATAAAATATCACAGACACACAGCGAGAGATTAAACTCGCCCGTAAACGGAAGGAGGAATTATTACGGCAAAGAAAAATTCGAAATGAAAAACAGAAGTACAACGGATGCTGCCGGGGCGGTGGCAGCCGACGTGAAACGGGAGCGAGAGAAAAAGGATCACTCGGGCTACTACCGGGTCGTAACTTTTTCGCCAGGATTATAAAATTAACGTCGAACATCGTCCTATCCTGGCACCCCTCGCGCGTCCCGCGGGGCCCCGCGCAAACCTCCCCGGAGGGCTGCAATAATCGTGAACGTCAAATTTAACGTTTGCGCTCGCCCGATGCAATCCATTAGATATTGCTCGTAAAAAGGCCTCGTATCTCGGCTGCGCATGCGAGGCGTATACACGTCCGCCGGAGCGCGAACGGCCTTTTTTTCGGGCGGCCACTTTTAAAAGCACCCCCGCTTCCCAAACAACTCACCCCCGTTCCCGCGGTCCGGCTGCCCGTCAGTCCGAGGTACCCTCGCCGGTGGCAATCAACGATCGCGACAGCTACGTAAAAATTTCCCGGTTTTTGAAGATCACCCGGGCAATTTGTACGCGACCGCGCTGCCGGGCTCGCGTAATAAAGCAATGCAAAATCATATTCGCGATACAACTGAAATTTCGCCGTCGGCCATATTTTTCATAATGACACTTCCGATCCGCGACGAGATCGAACGTCCGGAGGGGTGAGATTTTACCGTATCCATTCGTGACGCTGGCGTAACGTCACGGCGCGGTCTTTCATGGAGTTTCTCGTTATTCGCACCGACACGGAAATTCGCCGCAGCGAGTCGAATCGTTGCCGTTCGTATGTATGACGTTTTCAAATATCGTTTTTTACCGCTTCACGTCTCTCGTACACTGACAGCGGTAGCATTTTATGCGCATGCAACTCAAATTGAACACCGCTCTCGTATACATATCCAATTGCATTGCGACGATTCAATCTACTCGTTAAGCGAGTAATTTGAAAGCGCACATTTTTTTTTTAAGAGAAACCTTGTGCCGAGGCTCGATATTCACGTTATTATATATCGTGCGTGTTTGGATTTGTCGAGTTTTCGATTCGGGCACGATCGGGCATTTGGGATTCACCTGAAGCCTACCGTTATCTCGGCCAATTCCACCCTCCGCGATTCGCTTGTCCATAAAGCCCGCGCGAGTTCTCGCCGAAAATCGCTCGTTCGAAGTCGTTACCGGATATAGACGGTGGCGGTCGTTCGACGTTGGTATATAGTGTCTGATATCTTAACGATACATCAGCCCCGATATCGCGATCCGTCCACTGTGCAATCTACACGGATGCGTACAGCGCAAATAGCCGCGCGGCTGCAAGCCTATGTCAAACACAGGCTACGATAATACGAGTACTAAACACCGGGTATATCGCTGCATTATTGCTTGTACTTACACGCGTATGGCGGTACGTATTCCAGGGAGGCAACGAAAGGGCAATTCCACCGGCTCTTACGTTCGATAAATAATATAAATCACGAATAATAAGTTCCCAGTTCAAATAAAACAAATAATTATAACGATCAATTATTTCTATTAAATATTTTAATTTAAGGTAATTTTATTATAAGATTAGAATAAAATTTTTTTCATTTTAACAATTTTAACTTTCCACTAAAATATTCCGTATTTCTTACCCCTACATTAATTATCGATCGCGAAATAATATTACGGAACCGAGACATAGCACAGTGACGTGATAAAGCGAGTAACATTTCAGTGCGAGACACACACATACACAACAGAAAAACCCTCGGAATCATAAAAGAATGTCGAGAAGGGTAAAATCCTCCGTTTCGTATATTACTTAATCCAACCGACCTATGCACGCGCATACATACGTGTTTACGCACACCAGTTATTTGCATTTACGAGCAACGGGCACTTTTTCACGGCCGACGACATTACGTTTAATTCGTAATAAACCAGGCAAAATCCACACTTTTAATTCCTTATCTCCAGCGAGTCAGACGGACGATTGGGTTTCGCATTTTCCGGATAAAGAAAAGTGCATCGTTCCTAGCATGTCTGCGGCTTGCATGTATAATACTTTCATTCGCGAACAATATAGGTTTATTGGTATTTCTTGGAAAGCGGGAGAGAATCTCACGTTCCGACACTGCAAATGCAAAATCAGAAGTCAACGATGCTTGAACCATCGAAAGAAAATGAAACTGCGATATTCCGTTTTGAATGCTGATTTCTTCAGATTCCTTTGCTATCATTTTCGCGCGGTACGCGGATGGAAAATACAGAAAATTTCCACGCGGCATTTAAAAGAGGGATATAATTTCACTAGAAATTGCTTTCAGAGAAATACTCGGTGAATTAATAATAAAGTCGGATAATGTCGTTCCGTGAATACAAAAGTGGCATGCGTCAATTTCCAGAATTTTACATGGAAATAGAAAATTTAGATAGGAAGAAATTTTATCTCAGCGGAGAAATATATATTTAAGCTTACTGTTAGATATTTGCTCGAGAATTATACTTTTTTAAGAGGAAGCTAAAACATTAAGTCAATTATATTGCTCTTCATGAAAAATGACCATCATGATCCGACACGATGAGTACGTGAGCATAAAACGTGCGATTAATTGCGGCGCTCCATAAAAAACGGCGCTTAATGTCAGTTCCATACAATCCGCGCTGCAGCAATCTTCGTGGAGCGGAAAAAAAAGGGTAAATATTACTTGGAAAACGCGTCCAATTAATGGGCATAATCCCGTTATGCACATCTCAATAAACGTCAAGCCTTTTATCATTCGTCAGTCGCGCGACGATAATGGCGCACTCCACTTTTCGTCGCGTTTCCACCCGTCCTTTTAAAAAGAAAATACTCGCTTAACAAAAAAGCGCTGAACCGGAAACGAGACGTGGACGTAGTGGATCCAATCGCAGATGCGGCTTTATTCGCGTAACAGAGTAAACAAGCTTGTAGATCAAACGATATCCAGGAGAGTGTATGCATGGAGAACAGCGACAAACCGTGCTCGGGATATTTGATCTCGAAAAGCTTGAGATAACAGGAAAGATACGAAGTGGATGGTATAGAACAAAGAAAAAAAATTTCTCATAATTCAGCGAATCCGGCCGACGAGTAGATCATAGACACTTTAATATCGAAGCTCGAACGCTGAAATGAATATTGAACTGTCGAGTAGCCACGGTGGCAGCTGTAGCCTTCGCCGCGACTCCGGCCACCAAATGATCGTTATGCTTATCTCAATAAACGTCAAACCTTACATCATTCGTCAGTTGCGCGACGATAATGGCGTACTCCATTTCTCATCGCATTTCCGCTCATCTTTTTAAACAGAAACTACTTGCTCTCGCTTAATAAAAAAGCGCCGAACCGGAAACGAAACGTGAACGCAATGGATCCAATCGCAGACGCGACTTTATTCGCGTAACAGGGTAAACAAACTTGTAGATCAAACGGTATCCAGGAGAGTATATGCGTTATGCATGGAGAATAGCGACAAACCGTGCTGGAGATATTTACTCTCGTAAAACTTGAACTAACAGGAAGAATATGAAGTGGATGGTACAGAACGAGAAAAAAAAACTTCTCATAATTCAGCGAATCTGATAGATCATAGATACTTTAATATTGTGGATCAAACGTTCGAATGAATATCGAAACTGTCGAGTGGCCACAACGGCAGCCGTGGCTTTCGCCGCGACTCTGGCCACCAAATGATCGTGATAGATAGAGGTAAATGGTGGGTTTCACAACGTGGGGTCACAGCGTGCAAAATACCGCGGACATCATGACCGCACCGGCTGGCAATACAGAGAGATCCCGGCCTAGGCTTGGATGTTATAACGCTGTTAACACCAGCGATCGCTTTCAATCCACGCAGTTCATCATCCCATATTGATTCCACCGCGACAAGGACCGGGAACGACCGAAGGGATGAAAAGGACGCGATCAAAACCGCCGTGCCAGATCATCGATTTGTCGAGCGACTCGAGGATGATCGGTGAGATAAAAACTTTATTATATTTTATTATCGTCGCATCATAAAAAATTGAACAAACTGATAGTCATGAAAAAGTCTTCTCCAAAAATCGATTTCATTTCCATTGATACTATCCACCTCGAAGCATCATCATATCGCATTGTATTGCATGCGTCACTCGCGGCGGAAGCCATCGCGAACCTAACGAGATCATCAGCGCGAGCTACAATGATAGTCATCATCATCATCATCGTTCTGCACGTGGATCTGATCGTCTACTCAACTGTGTCCCGAGGGTCGGGCGTGGACGATGATGATTGTGCGGGGCTTGATTTATACTTTCATTCGGTTACACCGCGCACGAAAGATGAAAACATTAATCCTGTTTATTTCATCGGTTTCAAAGCCGCATCTAACGAACGTCCGATAGAGTTAAGTTTCGTAAATAATAGATCATGAAAGTGATAGTCGCAATTCGGCTGCCGTACGCGACGATCCACCGTTCGTTATCTCACATTGACAGCGGCGCGAGGGAGGGGGAGAGAGAGAGAGAGAGAGAGAGAACGCACGATGTAAAGGGTGAGAGAATGAGATAATAAGGGAGAAAAAGAGAATGGGTAAGAGTGCCCGGGAGCTAATAAGCGTTCGTGAATCATCGGTACTGCAGCAGCGGGGTCATCGTATCGGGACGCCGCGGTAATGATGATCATCGTCATCATCATCATCATCGTCTCTGCAGCCAACAACCACTCATTTGCTTTTCAGCGAGGGGCGCCGTGGCGTAAAAGCCACGTGATTGCAGCCGCCCGATTCGTCGAACGAGCGGACATGGTGAAACCGCATTTTCAGCACCTTGCAGCGACCACTCGAATCTTTCCACTGTCCCATTACGTTTGCAAATTGTCAGCAAATATTCAGATTTCGTACGAATCGCGATACTGTATATCTTCATCTTATCGTAAATTATGACACAGTGGTAGAGATCATCCTTATCTCATTGAAACAGCAGACGTAATTTTCTCTAACGATGTTCGCATTTGCGAGAGCTTTTGTAAGAAGAAAAAAAGAGACATACGCTGAATTCCCGCAAAGTGCACCGCTATGTCCCGTATAATTTTGTTTACGGTGCACAAAATTACTCTATACGCCGAGCAGTTTTCCGAAACAGCCCAGGGGACGAGAATCCCTGGCGCGGGCTAAACGGATTATTGAAATTCGAGTTAATTCGTTTACGCGTTTAAATGCGACAGCGAGCAGGCGCGTCATGCGATCGCATGCAGGGAACGTCGGGCAAATCTTTTCCGGGCGTCGGCTTGCAAAAACAGTCGGTATACGTCCACGGTAATGGTGTTAGCGAGAATTTCAAAAAACACAGAGAAAAAAGAGAGAGAGAGAGAGAGAGAGGGAAGGAGGGGCTACCTCGATAATACACCGTGAAAGTTTGCGAGGGTGAAATAGCGAATGCCATTTCGAAAGCGGCGCGTGGATGGCCGTCAGGAAACTTGGGAAAATTCGACGCGAAAAATCCTGTAAAATGCAGTGTCTACCAAACTGAAGAATTAAAAAAATATTTTATCATGTTCAGCGGCGTTCGGATTATATATTTTTATACGTAGTGATTTTTTTTATAATAGAATAATGCAACGACATAACTTAATTCCACAAATCCTCTTTACTCGCATCGCGTTTCTCGATAAATCCTATAACAATATTTTCTAATATATTATTTCAAGATAAAAAAGAGACTATTTCCTATGAAGTTTTCTTTGAAATGCATTTCGCGAAAGAAATAAATAAGAGTACTCATTTATCTTGTGATACTTATTTGCTTACAAAGAATCTATTACAACTTATAACAAAAGTATATTAAATCGTTTATACTCTCGATGCAAAGTAAGGGATTAATCGGATTCCTGTCGAAACGGTCAATTCTACGTTCGTTTCAGCTTTTAATTTCACAAAACGGAGTCGTGAACGTCGAAGCATTCGGCGAAATGGCTAACGCGCGATTTCAAAGCGTTGACGAGCGCGTTGAAAAATCTGGAAAATCTCGAGCCCGAAAATTCCATCGGACAAAGAGAGGAAAGGAGGGTTACTAGCGATGGTGCTCAACGCTGGACGGTTTATAGCCATTGTGCTTTCGCCCATAGCGCAATCAAAGCGAGAATCGAATGGCGGTCCGAGTGAGCGCAATTTCACAGGGCATGAAACACTGACTTCATTATCCGGTTGTTAATCCTACGCCATAGACTTCTCTCCTCTCGCTCGCTCCATCTCCCGCTGTGATGTTAAATTCGAAATCGACGAGCTACCCGCCGATGTAAAACTATAGTTCGAGGTGTTTGTTGGTTGAGGACAGTTCTTGTAATTTTATTGTTCAAGCAAACTCTCGACAAGTCAGTAAATATACCGAGTATGTATTAGTAACACGCGTAAAATTTTAAAAATTCTCTAATAAAATATTTTCCACACTCTTAAAAATATTTCACACATAAAATTAAGTGAATAATAATTACGTAGATAATAGTAGTTTTCAGAAAATGTTTATATCATTTTCTTGAATCATAAATAATGCAAATGATAAAAATAAGTTTATTAAAATTTAAAGAAGAAATTATTTAATTAATAATAATTACAGATAATGGTAATTTTCAGGAAATATATGTATCATTTCTTTAAGACCTAAATGACGCAAATGGTAAAGATAAGTTCACTAAATTTATAATGGATAAGATAATATTACCCTATACACTCGTAAATAAATTGCTTCGCTTAATCAAAAATGTCACGAAGGCAGTATCAGCTCAACGTGATTCAACATATCCCTCTGACTACTATCCATCCTCGACGACGTCGCTGTCGCCTTTAGGTTGCTGACCTGCGACGTGTAGAAAGGCCGGTTTATTATTTATCAAGCTATCGTATCTCACAATTAAGCTACCCGTATATACGCTCTTAAAAAATGCAAGTGTCGTCGCGCACAAATCCTGAGACCATTATCAACTTATTCGCAAGAAGAAGGAAAATGAGGCGAACGAATTCAGGAAATTCCGACTAGTTCCGACACTCTTTTCTTCTTTTTCTTTTTCCTTTTTATTTTCCCTATATTCCTCCCTGTTCTTCCGCAGGCTGACCGCAAAGTCGCTGCACGCGAACGGCCGTTAAAGCGCGTTCCTTGAGAACGAAACGCGTGCGTGTGACGATACGCGCTCGTACGCGGTTCGTGGGTACCTGGGTAAGAGGGCTGGTATGTAGGAAGTAATAAGCGGGGTGAATAGTGGCGTATCCATAATGCACAACGCCCATCCTCCCTCTCTCTATATTATGCATTTCCCACCGTGCGCGCTCGACGCTGCGATCTTTCGTTCCTTCCCTACCCGCGGTTCGGCATTACGCGTCCCGACCTCTCCAACCATCGGCCACGCCACCCTTTCTCGCGCGTATTGCATAAGACTGCACTTACGCGCATTCATCGTGGCAGCCGGATTGACCGGGTCAATGCGCTCGACTGCGCGCAAATGTTGACACGATGATTCGTCGCGGTAAATTCAACGACAAATATTTACATTTGTGTTTTAATATTGATCGCACATTGATTGATTTTCTTTGACATTTGTCAATTGCAGTTGTAGTGATAAAAGATACACGCACACGCGCGCTTCTCTATAGCAGCTATAAATGAAATATTTTAATATAAAGATGCACGAAAGTTTCATCTCTAATTCTCACAATCAATTAATTGTAAAAGCAGGAGAAAGAAAAAATATATTGTAGAATCAAAAAATGGAAATATTTGTTTACGTAATACATATGTGAAGCAATAAAAAATTAATATCAAAGGGTAAAGCTCAATAAAGTATAGTTCAGACGTCCGAAGCTGGCTTCCTCGGGGGTATTTGATCGCCATTAAATTATTCATTCGCACACTTCTCTTCGTGTCTCCTCCTGAAATGTCAGGAAGGTTCAAAGCCCAACGGCACACGGTTACGAATAATAGAACACATAAATCGTGTACCGGTTTTGCAAGCGCACGTGTATTGAATTTCCGGCCCGCGTCTATTTGCAATCGCGTACTGATGAAAACTCATAAGAAGTTAGAGAATCGCAAACGAGCGAGGAACCTTTCGTTTCAGGATGAGAAAAATTTAATCAGCGCGCCGCGTTATCGCGCGATTATACATATAAATCACTGGGTATGGGACATACATCACCGTCGTGATTCGCGTTGCCAGGCTTACGCACGTCCTATATTCCGAGAGCGCAGGGTGCGAATGAACGATGCTTCCAGAGTGAAGAAGACAAAGGAAGAAGACGAAGAGAAGAAAGAGGAAGGAACGTATTGAACGGAGGAAGAGAGACTCGCCCGCGGTGCGAATAAACGACGTTTCACGACGAACACATGAAAGAAGAGAAAGAAAAGAGGGAGAAAGACAGTCTAATGCACATGTGACCCTCTCGCACGTGAATGCGCGCCTTCTCTCCTTCTCACTCTTCCCCCTTCGCACTTTCATATTTTCATCCGGCCGTTCGCCACCGCCTACCCCTTTCCATCGCAAAGGAGTCTCTGTAAAATCCTCTCATCTGAACGCTGCGTACGGTTCAGAGTCCGCGTAAGGACCCCCGTATGTGTTTCACCAGGTCAGGTCAACGACCCAACGCGCCCGGCGGGGAGGGAAATAGAGGCAGAGGGACGAAGAGTGGAAAAGGGGCGAATGAAGGGAGGGACGGTAAAACGCGGTCCTCCAGATATTGCGCCCTCCCGGTGAATGCACTACTCTCCCTGTGCGCGATGCGACGTAAAAAAAAGCGCGCGCGCGCGCGCGCACGTTTCACCACAGTTGGTGCGTCACGTGCGTGCGCGGAATCGCGCTCGTTGCTGGCTGCATTATTCAATGGTACATACGCTTCTGCCGGGCTGAAGAAAGCGACACGACGCTTCCGTGCAGCGGCACGATGCGTTAGCAGGCGCGAGGTAATTATTCTCTCCTTGAAATCTGAATGCGAGGCGGGACGCGCAGTGTCCAACGTCGTTACGGTATTATTTATTTTAGCTGCGTTTCCAACGCAGGTCACGTATTAACGGCGAACAAGGCGGAACTCGGTTTTTTTCAAGATCTGAATATAACGCCTGGATAAAATGTGGAAGTCAAATTGGATAATGAACGGCGCGCCGTCCTGAGACGCAAATGTCTGAGAACAAATTGTATTAAACGAGAAAGATACATCCGTCAGTATTTCATAATTCCATCCCCGCGTATTAATATCTTCTTATCTAATCGCGATTATAATCGTCTCGATCATCGACGTGAAGTCCTCGATGAATCTGCCCCGATTGAAGTGGGTCTTATCAATCGCTCTGATTTTAATTTGAACCCTCTGAGAAACGAACAGGTGCATTCGCCGATATCGTCATCGCCTAATAAAATAGAGATATCACAGAAAATTCTGTGTCCACAAATATCTTGAGCGAATTTCGCACATTATTGTTAATAAATTTTACACCCTTAAAAAATTGATAAAAAATTATGTGTGAGTGTACAAATTTTTTCTCAGGTCATGATATTTCCTTTAGTCGATTTACTCTAAAATAGTTATGAGCGGAACTAATAGAATTGAGAGTTCGATATCACCACCATCCTAATCTCTTGAGTCGAGATGGTTTGTCCGACCGGATGACCGGTCGTTAGCGTGTGTGCGTATGCGCGTGTACGAATGTGCGTGCTGCCAGCGAGCCGACCGAGGTCCTTTTCATCTCTCTAAAGCGGCCGGATTGAACGCGGAATGGCGCTTTTCGAAAACGGGACGCTTCGAAACGAGAACTCTCTTCGGGGCGACGTGAAAAGCAGCCTAGTCAAAGGAAAAGAGGCAGAGTGGATTGGGTGGAAATAGGAGTGGGACCGGGTTCGAAGGCGTGGCGTGGGCGCATGTGGGTGCCCCCGACGAATCACTTCTCGAATCGACTACATTCGCTTTCGTTCCGACTCACATTTCAAGCTTCCCACCGCGATGGCCCTTCGAGACGTGACACGGCGGCGACCCCGCTCGTCGCGAAAGGAAACGCGAATCTAATATTCCGCATACGTCCTTCGCTTCTACATGATTGATACTGAATGAAGAACACCTTTCGGAATGCAATATGCGAGGGCAACGGAGTACATCCGGTAGATTCGAATACTACGTTATTACTACAAACGTACGATAGCGAGCATTGTGCATTTTTTCAAATTTTAATATTGTCGGACGATACGCGCACAAAGATAATTGTGTAACAAAGTTAAAATGGAAATATCTGAATAATTGTGAATTGATTGCATGCCTTACGTTAAAAGGGATATCTAATTTTTAGGTACAGACGAGACCGTGCTTATATGACCCAACCAAAATACACGGATAATTGGAATTCCTGATACACGTCGTACTGAGCGACGGCAACATATTTCAGAGAAAGCGAAATGCTCGCACACGGAATTACGATGTTCCATTAGCGAGCGTTTTATTTACTACCCTAATGTGCGATAATCACGCGTGTATGCGTCAAACTGAAATGGTTATATAAGCCCATGTACTGAAAGCATTAGTGCATTTAATACATCGAAAATATGGAACGAAACCTCTGACGAAAGAAAAAAAAAGAAACAGCTTTTCGCGTGGAAATAATCGCATCGAGGGTTAATTAGCAGCTTAAAGTGTCTTTATGCGAAAAAATTAGGATAACTGTATAAAAGCAGTTTAAAAACGCTAATGCTAATCGTTGCGTGCCGATACTTATGCGACAGGCGTAAGGGTCTGATTGAGATTAGAGTATTGATAATTATTAGAATAAACGTACATGATAAAGACTAATGTATATTTAATCCGTTGGGACTATCGCGAGAACCGGTTATTATCGTAATATCCGCCGTGCCATCGAGAACAATTCTCAAACCGTGGCGAGTTCGTCGACGACATCTTTCACGACGTGACGAGCAATAAATCGACGCGGAAAAAAAAGAAACGCTTTAGTAGGTTGATACGAGGCTGGCGAACCGGTTTCGGGCTGCGTTTAATGCAGATGCGCCGGGACCCCCTACGAAATCTTGTAATGAAACGATTTAGACGCGGAATCTACACCTAAATCGAGTACTGGCGAGCTTTCTTTCGCGACCGGTAGAAATAAAGACTGATCCTCTCCTCCGGAAGAACGTCACGAGCCTTTTCAAATTCGTGCAGCGACATTGTCGACAGTTCGGTGCAATAATGGGGAAGGTAATATCGCCAGCTCCCTAGACCTCAGCTGCCGACTCAGCTATTAGCTAGCTGGAATATCAACTTGCGCGCAAACTAGAAATATAATTTGCTGATCACCAATGAGAACGTTAGAAAAACTAATTAAAGTCTAATCTCGCGATACTTTCTATTCGAGTTAAGTAAATCGTGTCATCAATTCCTCAAATTTTCTTAAAATCACGATAATCAATTCATTGAAAGGGAAGACATACGAAAGAACATAACAGAAGAGCGTATTTTCATAATATACGGAATATCATCTAATTCCGCGTCAGAACTTTCCTGGAGTGCTCGTGGAGAAGGACGAGACGATCGTTTGCGTTTCTGTCGGCGCGGCGTGACAAATCGCGAGCCGCGATATCGTTCGGCGGCGACAACGCAACTATTCCATTAAAATTCGCAGCGGTGGCGGCGGTGAACGATAACGATGTCGAAGGTATAGAGTCGGGTCGCACTCTGTCGCGGCGTCATCGTCGTCGTCGTCGTCGTCGTCGTCGTCGTCGGCGGCGGCGCCGACTAAACGCATGCGAAAGTTTCGTCCGTCGCGATGCGCGACGTGACACGTCGTGGTGCTGCTTCAACCGTCGGCGAGATTATATGCGGAATCCGTACCTCGACGATAAACGGGTTTCTATAGGCTCGTGCGAAATACCGGGTGGCTTGACAAGAGCAATTTATCATGCTCGATCTGTATTTGCATACGTCGTCGGAGAGCCCCGTCGCTCATGCCCGCCGCGACATCACATAGTCGAGTGCCTTTTGAAATTTGCGTGTTTGCGAATACGAGGCTGCTTCTCTCTCTCTCTCTCGTTCTCTTTCACCCTCCCGCCTCGTCCCGCACCTTCGTACATACACGACGAGCGCCCTCTGAACTCGGGCGAACCCTCCCTCTTTCTCTCGCTCCGCAGCTCATCGCTTCAAACGTCCCCGACGAATGCCTGCGAGCTTCTGTTCGAGACAAACGATGCGCGAGATATGAATTCGTGCGCGGGACTTAACTGATCGTTTCGAGGGACCCGCCGATCTCGCCGCGTTGGTAATCGCGGGACGCGCTGCCGGACGCTGAAAGAGGTCCATCTATATTCTATAGCGTCCGTCTGCGGTGCCGGGAGAACATTCGACGACCCGTAAATTCAGTTGCGCGTAGGTGCCGTATTTGATTCTCATCAGACGCGTTTACCCGTCCCTCGTTCGCACGGCTGAAGCGATGAACGAGCGATGAAGCAACTTGGAGAACGATGAACAGACAGGCTAACTTGGGTAGATCATATCAGGACTATATTTCACATTTCCGTTTACACCTGAGAGATCTTAAGCCCCTTCTACCTTCTGCTACCGAGACCAGAGCGTCCAGTTTTCTCTCGGCTCAAAATGTATCGGAGCTCGAAGCTCGAAGGGCCAGTGGTCACGCCTCTTCCCAAACGGCCGTCAAGCGCAATTCTCGATACAGATAAGTCATGCCCGTCATTTTTCAACACTCGCGCGCGATTCTACTCGGGGCCCCTCCTTTCCTCCGGACTTCCCTCTTTCAACGGTCGCACCGGCAATATCGGACGGTGACGATTTCTCATCGGCCGGACTTTTCCAGCGGCGCGAGTTTTATCTCGCGCTTCCACCCTTAATTTGATTAATCGACGAGGATCTTGACCCTCCACGCCGGCATTAATCACCGTCCGGTCGTATGCATACATGGCCGCGGCATTAGGAGCGCCATGCCGGGAGAGACGCGGACATAGACGGTCTCGCCATTTGTTAGAACTGCTTGTTTAGAGAGAAGCTTTACACACTCGACCGGCTCTTCCGCCTCGGCGCGCGCGGATATTAATGGCGGATTAATTCGGCAGAGGTACGTCCTCGATGTTACGTGAGAGACTCGTACAAGTTGGGCTCGCGGTCTCTCCCGTCGTCTGCCCGCGATCTTTTCAGTTACCACGATCAGTGTACCGATATTTTTTGAAATTTCAATAATTTTATTTTATAGGATCAGGAAAGATACGATATATCACTTGAAAGAATGTGAAAATCTTGAGATGAAAATTTAGGCAATGTTTATCTAAAAAGTAAACCAAATAGTTTGCGTTTTCATCACGGAATCGTAAATTCTAATGCGTTATTTTAATGCAAATTATATTTTGGTGTTAAAAAAAAGAAATAGAGAGAGAAAATTATTTTACCGTGTTGGCAAACATGTCGCTTTTTGCACAGAAATGATTTTTAATGAAAATGTTACACGTACTCATTTTTACTTTTTTATTCTTACTCACCTTTACAGTAAAGATAGATAAATAGAACACGTATTATCACGGTTTTCAATGTAACTTGCAAATTTTGATCGTTTCTTTATCTTCATTTTTATCAAAGTAAATTTGTGCAATTTGTTTAATATTAACGCATACAGCGATGTCAACGCCACACGACTACCTGCAAGAACAGCAGGCGGGCAAAAACGGTCGATTAGAAAAGACTCGCTAATGCGAGGCGCTAAACGTTCGCCCTGATTTCGAGTCGGTGGCAGACCCCTGCTGCCGGAGGGTCTCGCAGGTCTTGATTTAGTAGCTGTTTATACCCTTTCCAACCCCTGGGACCTGCATTATAACCGTATTTATACTAATAGCCTCGCCCAGAGTTACGCTAGGTTCACAGGTCTAGGTGTGATTTACTGACAATGTTGTCGCTATTAAACGCGACGGTAAGAAAAATAAAAAAGCAACACAATAGCCGTGTGTACGCAGGCCAAAGGGTGGCGACAATGATGTTCGGCTATTACCTGTCAGCCACGTAAGATTATGACTTCCGTCTCAAAGAACATCGAAAGGAGGAGAAGCTTTTGGAAGTGTCGAAATACATTTCAAGTAAGCAGCTAGCTGTTGATGAGAATTAAACTACGTCCGTTTAAATATCGTATATCACAGTCCATAAGAAAGGAAGCTCGCAATGATCTGGATAATAAACATAAAGTGAGCCTAGAGTATTTTACGAGTATTTACGATGCAAATCCATAAAAATATCTTTGTAACCCTTTTTCAATACGCACAATAAAATCGACTTAAAATCGTCCCTTATTTAACTTATACAAACGATATCGATCACGCATAATTAGAAATTAATTTACGATCGAAACTGTTGGACGGTGTAGAAGATATAATTTCGTCGAATAAATTCGCGACGCTTTGTCAACGAGGCGGCGAAAGATTGAGCTGTTCCTCTACAGGATCGATAAATCAGAAAGTTCTGGAGGATGTCATCGCAGATATAGAGAGAACGGTCGTGCGGTACGAGCTATACGAGCGGACGGATGGAAGGAAGGAAGGAAGGAGGAAGGAGAAGCCCGTGGCGCAGGGATCTCTCCAGTAACAGGATGTAATTATGATCGGTGAGATACGTCACGCATAACCCCCGTATTGACGTCCACAAATCACGGCTGCACGGCCGGCCATGCGGTATCTCGCGCCACTCGGGGGACTAGGATCCTCAAACTCAGACGGCCTAACGCGACACTAAATCCAGAATTATGTACGCCGCCGCGCGTGTAGACATCGACGTGGACGCGCGGAATCTCCCGAGGATTCACCGTGTCAAACGTGGGAAATGTGACGCTCGCGAAATTAGCACTTAAGGCGCGCCCGTGAGATACTACCACCTGGCCGATAAGACGGGAATGCACGAGACTGGAGTGCGCAGCACGTGCACGCTTGAGATTGTACCGGACAACTGTTTACCTTATAATTTTCAAGATATTTCAATTTCTATGCAACTCTGTATGGGACTGTTTTACGCTATTTCGATGTTAGATGTGATGGAAATTGGAAATTGTGAAATAATAATATATATAGATATATGTACGTTTATTATATTGTACAATAAATAGGAAGAAAATGAATTTGATGGAGTTAACAATAATGATCATTCAACAAAATGAGGATATTTCGCAATTACACTGTTTTCAATTTCTTATAAGAACGATAAAAATTGAAAAAGAATGACAAGTTCACAATGCCATTAAGAACTGTTAGGACACTGAAATATTTCACAATCATATTACCGCAAGTAGGGATCAGGCCTTGTATAGGGATCAATGTCACCAATACCATATGTGACTGTTAAAAAAAAAAACAATATTTAATATCAACGAGTATATCAATGAATTAGATTCAGGACTTACCATTTGTATAAGAGTAAGCCATTTCTTGTATGGTAGAAGTTTCTGTTGCATACTTGATCCGAAAGTGGTCAGATAATAATAAAAATACATTATCACGTGCACGAAACAATTGAGCACTAACACAGTCATGATAAAACTGTGGGTAATGTATCTGAGCAATAGCCAAACATAGATAACCGTGGAAAAATGATGGTATGTGTGTAAAAATGAGATTTGGCGGTCTTTCTTCCTCAATACAAATATTATGGTTTCACTAAAATCAATTATTTTAAGCAATAGTGCCCACCATACAAGTTCAAGTTGCTATAATAAAAAAAAATAAATTTGTGAAAATTAAATGTGCGAAATCGTTGTTATCTCAATCATGTTATGTTAAAATTTGCGTATTTAATTTATCGATGTTACTGCGTATGTCATAAGAGTAACAATTATTTATTACGAAGTATTTTCGGAAATACGTATACTCAAAAAGGCATCATAACCATAACAGACTAATTTATAAACAATCACCTTTCGAGATACTAGTGGTACAAGTTCGTATTACGATCGATTCGTGCAAGTTATACAAATTCTTAGAACTTTTGATAACATTTCATATATAATTCCCAAAAATTAAAAATGTACTAATTTTAATCTAAACTGCTTTTATTATTTTGACAATTTAAAAGTTTAACATACCTTTTCACCACCATGATCGCAAATATCGAACGAGTCGCAATATCTCCACACGGCAGTAAACGGTCTACCATACGTCATCATTTTAAACAGTAGTCCAAAATTTACAATAATTTCAAACAAATTATAACACTGTATAAATCTTTTCAGTGAGTACGGCTTTCTGTTTTTCATAAATTGCGGACCAGCAAAATAGACGAAATATAGATATGCAAACGATATAAAAAGAATTGGTAGCGGCGAAGATACCAATGGCCATTGTATTATTCGTGCATCTGTGAAATCTATGAAATGAAACATAAATTAACATAATATAATTTTCGAGAAAAACAATGTAGTATTTTTTTAAAAAGAAATTTTTAATCTTTAAAATTTTACTGATATATATATACATATATATATATTTAGAACTTACTAGCCATCATTTCTGAAATATAATGATCAGATTCTAATTGAGCCATGATTTTACTTTAGTAATGTTTCTCCTATGGTTGCCCAAATGAAACTAAGTAGCAGCGAAAAATCTTGACTTTATATAACTAATATTATGTATTCATACATAAATATTCATGATGTTTGTGATATGTGTACAACAAAAACAATCTTCACGTATGTTTTTATCACAGACGATCGCAATTAGTATTATGCTATTGGGAAGTAAAAAATTCAGCAAAACAAGGTACTAAAAATGCAAATATAATTTATGTAGGTATCCGTTTTATAAGAATATAAAAATACTACTAATTAACCTACATAATCAATGACTACTCAATAACTACTAACTCAATGAAAGTTTAAAAAATATGCTCGAATACCAATATTGTAAACAATAAATATTTAGATAAATAAAAAATAAAGTAAAGTGTTACCTAAAAATAAATGTATTAATATAAAAATAATATATGTTTTTTACGCTTGTGTATTTTTTTGATATTATAACAATACAAACTTAACTTTAGTGGTAATGAAAAAATATATATCGTAAATATGTACGCTAATTCCTATAGATCTTATGCCTTGTAAAAAGGAAAATAAGTGAGTGATAAATTTTATACACTTATAAGTGTTTCGAAAAAAGAGTAAAATTTAAATTTTAAAATAAAATTATCAAGTCATCGTACTGATAATTTTATTTTAGAGAAATTTATTCTAGAGAAATATAGGCTCTAGACCTATATTTAATTAAATTCAGTTAACTACTTTATTTATGCTTGCTATTTAATCAGCGTGTACAGGAAATCCCTACAGCTAGCCCTTGATCTTATAATTTATGCGTGATTCTCTTTGTCGCCTCATCGCGCAGCGTCCACCATCCAGAACGCGATCTGAACCTGCTGCGGCGTCGTTCGCAGACGCGAACGGTTGAATCGTCGCGGATAATTGCATTTGCGTGATGCGTTGGTGCAGCGCGAATGTGTCTCGCTAGCCGTAGGCGCCACGAAGCATCCGGAGTCTGTCCGGGACTTCCGCCTCGCCGGATGCACCCGTGGATCTACTCGCCCTGCTAGCCCCTTCATCCACCCCCATTTCTCTCTCTCTCTCTCTCTCTCTCTCTCTCTCTCTCGCTCTCTCCCGTTCATTCTCGCTCTCTCTCCCCAGATCCCTTTAAACTCCCTTCGATAATGCCACGTTCCTATGCGGCCCCGGTCATTAACTGCGATATAGCGGACGATCACGTGACGTAACCGTGGGTAACATCAAAGCCAAAGGCATAGTTGCACCCCAGGGACGGCCTATGACGTTAGCCTATCTCACTGCAGCTCGCTGCCTGCAACTGCACCGCCTCGAGGCGTCGTCGACGTTACTGTCCGTCGTCCTGGTGCACGGTTAGCCGGGAATTTCGGCTTTAATGCTTAACCACTTTCCAGATTGTCAAAGTTAACACATGTGCGTAGTTGCCGTAGCTACAAATTATTCCGTCAACCTATCCCTTCATACTGGAAACTTACCTTTATACGAAAAATATAATTTGGGACATGATGGTTGACGCGGTTAAATAATACCTATACAAAATTATACTAATATTCGTAATTACAACTGACTAATTTTTTTTGCATATAAACATTATTGAGGCTACCACATTCCTACCCGACGTTAAAGAAAAATTGTATTGCATGTCTTGAGCGAATTTCAATGTACGAGCGGAAGTCGAGAAGTCTCTAACCAAAAAGAAGTACAATTGATATATTCCGGAACCTACAATCAGACATCCGCACGAAGGAAGTAGCAAAGGAATAGAGAGACGGTTTTACATGCTACTTATATGTGTTCCACGCTAGCTTCCTTCCTTCCACCCTTTCCTGCCTTCATTGCGGACGACGAAAAAGTTTCACGGTATTTAAGCAAGTTGTGCACAAAATAGTAACGAACCATCAACCATATGTCGCCCGCTATACAATGTACAACCGCCCTGCGGGACTTGATAATCGCTCTCGTCCCAATTTGTTCCGTTCTGATTGCTCACGGGACTGACCTGGGATAACCATTACTTACATGGTTCACTTGCTCTACATATTATGTCTACGATACGTTATTTTCTTAAGACTTCCAAAACGGATAGGGAAAACAATATCGAATCTTTGGAATCTTATACTTTTCACTTTACCAATTATCTTTTAAATATGATAATCAAATGAAATAAAAATTTATAATTTTTATAATTTACGTAAAGTGCCTGCCAAGATCTTTAGATGTATATACTTTTCAAAAAAGTTTCAAATTTTTCTTCGAAAAAAAATAGAGGTATATGATTATTACAAGTAGAATAGTTTATATAATAAAGTGCTTGCATGTGTTTTACGGTTGTGCAAAATATAGTGACTGATGAAGAAGAGTGTGAAGAAGCAGATAAAGAATTTCATAACAAGTGCAAAGAAGCGGGAAAAATAGGGAACACGCAGAAAAGGAGGAAGCACCTACCTATAGGAGTACGAGCGTTTTCGCGACAATAGACAGGATGTGCGAAGGGTTACCATTGCAAATCACAATAGTGACCGCAAAACGCGAATGACAGGTTGAATAGATGTGGCTAGAGAAGCGAGTCCTGACGGTAACCTATTATTACCGGGATCTCTTTTATACGGGTTATTCTGTGGGAAAACTACGCTTTCTAAAGACGGTTTTTAATTCATCGATGGAATAGAAATATCGCATCCTCGTCTCGTAGATTTTTATTTTTTATTTTCTTTTAGATTCCCTACGTTTAATGAATACAAAAATACGATACGTATTATAATAGCTGTAGATACAGTAGATTATGCGCGTAGATCAGACATAATATAAACACAAATATAAAACAAAGAAAATATTATATTTAATGAATCAACTATCGTATTTAATGAAAATTTGTTTATCAAAATAAGAATTACATGCAAGTATATTATTATTCAGGTATTACATGTAAAAACAAGGAATAATATCGAAGATTCTCAAATAAATAAAAATGCCCAAATTAAAGAAACTCAAGATTTTTTTTTCATTTGCATAATGTTACAAGATTAAGCTTTTGACATTTACATTAATATTCCACAGTTTCCATTCAATAGCGAAGATTAGCGAAATTTAAATTCTGTAATTTATCTTAATTTACCTTTTTTTATTATAAAGAAGTAGTTTTTAGTTAAGTGATTTTTTTAGCTAAATGCCATTCTTGCAAACTCGCCGGATGGTTTAACGGCTGAAAATAAAATATGATCTCACAGTGAAATATATCTAGTCTCTTCACCTATCCTTTCATGCGTTGTAACATTTTTATAAAGTTCAAGGCTCAGGTGTGCCGAATCATTTAATTTGAAACGCTAATGCGCAGTGAATGCACGACATTAATGGCTGGTCAAAAGTGGAAATATTCGCTTCGTTCACAAGTAGGAAACCAGACGGGATATTATTAAAGAGCGTTGTCTGCAAAATCGACGACGGAAGCGAACATGATAATACTTGGTAGCACGCCATACGCGGACGGATGGCGCGTCGCGGAAAATAGTGGACCCGAATCTGAAACCCTGCAATATTCCGCCACGCAGCCAGGTACTCCGCCTGATTACCAAGCAGCACGTGCCGCGAGATATAATGCCGTCTCCATTTGCCAAGTAGCCGGCGATATAATGCCGCGAAATCGCTTCGCCGTTAATTCACCGTCCGCAGTCACGTAAGCGCGTGAGTTATCCCGCCGCGATACTGTCAGGGATTTCCGTAAGGGAGTACAGATGATACGTCGGAATATCGAGAGTAAGTTATTTATGTCAACGATAACACAAATTTTTGAATCGTAAACATGTTATTTTACAACGAAATAAATAAAAGTTAAGACGAGAGAAATCAGGTCGTATAAAAATCGTTTTCTATATATAGCAATCATTAATGTGATAAAATATAATTAGTAATAGAATATTAACAACATCAACACAACAGATTGGAAACAATCTCAATACATCATAATAAAATTATCCTCATATTATGCTCTTTAAGATCAAGGAGTCGCAGCATTAACAGCGCATTTTTAATAAAGTAACATTGTTGACGTATAGCATTATTAGACATAGAAACACAAATGTGCTCCATACATAGTTATTTGTCTTTTCTCTCTCTCTCTCTCTCTCTCTCTCTCTCCTCTCTCTTTCTTTCTCTTTCCACTGCAGACTTACGAGCCTTTGGAGCACTTGGATAACAGCCATTACGGTTTATAATACAGTTCTGCGCGGAATAGCAGTTGGTTCGCGCAATACGAGCCACGGGGAGAGATAACACTGATTTCATTAGCGCAAATGAACTCGCATCACGGCATTCGACCCGGCCGTTCGTCTGATTAAAAGTCATAAAAGTTTTCAGTCCGTGTCCAGCTTTCCTTCATACATACACTGACTGACAACAGTGCCTGGACATGTCAATATCTCGAGATATCGAACATAGTCAGTCGGGCGCATTGCAGCTATAATATATACATATTTGCTCGTTATGATTATTGATGTTGATTATTTAAAAATCGGCAACGCAAGTTACAAACAGTGAAGAGAAAATAGAAACGCGAAAAGATAAGAGGTTGCAATAAATAATAATATATAATAAATAAATACTTACTAATAATAAAAAATTAAAAATATTTATTAGTGGGTATTTATTATATGTATATTATTATTTATTGCTATCTCTTACTTTTTCGCGCAAATAATGATGACAAAATTGCCTCATAGAAGAAGAAAAACAAATCGAAAAAAAGTAGATTCGTATAATTTACACATCACCAATACATATGAATAAAGCGTAAATAGAAATGTCATATTTTGTATTTTTAAACGTAGTAAGGCACAATGTAATTTAGAGATATATTTTTATAATTATAATCATTGAACTATTCTTTACAATATTGATATTATCGCATATTCGTTTTATTTTTCACTTTTACTAAGTTTATAGTAAATAGCATGTAAATAAATTAAAATTGTCAACGACAGTACAACTTTTAGGAATTTTATTTACCGTCTTTAGTCATTTAGGCTGTAAATCACATTGGAATTGCGCCCGGATTTGTAGAATGCAGTTGCACAGACTCAATGAAAAGAAGAATAAAAAGAGACCAGACGATGAAAAGACATAACAAAAAAGAAGCGAAAGATTGAGCCGAAACCGTGCGAAACACTTTGAATAATATACCAATTCAAAGTCCGTGAGGAAACGAATTTCATATTTCTCGCGTTTCATACACCGAAACTGCACCGACGGTGCCAGCCAGTCGGTCTAGTTCTCTTTATTCGTAGCTGAGAAAGAGCGACGAACGTATTTGTGAGACGCGCGAAAATATTGCATCTCATTCATATATAAATGCATAATTAATTAATAACGTGATAAACAAAGTCAAATAAACATCTTTAGGATTTTGTACACATTATACTTTCAAATAATTTTATTTTTCAACAATTTATCTCGTGTGTCGAAATGTACATTCCTCTTCCATACGTAACGATAATAGCAGCGATATTCAGAACGAAACCGATAAGACTTTAATCTCGGCGAATAAACGTGGCGTTTCTGTCGATATAAGATAATTACGAGGATAACCACTTAAAACGTGGACGTGGTCGCCCCAGCGGATTACATACGCGAAACTGCCGATTACACGGTCCACGATAAGTGTGCACTTCTGACTCTTCTTCGGTCTGTGAAATCATATTCGACGGTAATTAACTGTGCCAACGATGTCGAGGAAGGGTCGACGCCTCTACCCATTACACCTTTTCCCCTTTCGTACGACCTCCGTGAGTGGGATAGGTCAGCACGCCCTTTCGCGCGTGCTAATGCCATATTACCTTCTTCTACGGCTAATGGATCATACTCTTATCCGTGCACTATTCCGTCGTACACATTTACGGCGCGATTTCGAGTCGATGTACCGCGACGAACTTCGTCACGGCATGCACCTTTTATGAATTTTCAAGTATAAATAATTGAAAATCGATAGCAAGTAGGTGATAGCAGGAAGAAGAAAAGAGAGAACAAAAAGAAAAAGCATTTAAGAGAGATATAAATATCTATTATATTTCGTACATCAATAAAACAGATATCAACAATAATTATTAAAAGATGGAAAAATATAAAAATCAATCCGAATACATGTAAAGCACGTATACGAATGGTTAGAACTTTCGCAATATGGAACATCGGATGAAATAACGAACGAACGTGGAATTAATAGCTGCTCCGAAGTAAACCAGCACAAATACTATACTCCTTATCACGATGATTCGCCCTCGAAACTAATTGAAAGTGGCGCAATTTGAGCGAGTAGCCTCGAGGCCCTGTGACATCCAGCGTTTCTCAAATTCGAAGATGTGCCTTAAGTGTTTAAAGGTATCATTCGCTTACACAAAATCACTTACTAAAAAACAAATATGACTGATCTATCTTCGGAGTATCGCAAATATTTCTACATTCTTCTTTGTGGAATCGAAATATCTAAACATTTCTCTCTCTGCAGCCAGCGATCGGGGGCTTGAGAGACACTGTCCCTTGCGTACGCGCTGTTGCGAAGGTCAGTCTGCATGCACGCAACCGTCCTCGCACGTCCGAAGGAGAGAGGACCGGGCATCGGCTCGGGTAGACACGCAGCACGCACCGTAAGGCCGTGCGTGTCTCACGCGTTAGACACGGCGACAGGAGAGCGCTCGCGGGGACACACGCATTCGATCTTATCGCCTTCCCGCCTTTACGCAAGCTACGCAGCTACGTACGCGATGCTACATGCCCTTCCACGGCCTCCCAATCGTAATAATTATTGTACGTCGCATCGTTGCTGCCGCATCACCCGCCTGACGATGCAAATGCACTTTGCTTGTCAGGAGGAACGCACGTGTGTTCGCGGGAGGGCGTGAAAACGTGTGCGAGAAACGGTTAAAGGATACTTACGTTGCAACATTCTATGATCGTAGTTCGCGCCGCTGCTGTGCTGACTAAAATCACGATTCACTTATAAATGATATCTCTGATAGTAAGAAAAAAATGCAGTTTATATAATTTTACATTCGATTATGATGCAATTTCATTAGTATTAGATTCTATAAAACGGTTCATCAAATTTCTAATAAATTTTGCAATAGAAATTGCTTCTAACATATTAAAGATGATATTGGAATATATATTTGGCACATTTCATACAGATACTAATCACAATTATTCTTCGCGTCTCTTCGAGATGTACTCTCAGCATTAATAATTCATTCCAATCGCGCGATATATCGGACGGAAACACGAAACGGCGCGTAATTTGCATAGAGAAGAACATTAGTTAATTACCAGAGGCATAAACAATGATTGGTGATCGAGCGAAAGCCACAACTCACACCATGGTTAAGCCCGAAGTTATTGCCCGGATCATCGTTAAAACTCGAAATGTATCAGTCAGCCACACGCATGCTCGCACAAACGCGCCGATACGTGCCTGAGTTTTAATCCTATAAAATGTGTGAGAGCCATCGCGATATCATAGCCGGCTATCATATACGCTGATATTTAAAGGGACTATCTTTTTTCCATACACTGTTCGCGCGTTATCGAAAATACCTAACTCGCAACAAAATTGTGGAAAAAAAAACTGAAACTGGACATAATCTTCACGCCACACGATAAAATATAAGTCATGTATAAAAATAAAAATTGTAAGCTTACACACATATTTTTATCAGTCACTTGATGATAAAACGATTATAGATAAAGTCATTGACATCGCAATTAACGTTGTAATAACGAGCCTTTCCAATTATGTAGCTCTGCTTATGCGAAAGTTGACTCGGGTAGCAAAAAAAAATCTACGAAGACATCGATGTAATCCCGGTAATTATCCGAAACGCTAGATTAAGAGCGCCATCATCGAAATGAAAAAGCTGTTATATTCCGAGGAGAGTGATGCGGATCTCGGCAATAAATTCTTCTCTCTCGTCGAGACGTATAACGAGCACTCGACGTATACAAAAGTTTATATACTTCACAACCACCACGGGGACGATCAGAGCGACGACGGCGGCGACGACGACGACGACGACGATGTTACCCGTCCGGTATATCTTGCGACTTTTCGAGTTATCAACGGGGGTTTTATTAATGACATCTAGACGGGGACCGCCCGGGTTTATGGAGGGACATAAACTCTAAACTGATTAACAGTAGCCAGTAGCCTCGGCTCTCTTCAGCTCTCTCTCTCTCTCTCTCTCTCTCTCTCTCTCTCTCTCTCTCTCTCTCTCTCTCTCTCTCTCTCTCTTCTTCTTCTTCTCTCTCTCTCTCTCTCTCGCTCGCGCGCGCGCGTTTAGTTCGCTCAGGATATGCAATATATATGCAATCGCGGCTGGACCCGGGGAAACCGAACTACCCCATACTGCGTCTCGTTAGCAATACACCCACGGTTTATAGGCCATCGTCGGCGGAATTAACATTGCCCAATTAAATTGATAGATGTCTCGGATGGCATTAAATAAGCGATACCTGAGCAGGAACGGGCGTAAATCGCGAAATCGAATGCGAAATTGGCTTATCGGATTTTACCTTAAAGATTGAAGCTTACTATAAATTTTCGTACGACAGGTGCTCTTGAAACGTATCACAGGTGCTTTACAAGAGAAACATATGCGGCAAGAATATATGCGTGTTTTACGAGTGAATCGACTAATCAGAAAATACAACGTGGAGCGAACGTTGATGGAGCGATTAAATACACTCCGTGCCAATGACGATGACCGATCTTCGTGCTCTTTGATCCCCCTTCGTTGTAGTTAAAAAAAAACTCCAAAGCTCTTTTGACCACCGTGAAACGCAAAAGAGGATTAAAAGGCAGCATGAAAATTCCCCCTCTGAAATTTCGCCATTCACCGCGGCCTCTTTCTTCTCCACCTTTCTCGCGTAAAAATGGAAGGGTCAAACGGGAGGGAAAGACCTAATTAAGTCATATCTTGTGAAATACGCTGTAAAAAACCATCATTTATCCATTTAAAATTGACATTTAAGAAAATGTGGAATAATAATAATTTTATATAAGCTGGATTTTTAACAAGGCTGATAGAATACAAAAAGGAGTAAGAAAAACTAAACTTTGATAATGCGCAAATGACGTAGCGTTAACAATACTACCGCTATGATATTTAATCGTAATAAAACAAGCTAAAAGACATAAAATAGCGAAAAGATAAGATCTGATATTAAAATCTTAATGAGGCCTGATAAAACGATATAGATTGCTCTGCCGATTCGTCATTCGACCGGTTATCGGTGCAACGACCGTAAACGCGCTGCGAATAAATAATATCTATTAATTACACTCGCCCGGATGAACTCGTCGCACACGAGCGCAGAGATCCGTACTATCCTCCGGTGAGGGTGGTTTTCCGAGGGGGTGGCAGAGTGACCCGGGGTGGCGTAGGCAATAAACGGCGGGCGCGGTTTATCACGGTGCGGAATTAAACGGTTTACGACTGGACCACAGATTAGTACGGACGCGATGGACGAATGCGCGGGTGGATCACCGCCGCGCCGTTCCACCCTCAACGCGATATGGGTTAGGTTACCAGAGAGTGCGGCCCTCCCCCGCGCCCTGAGACCACCACCGATGGTCGTCGCCGCGACCCTATCGTGTATTCACGCAACTTTGTCGCGGTGGTGGAACGCTTCCGATACGAATCGGCCGATCCGCTTGCACGGTCAAAATCCTCGAAAATTTGGGGCTCGATGATATCGCCGGAATCGGCGCGAGATAAAATGTTACTGCACGCGACCCGGTATTTTCGGCCATCCCGCGGTGGTAGTTGCTTAACGTTTCCGCCTCCATTACACGCGTAAAGTGAAATACGTTTTAATTTCGGACGCGCGCGAAACCGAAATTCTCGCTCCAAGTTACTACGTTGTCGTCGTCACCGCTGCCGTGTAACTTTTTTTTTCAATTAATTTTCAGTCGTTCCGAACATAAGCATATATTTAATTATTAGTTTTCGTACAACTCAAGAACACTATAATAGACGTTTCGTGTCACAACATGGAATTGCCATTTTTATTATAAATAAGTGAAAAATTGAGAAAGAATTCGATAAAGACACATGGCATCGTAATCACTCGATAATATCGTTTGTTTATCAGACGCAGCAAAAACGCTATCTCGTGCAACGACGAAATCGTTAATTTAGGAAAATTCTACGGAAATGCATACCGCAGTAATATCCGTCGTCTAACGACTGCGTCCCATAATAATGTGTTCTCGGAACATTTCGTAACGAGTTCCGCGACGCGAGAGTGAAATTCACGATAAACGGGAACATCGCGGCAGTAAAGCGGGATGCACGTTACATGGCCATAAAATCGGCCCGGATGAGCTCGTCACGGACAATCAGCCCCCGAAGTTTATGCCAATTCCCGATCCCTTCCCTCCCGCAGGCATCGGCTGCACATGCGATCACGAAGTCGGATCGGGAAGTTCAGCGGCCGATTGATTTATTCGGGAGCTATTTTCCGAGTTCCACCATTTCGGTGAGCCGAGGAAGGTACTCGATAAGAGAATCATGATAATTGGACACTCGCGCGCCACTCTACCGATCGATTTAACGAGGTTCTCAACGCCCCGTACTCGCACATAGCCGCGTGAGTCACCTAAAGAGACGACAGTCCGCTCGAGACAATCGTATACTCAATAGCGGAACACCTTAGACATGCTCAAGTCCCGAGAGACAACCGTTATCAGATCTCTTCCAGCCGTTTGGAATTTTCTGTCGCAAACGGAAATCCGGAAAAATGGTACGCGACCAGCACTCAACGGTGCAACGACCTACCATCGTAACTTGGAAATTTGCGCTTCTAATATCTCGCAAACTTAATAATAAATAAAAAAAACACAGATGATTATTGGAGAATAAGAATTTTCATCTGTTTCTAAAATCTCAATTTTAAATAATTCGATATAGTATAAATTTTCCATTAATAAAAGATCAATTTTTGACAATTCTGTCAGGTTTTATAATAATTATAAATGATTGCGAGCGATTATAATACGCGTATACATTCATTCAAATATATTTACTCAATACCACTGTCATTGCGAGTGATCACCCCTCGAGACGCATTTACATCATCTTTGTATTTCCCAACAGAACATTCGCTCGGCGCACAATAGGGACACGTACGCAAGTAAGGTGGCATATCCCATTTCACCACGGCGTATTATTTCAATGATCGTCGTGTTCTCATTACCGTGGCACGCTGATAGAAGATCGTGGATATAACTCTTTCCAACCCCTGCGCGCGCGAGGGTAAACGAGCGAAGGGTCGGAAGGATATAACGGAGCATTATACGCGGCGCGGCGTCGATTTCGCGGTCTGCTCGCCGACGTAGAACGGAGACGGAAGATACCTGGGTGGATATACCTGCGGGCGATCTATGTGTATTAAATTAACCCTCCACGAGGAGCTCGCGTGTCCGGGAATGCTCGAAAGCCGAGCGCTAAGAATTCATTAGCGGCATCGGTTACGCGCGACGACATTATTTGCGCCGCGTCCGCGGAGATCGATATATCACGTTTTAAGGCTGATACGAAGATTGATCCGACGATAACGGTGTCATCCACCTAAAATGACTTCCACGGACCTGACATGAATAGGCGCGTAAACTGAGAGCGTAGATTTATGCTGATGCGAAAAGTTATTAGGAACATGAAATAATCTCTCATATTTCAAAAAATATTCTTGATTTTTATTAATATTTAGATTCTGATTTTTTTTTAAACAAAGTTCGATATTAAAACGCATTTTATCCTTCAATTTTATTTTAAAACAAACTGAAGCGATACATGTTTCTCTGTAATAATCCTCATATTTCATATTTTTGTTATTATTCGTACAAAATACATAAAATATTATCGAACAAAATATTGCAATAAAACGACTTAATAATCGTGGAAAGCTGGCATGATTATTTCATAACAACAACGGCACAAGTGTTTCACAACTAGTAATAAATATGCAGATAAATGATACGCGAACGTACGTGAAATGCAACGATAACAGCGTTAAGTGCGTGCGTGGCTTGAGTAGGTACGGTCGAAATTAAGCGAATTTGACGGTACCCATTTCCTCTTCATTTGCTAAAACAAATCGTACGCGCGTAAACCGACAGGAGACAACGTCGGGAGCACTTAGCTGATGAGCGCGTACGTATACTGCACTACGTACGTGCACGCAAGTCTCGCGTGTCCATCGCGCGCGATGCGCACGCTTGTTTTCCGCGTGTCGAACCGAATTTGAATAAACACACCGGGGGCCCCCCGGCATATTTACCGGCGCCCAATCGGCGTCTTTTGTCTCACGTGCGTGTCGGCCGACCGTTCTTTTGAAACACGTGTAATCCCACGCCCGCGCGCCGTCCCTGTGCGGAGAGTAAATCGCGCGCGAATACACGCCTAGCGTCTTAACTATAATTAACTACAAGCGATAATTCTGGGCTAAAACTCGTTATTTAGTCCGAAATAAAAAACACAAAATTCACAAATTACTCAAACTACTCAACAATCTTTGGGAATTATAATTGCAATTTAATTTTTCATATAAACATTTACTTCAACCGCAAATCTACTTCGTGGTCTACATAATTTATGAATATTACACATTTTGAATTTTCAAAAGGATCGACGTTATTAAACATTGATTTTATTCGTGCATTCGGTCGCGAATCGGTCGCCAAGTGCAATTCGGCCTCGATGAAAAAAAAATCGATAAGATATAAGGGGGGTACACGTGAAGGCGTGCGAAGTAGCACTCATGCGTATCCGGGGTATATTCATAATGCGGCTGAACAAGAAAGGGGTTAAACGTGCCGGTAATACTGAACCTATCGTTAACTTTCCAAAGATCACGTGCACGGGACTAACCGAATATTACGGGCATATATACACGCGCCGAGAGAAATACTCGATACCGCGCTTTTTCTCGCGAATAATAACTCGTGACTACCGCTGCCCTACCGATGACACACCGCATTATAAATGCTATAATTGAGTACAACGGGCAGCGCCGATCGTGGGATTTTGATTTAACGTATGAGAGTTGTACAGGATAATTGTACCTTACTAAGTGAATTTCCGGTATCGCGAAACTTGCGATACATTGCGATAGCACGTGAGACTTGTGGGAAAATTTATCTCTAAAGGGAAAGCAAATACATTGCTGCGAATATGAAGCACTACATATTGCAGTTTGCTATTTGTATATTAGAATAATAATTTCCAAACGTCTAAATAAATGAAATTTGTGATATAAAAACATTTCCTTATTTCTTTCCGATAGAAGATCTAGGAAAAACAATTTGCGCATAAAATATGAAAAAAAACCGTCTTTTGATCATTACATCATAAAAAATTTATCCGCTCCGAGTTCTCATAGACTCGCCAATGCACAGACCGGAAATGCGAAGCGACATAATAATAGTAATAAAAGAACAATTTAGGAGCGTGGGCATATAACTACGTCGTATCATGGGATGATAATAATGTATCATTATCGTAATCGCTTTATCAAGAAGTGAACATCACACGCTGTTGTTATTATGCCATCGTGCAGCTGTAACATCACTCGCACGTTATCGTCTTTCATCAGCGTTCATTTTCATTATCATTTATATTATGTATTTAGACGCTGGACAATATTGGAATGATAAATATTGAAACTGTGACAAAACGAACAAAACTCATAAATGACTGATTTATCGAATATTATCTTTAATAATAAATGTGATTTCGATTAATTACTTTCAGGGCAATTGGCTTATTGAATTATTAAGATTTCTCTAGCTTCTATGAAACGATAAAGAGGATTACCATATATTTACAAGAAGTTAAATATCTATAGCTCTTAAGAGATCAATACATTCTGCGTTCATTATCTTACTCTTTGATTCCATTAGCAAGGGGAACGACAAGGAAGTGTGCTAACTACCGTATCAAATAAACTCACGTCATTAGGCACGAGTCGTTATCCATCTAACCCCGCAAACGTCTGTGACAAGAGAACGGGGTTAGAAAAATCGCTGCCACGCCGCACAATGGCGCACTTTATCCGCGTAATTGACTCAATGACCATTTACCAACGTGGAGACCCATGGTGCAGCCGTCGTCTTCGTCGACATAGTCGTTGCTGCGCGAACGACTGCGACTAGAAATCTTCTTTATCCAGCTGACCCGCTCGGATCGCAGAGGATTGCGTAGACAAAAACGGATGAAAAAAAATGAGGACGAACGGAAGAGGTAAATGAAAAATTCGCGATAAACTAAATGCATCATAAAATTTTTAATTCATTTTTAAACATTTATCAATTAAATACGAAAGATCATTGTACGTTATGTGTTCATAATTAATTATTCCTACGTAATTAATCAGACATTATGTAAAAATTGGAATAAAAAGAATTCTGCAATTGATGCGCTAAATGCGGAACGTTGACCGATAATAGGCTGCAACATTCGACTGCCGCGCTTTTCCGATGATGAAGAGAGGCTGACATTCGCGAGAAAAGGAAAATAACGATTCGGAGAAATGGGAAGTGAGAGATATGACTGACAGGATGGAGAAAGATCAGAAACGTCGCGGAGACGAGAGAAGAGTGCAGCGCATTATTATTTTCAACTAAATGAATCACGATTCCGGCGAAAGCCGCGGGGAAGGAGCGATTCACTCGGCAAGAACGACCGATAACCCGCTATCTATATACCCGCTATCTAGCCGTACATACGACCGAGATTTACATACGCGGCGCATCGGCTAACGAGCGATTAATGAAATTCGATGCCTCAATCAATCAGTAGCGTCGCGCCTCCGAGATAACCGCGGCCGACATTCACACATCCGGGAAGCACAAGGAACGCGATCGTGCGATCGTCGATTCCACGAACGTCATTACCGAGGACTTGGACTCAAGGAAATAAACGTATTAGCGCGCCGGGAACGATGCACCAGCCAGTGGTTTACTCATTAATGCGTTTTCTGTGGCGCCTTGCTGATTGGTACAGTCGGAGATGAAATCCGATTCTACACGAGAAAGAGATTCAGCTCTTTCAATCTTCGCTCTCCTTCCTTTTTTTCAATAATTTGAAAATTATGATGAATAAAATAAAATTTAAGATTTAAAACAGTCATAATTAATTTTTAGAAAGAAAGTTTCAGACCATTAAGGGATAGTTTCATTCGATTAATTTAGAAAAAGGACAACAAACTTATATTGCAATTCTTTTCTAAACTCATTTCAGAAAAATCATCCATTATTTCTTCCCGACCCTTCCATCAGCTTCAGTTTCCTCTCCTTGTCCCACCCTTTATTTTCCTTGATCCGCGACGGGGAAGTAAATTCCTACTGCCTCGCGGGGGCAAACTCTTCCTGTATAGAAGTTCCGGAACTTTAAACCAGGGTTTATCGACTAATTTTGCCCGAGCCAGGGACAGTACGGGTCTCGGGAGACACAGACTTTGCGCGATACCCTCGTCCGATTGGACGGTCGACTAGTTTCGAACTCGGTAAACTCGAGGCGAGAGAATCGCGGCGAAGTTTCGATTCCGAGCGCGGCCGCGATGTGCGCCACGCCAATCGGGCGAGCGGGAGGGAAACGAAGATTTCGTTAAAATCAACACGGAACCTCACTCAACCTCGGCCTCGCCCTCACTCCACCCTCTGACTTTAATCCGGTTAAAGTAGTCCGCGTTTCATTTCCGGCATTATACGAAGGATACGACAGTTATCGGCCAGCGGCCGATTTCAGCGTCGTGCCTCCGTACCGAGCTAAATGCGAGCGCTCGAAAGTAACTCGTGCGCTCGTTTAGATATTAACGAGCTACGTGAGAATCGAATCTCCCGCGAACACATTTATCGAAAACTGATAATGGGCCGAAAAAGCGACGCAAATGTGAACAGTCGACACGCAAATTATCGCGCGTCAGGCGTAATTGTCGACGATGATTGAAACGCTTGAAATACCTACATGTAAATACGGACGGAGGCGATATATGTGTACATACGCAGCGCCGGCGAGAGAGGGCATCGGCCGATTGCGAAACAGTGGTTCATTTTCACCGAGAACGCGGCAATTTGCTTCTTTCGTTACAGACGGAAGCTGCGTACGGTTACTGCTGCTACAAAATCCGACATACATACGTATATTCTGCTGCGCGCAATCTTCCTCATCTCTTTCTCGCAAAACACAAGTACGTCGCGGTCGGCCCCGCCGCCACGCCGTCGCTTCTTGCGCTCCGGCTTACTACTTATGTACGGGCAGGCTCTAATCGAGGCTCGCCCCAGCTATTATTACTGCACGCGCGATGTGCGTAACGCTCGCGCGCGTTTATCACGCACACACCCGAGCCGCGAAGTCGATCCCCGCAACGCAAACACAATCTCCTCGTGTTCCTGTTGTGAAAGTCGATACGATCGCCTGCTTCAACTGCGTCGCGCGCGTCGCGTTGTCTTCTGCTTCATCGTAAACCTACGTAGCGAGGAGTTACAACGCTCGCTTATTGTTTTAAGAAACTCGAGACATTGTGACGCACAAAAATCGTGATAACAAGATCGAGATCAATGTTGACTTTAAAATGAAAAAAAAATATTGTAACAGAAATACAGGCGTGATAGATAATCATGGAAGTGCGATCTGAAAAGGTCAGATGAATGCAGGACTGTAAGTTTTGTGTTGGAAACCTCGTCGGATTCGTGTCGAGCTGCATTTCGCATTTGCATGCAATTTCGTTGAAAGGCCGATAAAGGGGATTAACGCGTTCAACGCCGGCGATGCAACGCGCCGGCTCTCCGTCTAGTAGCAAATACTGTCTCCCGCTTTCCCCATCGATTTGTTTTGACATTCGGTGACAATTTCAGACAAATCCATTAATCTATTGCGGCCTTTTGTGTTCCAGATAGGTCCCATTACATTATCAGTGTAAAGTAGAGGCGGCGCGCGGACTGCAGCCCGGGCTACAGCGAAGCCTCGGTCCAGCTGTTGGCGTCCAATTAGCCTCGCTTGATAAGCTCAACAATACCAGCATTATTGCAGAACAACCGGCTGTTTGTACGTGCCTCGTAACGCCGTGTTACATTTTGACGTTTCTATCGCTCCTCTTTCACCTATGCATTCGTTTATTGTTGCCCCATTTCGTTTACATCCTCGCGTAACTTTTTACAGGGCTGTTAAGCTCGCGACCTGATGCGCAGCCACGTTTCACTTGGCTAAGTCTCGGGGAGATATCTCGCGTCCTTCTACATACAAGCCAAAATTGCTATCGTGAAACGTGGTGAAATCGTGGACGATAGTAATAATTTTGCATGTGTGTGCAAAGTGTTCTTTAGAACCTGCATAATATCAGAGAGAATATCCGTTTATTATTTCTTCTTCATTTAAAATGCCGCAAGAGATGGATCTTCGCTGAAAAAAGCGAACATTAAAGGAGAAACGCGCCCCAAATGCATGACGATGAAAATCATTTGTAGGAAATTAAAACGCAGTAGAAAACTCGAGTAAATTTCATCATCCATCTTGATGGTAGAGGGATTAAAAGCAGCTTTGACAGTAATCTTTTACGTCTCTTCCGCGTACTTGGACAATATACAACGCTCGTTGTCGCATGTATCGGACTTTAGAGATTCGTAATGCGCCATGATAAAGGAAACTTGTCCGTGGCCTCATCCCCGCGTCTACCCACGCATCCGCAGCATCCTCCCGCGATATGAAAGCTATCAGTCATCCTGCAGACCGCGTTATCGTTGCACCGTGCACCGAAGCACTCGCGCAGGCTCCTGCTCTTCCTCTTTCCTTTTTTTTTTACGCTCGCCCTCCAGCGTCCTCGCTCCGTTCCCTCCCTGCTCACCGTTCGCGTCTGTCTTTCTCCCGTATTCGCCGTGGTATTACGTGTTACGCAGATACGAGCCATTATTACTCTCAGGGTCGGATCCGGCCGTCGAACTGACATATGTAAATCGCGCGTAATGCAATACGCATCCGCGCGTGAATCTGAAATAGACGCGCATAATCAATCAGCGATCGATCGCCTCGCATTGACGAAGGGACAATTCCTCTCCCTCTGATCGAATGTTAAACAGTTCTAAATTTTCTATTCACCTCATCTTCGGAAAATGCACTTTCAACAATGAATATAATCGAAGATCAGTAAATATTGAAAATTGACAATAATGAGTGCAAAATAGTTTCTGGAGACAAATTTAAAAAGGAACTGATCGCCTTTTGGACGATCGAATATTTGGAAAAGAATATTGCGAGACAAAATTTTATGTAAGTCACGCTTAATCAGTTATTGATTCAAGATAGGAATTATTATTTCAGTAGAAATAGAAGAAAAATACATTTCACGAAAACACTGAACTTCATATTTCGTGTCGTGCCGTATCTCGCCATATCTATATCTCCCCTAACAAAGTCGTCCATTGTCGAGCGGCCTGTGCATACAGCCCCGAATTCTCCGAAGCCTGAAAATATTTCGAGACTGAAGAAAAAGGAAACACGCGAGATCGCTCAGTTCAGTTATCGGCGAGAACTCGCGTTTCATTTCTGCGAAAACGCATTTCTCGATCCGTAGATCCGGATAGCACGTCCGACCCTGATCGAGTTCTCGCTACGCTACGCGTATCAACGCGAGGCACGCATGTGTGTATGTGCGAGCGCGCGTCCGCGAGCCAATGCGTGCACTCTCGTTATCATCTTACACACGCACGTGCGTGTAGTACGAGGCGTAGTACTACGCCCGCCGCCCTTTCCCCTCAACGTCCCTCCGGCAGCCACCCTTTCCCCGTTGCAACTGGCGGACCAGCCAGTTTCTCTCCCGCTCACCTCTCCTGCCCGCTCGTCCACCGTGCTACACGTGGTCCCCACCCGTACGATCTGTTTTATCGCCGTCACGTGGTCCCCTCCCTTTCGTTCCCTTCTCTCTCCGCACCCATCTGACGTCACGCGGTCACTAACCATATTATGTTCGCGGCACTGACCTTAGCCCGCCGCAAAGACTACTTTTAAAACCTTTCTCCAACCTTCGGCAAACGCTCGGTTTTGGTTTTGCGAACGGTAAATGGCGTTTACCGTTAAGCGCTACCGATTAAATGGCGGAAATAATCGGTTTACCGCCGTGATTGCCGGAGGGGGAGGGGGCGGCTATCAGATATTCGATGTAATGCGATCTCGACGATTGAATTAGAATTGAGAAACTGAGAGCAAGAATTAAATTCATCATCGTTTATTTTGAGAGCAAACACTCTTGAATTCTGTCGAGCGATATAGTTTGGTTGTTACCAGAATTTGTAAATATTCCACACCCTCTCGAGATAAAAATATCATTTTTCTCCGTCTCGGAGAAACGCCAAAATTACGCTACCTAACGCTTTACAATTGATAACGATTTACTTCCATTTTCGCTCGGTTTCTCAATTTTACGCACGTTATTAAATCAAAGTTTGAGATGATGTTTGAGATAGTGGATTGGAACAACAAAGTAATTAATTCATTAAGTCTATGTTGAGAGAATCGTGACCTTAACTCGACAGGTCTTGAGGACCAAGTATGTTCGTGAACAATTAACCAGCTAAACCGACGTGCCTTATACACTGCACGCTGTTAAACTTAACCAATTTGAAGTGTATCGATTGGACAAATTAATTAATTATTCTGGAAACTTTCACGGAGAGGGCCTCACCTTAGAGCGGACAGCAAGAGCCGACTTGTCCTCGAGCATTGCGCCAACGTTTCAAAGGCATCCTTACGCGAACGGATTAAAGTGCCATTAGGCTCATTAAATTGTATTCAGTGTCGGATTCGGGGAAGACGACGTAATTCCACGTCTAACGACCATGAAGTGACATTCCAGTCATCGAGCGACAGTAATTAAAGCGGCCTCTAATCACCCCTCCTTTTATTCCACTCGACGTGAAAATGTCGCGACTTAATGCATCATTATTTCATAGCATTTATGTAAGTGCGATTACAAGCGTGAGATTGCAGCATTCGCTCGGGACGTCCAAGTACATGCAACGTCTTAAGACGACAGCAGAAGGGAGTAGCAATCGCAGAACGACGAGGGGCATGACGACAAAAATTAGAGGGTTGCCAAGAGGATCATAAAACGGAGGGTTTCGTCGTCATAAATCTTTCGATGGCCATCGATAACCACACGTTAAATGAATTTATGCGGTCCGCATATACGCGAGCGGTAGCCATCGCCGCTATCATCGCTTATATTGCATCGCCTCGCTGCGTTTATCATCATAACCGAATAAATATAGAAAAGGAGCTTAATGAATTATGCATTTTATGGCTTATAAATTAGATGGCGACGAAAAAAATGACTTGATTAAAGACTACCAGATCTATTAACATCATATGTTTTTCTTTTATATATTTTGCACAATAGATATTATTTTTAAAAAAATAACGAAATGAGAGGTTTGAAATAACAGCTTATGCAGCTTTAACGAAAAGAGACATTTTTCATTTCGCACGTAGAAAAATTTATGCAGTCAATTATGCGGCTCGGCTACGCGTACAATAAACCTCGCTGCGCCGTGTATCAATTTCATGCGATATTTTGCCACAGGACGATCCGAGATCCGTGGCACCGTTGACGCGGCTATACTCCACTTCTCCCTCGTCTTATTCGCGCGCGCGATCGCAATATACTGACAAACCCGTTCTATAATAAAATAATAAAAGACCTCCACGCAGGAAGCAAAAGGACGATGAACATGCGGTACGTGTGCGCGCACACAGGCATATGAGGTATATAAGAGAATATACAGGGTGTGTCTCAAAGAATTATCATTTCTCTCAAATAACAGTCAATATATGTTTTCTGAAAATTTCCAACTCAAATATTATCGATAGATAGATTTTTTGCGTTAATATGTGTTATATTTTTAATAAATTTTACTTTGCAAGATCATTTACTTTAAAATGAAAAATTTATCGTCATTTATCGTAATATCTAATTATACAAAAAACTATCATTTGCAACATCTTTTCTAATAAACTTTAACGCGGAGTTTAAGTAATACCTATGCCTGTGTTGTTTAAAAGACTTATCACAGATCCAAACAATACGAAAGCTAGAAAAATGTGTACAAATAAAAATCCTAATCCTATTTTTAAATAGTGATTAGATATTTCTTGATCCCCTCTTTATCGTGCGAGAGTATTTTCTACTGACTCACCCTGTACAAGACATAAGCTGCGTGCGTCAGTGGAAAAAGGACAAACGTAGTTGGACGCGAGAGGCAGGAGAGAAAAAAAAACAGAGGAACTTACAGTGAGTCAGGAGCAGCGGGCAAACGAAAAAAAAAGAAGAGGTAAAAAGGCAGAAGTAACGGCCGAGGGGTCGAAGCACACGTGGTTGAACACGTGTCCACGTGGAAAGAGCATACAGAGAGCGCGCGGCAAGTTCGTTTCTACCATCTCGGTCGATTCTCTCGCGTTCGATTAGTCCCAGTGCATCTTCGTCATCGCGACGACTCTGAACACGCAATCGCACAATCCGAGACACACTCTGCACCTCAAGGATCTCGCGAGTTCTTTAGTGCATTACAAGCTTGAATTTATAATTGAATCTGCCCACTAATGTGCCATGAATATTGAGGGTAAATCCTTAAGCACTGGATTGTTGCAATTAATGATTGCGAAAGAAAAAAATATATAAATTCAGTATAATATAAAGAGTTACGGCAGGCAATTAAATGGAAAGTATCGTAAGAGTACGAACGGATTATTACGAGGCAAGGAACCGTCAGGATTTAAATTCTGCAATCGTTGTAAAACATTACGCGCGGGACGCGAAAAAAAAACGCTTGACAATCTCGAAATTAATTTGGTAAATAAAATTTAAGGATCTGCCATAATTTCGTTAGTTAACGGTCGCATACCCCGCGGCCAATAACTATATCTCAGATTGACAGCGCGCATAATTATTACCGCAATTCTGCTTAATACGGTTCATTAAGCAGGCATATCCATTAGAAACTCGCGGCAGATCGGTCAGGAAATACGAATGGTCATCAATAATAAAAACGATGGTGGGGACGGTAAATGCGCGTGCAACGTAAGGTGCATCGGACACGCGATTATGCCCGCTCGCATTATAAATACCGGTAGCGCGACGGATTTACATTAGCAAACACAGATATCACGATTACATCTCCATCATGCGACCCGCTGGGATGCGCAGCTCACCGTAATATGTTTGCCGTAATGAACGAAGTAATGCTACGAGCGGAGAAACGCGCGTTCAAGAATAGCACCCTCGTTCGTGCTCGAAACCAAGCGCGTCAAGATGTTCCCCTCTTCCTTTCATTCCTCATCTCGCGAAAGATCAGACTCACGCGTTTAAAACCGGAGAAATTTAACCACTTGCGACATTCGTGACATTTGTTCGTGATAAATCCTTTAAACTCTTGTCACATAAAAGTACATTCTCGTTTTAAATAATCAAATTAAAGGTTTTATATATATAAATTTTTATATGTAAGTATAGAGTCTTATAGAGACTCCTTCCACGCGCGAATACGCAATCGTCATATTGCGACGTTAACGAATGGCACAAGGATCTCCAGAATCGCGGTTCTCCTCATTAAGCCGCGTTAGCGTGACCAAACATTCGCGTAAAACATTCGCACCGTCTAGTATAGTCATTAAGAGATACTCGATACGACCCTTTCGTCAGTGGCCACGTCCAATCCAATCAAGGCACCGGTCAGACCGCACTTACACCTAGACAAGCGAGTCAGAAACAATCACCTGTTCTCCCTCGTAACCGGAACGTCTCGAATTTCCGATTGCGAAACCGACACGTTCAAACGCTCACCCCCGGGGGCGCAGAACCGCAGTAGTCAAGGAGACACGCGGGTGAAGGGAGAGATGGCATCACTGTGACCGGACCACCGGCCGGATTGTACCTCGAATCGGACCTCGTCCTCGACCAGCAGATAGCCCGGAGGATCTAACCCCGGATCAAGTAGCAGAGACCAATCAACGGATTTCTACCGATCTCTCGCGCACTGCTGGCGATCCTTGCACCATCGCGATTATAACGCATGCTGCAAGGATTCTCGCGCATTTGCACAAACCTCACCTTCCCTCTCTCTCTCTCTCTCTTTCTCTCTCTCTCTCTCTCCCTCTTTATCGTTCCTCTATCTCCTCGCTCTCGCTCCGCCCTCTCACCCTCCGAAATACGCTCACGTATTCACGCGTACGTGAGCGTGCGGTGTACGGTTGTAGGTAACCCGGTCCGATAATTGCCGGTACATCCTGAGGTCCAGATGCTCCCCAATCGAACCGTGGCTCACCTCACCCTCTTCCTTCACTCCACTTCCCCTTCCTCTTCCGCCTGCATCCAGCCGCGACTGCTTCTCTCCTCTTACGGAGAGAGAAACCTCCGTGCGTGCGCGTATGCGTAGAGATCCGTGACCGTGTTGAGAACGGCCGGTTAGTTCCTGACCATACGCATGGCAGCACCGTTTAATTGGCACTGGACACAATGGATTATGGAACGCCGCGCCGTCCCCAGTCGCCGGGAACCATACCCCTCGTCGCCGTCGCTCCCACACTCCACGTCAAAACCATTTCGCTCGTTTTATGTCGGAGAGCGCGCCGGCCGGTCAGACGAGAGACAAGCGAGAGATGAACCGTGCTGGACCGCGAAGGATCCGATCGTGCTCTCCGGAATATTGCGCCGGACCGTCCGAGACCCCCCTGGGACAAAAGTAACAGTGGCGACGACAGCATGTAAACGAAGAAACGAGGTTTCACCCTGCGTGTCTCGTCCTTTCGCTACAGCGGAAACCATTCGGTCATGTCCGACTTAATAAGAAATCAATTCGACTGACACGCGCGAATGAAAATGACATCGATTCACTGATGTTTCCCTTTGCTCTGTGCGATTGATATTATCGCTCTGGTATTATCAAATTATAAGTATCATCAAAGTGCATATAATAGTACGGCAATTGTCGAAATGTCTCCCGAAAGGATATCATTGCTCGAATATTCAGTTATAATTTCTCATCACATATTTTCGATTCTCGATTGATTGCTTATTGATATCGCAATTAGCTGTTAAACGACATTTTTTATTCATCTCGGAAGCAGTGATAAAGCTTTCATTGAATAGACACACACATACACGCACACATACACACTTTGCAGTGCTGCTCTCTCTTCGTTTCTCTATATCGGTCTTATCGGTCGGAGGATATCTGCTTACACGAGTCGTACGCTTGCATTTTACGAGGAAAACGCGACGATTTAACATCAAGACGATCTTACCGCGTTTCCCCGCGAAAGAGCCAAAACGACGAAAGAAACGGACCGTCCGTGACTATTCGCAATTAGGAGAAATACTCCGAATTTTATGACGATACTTCTCTCTCTTCCTCTCCGCGGACGTGCATTACGATAACGATAATAATGACGGTAATAAAAGTGCGACCTCACCTTTTTGCCGGTTGGGCAACCGCGAACTCGTGCAGCCACGAGGCCGCGAAAAAGATAGAGAGATAATAAGAGGTGACGGCGCAACCGGGCAATATCTACGGCAGCGCAGATAAATCGTTACAGTTAGGAATTCCGTCTAATAAAACGTGTCCCGGTACCGATATTCTCCCCGGTGACGTGGCAATAACAGACAAGCGAGAGTATAAAAAAAAAGAGAGCGAGAGAGAAGAGGTCTCGCTCAACCGAGGCCGGCCAATCTAGATGCGCGAGCTACATTTCCAATTTCAGCGACGGCCGAGTACACACGGGTGGAATATTGCCAATTTGGCGTGCAACTGTTTTGTCTGGGTCCGCGGGTAGGAATAGTGCCTACGGTGGTACGGACCATATTTTTGCGTCCCACGTTTACCGCGGCCAACTATTACGATAAGCTACGCCGCTCGAATTGGACGCTCCGAATTACCGTTGTACACGTGAGCCTCGTGACAAATCGTATACGTCACGTATTCCATCCGCGTGAATTATTTTATGGAGAGCGCCATGTTCATAAACGTTCCATGATTTCGGCTTTAAACTCACATGGTACATTTCGTGCGGATAATTTATAGCGTCCTCACGATAAGTACGGTTGAGGATATTGAAAAAAATATGACGCTAAAAAGAAGCGCAAACGTTCGTAGATATAAGTACAATTCCTATGCGGGATACTAAGATGAAGATGGTATCCATCAATCAGTCTGACTTTAAGGTCGCAAGTAAAGCGCGGGACACCTTATCGATACTAGGAACTAAAGGCAACTACCAAGATAAATTTCAGGATCGCAACCTTTGCACTCGCGGATAACGGCTTGCCATAATTCTACCGGACTTATCATCCCGCCCTATTTCTTCTCAATATTTCGGAAGCTCATCGTCGCAGTCGCTCAATCCCGTTCCTCACGTCGCGCCATTGGGCAGGCAGTAAGCGTCTTGAATTTATCGTTCGACCGTACCGACACCGCGATGCGTCGAGGGGGTGGATAGCGAGTGAGAGTGCCTTTCCGAAAGGGAGAAAAACGGGGAGAGTCGCATAGAAGAAAGAAAGAGAACGCAAGGAAGAGAGAAGAGGGCGAAGCGGAAGGAAAATAATAAAAATGGACAGTTGCAGTTAGGGTACGGTAGACTGACCCTCGACAATCGTCCTTGGCTATATTTTGAGAGTCTCATTACGCGCGATTCCCAGATCGCGCTTTTCCCTTATTTCCCGCTTTCCTCTTTCTCCCGTCCGCTTTCCTATGTCCTACCGCCTAACGCGGCGGCGGCGATTTGCCCATAAAACTTGGCCTTTTCCTGCCTCTACGCCAGTCCCTCGTTACCAGACGCGAGACACGAATTCTGGCGAAGAAAGGGACAAGACAAATCAGGTTCCAGGGGTAGGGAAATCGGGGCGCGCTTGAATGAGCTCGGATTCCCGGTCGAGATTTCTTATCGTGACGGAGCGTCTTCCCGCTGTCGTTTACACTTTTCGGGAAAGAAAAAGGAAACGTTGCTATGGCGGACAAGTAGTAAAAGTCAGTGTATTCTAGATAACAAAACAATAGACGATTTTTAATTTACAAAATCGCTTCTTCATTAAAATTGTACTAAAGGTAATTAAATATGATTTTTCAATATATGTAAAGAGAGAATTTTCTTTAAAAATACTAAATTAACAATTTTTCTTAAAGAAAAAGATGTCATAAAAACAATTTTATAATTATATCTCTAATTAGCTCGATAAAATAATTAATTGTAATTATTTATGTAAAGGCCAAAGAAACATTGTAATTCCAACTGTATAATTTTTCGTGGAAACGTCGCACATTCAAGGGTCTAGATGCAGTCTAGATCTTGTCCCGGTCGAGACAAGACATAATTTAACGCGCCCATTGGCCAAGGGTGGACGGTACATAACTCGAGCTCCGTTCCATGACTCTCGTTCTATTCGGGAGACTTGGCGCCCTTCTCACTTATTCCTCATCACCCCATTCGACCCTCGCGCCCATCCTTCTCCCTTTTCTCTCTTTCTGCTGTCTCTTCCCTCCCGCTCGCCGTTCCCCCTCGCTCTCGTAATATCGTACGGTCAGACTACGTCGTACAATGCGTCGCATTCAATTCTACACCCAGGCCTGTGTAGGATCCTCCCGGGGTTGTACGGTTGAAAAGAAAACAAGAAGGAGGGAGTGACGAGAGACGGACTTAGCGGAGGAGAGCGAAATGGAAAAGGAGAACGCTCTATAGGGACACTCTCATGTGTCATTTAACTGAAATACCTCCGATGCGCCGAATTGATTTACAACCGGACGTACGCGGGCAAAAATGCGCGATGTTGTGTAGTCCCGTGCGCGTGTGTGGGTCAGTCGGTGCCGATCCACGAAATAGTAGGTGGTGCACGGAGTTCCGTAGCCCGACGAAGAATTGTGAGCGTCGCGTGGCGAAATTTATTTATTGCCGAGACCGCCGGAGCGGGTCGCACGAGGTACAAAAAGGATCGCGAAAAATACAGCACGGAGAATCGATGATCGATATCGCATCGGCGAAGCATTTAATGCCTCGTGTAAAATAGACCGCAATCGCGTTCAAGTTGTTTGACAATTTTATACAAATTGACAATTTATCTTCATCTTCACTTAGATCACTAATCCCAATCAAAAGCAATTAATTAAACATTTTCTTTTCATTAAAAAATTAAATTTTTATTCCATACTTTTAATTTTCTTTTCAAGACAAAAATGTCGCTGAAATAACGTAAATATCGTTAAAGTGATCGTTCTATATTCAAAGATAGTATGTTTCATTCCTGGTAAAATGGATCATCAAATATCCAAACTATGTGCCCAAATTGTGTTACGCTTAGTACACGTCTACGACTGAGTTTGATTCCGTAATCAATAATTAATGTTTCGTGCCAGAGGCTATTTGCTTTAAACCCGAACTTCCGCGACGTGCGTGCAGCAAGTCCATGATGCGCACGTGCAAGGGCGAGTCTCGCGCTTGCTTAAGCAGCAAAACGTAAGGATGAACAGATACATAGCGCGAGTAATGTAACGCGATATATCGGCGTGCGTGAACCGTGGCAGCCGGTTACATTCGTTATCCGACTTGCAGTATCATATCAAAAGAGGAAGAAAAAGAGAGAGGCAATGTGCAACAGCAATCGCCGTGTATTTCTCTGATATAACTAATCTCAAGCATTTAATCTAGAGATCACGCGCGTGCGATTAAATTATTACAGTAGAAGAGCTGCGGAAAGCAGCTCTGTAAAATTAACACTCATTTTTCTTAAATTAACTAGATTCAATTACGTCGAAATTCTAAAGATAGAACGCTGGGTTCAGAAGAATATAAAATATTTTTATTGCTAAATCTCGAATAAATTTCTATTTTTTTAAAAGAATGTCTACAACCAGTGTTTGCCGCAATTAAAAATACATACTGAGATTATTGCGAAATTTTTATGAAAGTAGAATTTAGAGACGCAGATTCTGTAATTTACGAATGAACGTCCAGGCCTCGGCGCATAATCCTGTATAATTGTAATTAGTAGATGCGTTTCTGCACTTCAAAAGTAGCAATCACGCGGAGTAGTGTAGGTATCGATCAATCGTCGAATTGAAATTGCTAGGCTGGCGAAATCAAACGTTCAAATCGTGACTAACGGCTAATAGTAGTAGCGATGGAATATTTACACACAATTACATATTATGTACCACAGAGGAATTACAAATTAATTACTCTAAAATTTTTTATCGGAATCCGTTACTCTGTTCTCCAGGAAGTGCTTTTCCAGGTAGATAGTCATGGTAGTACCGGTAGATAGTCATTTCGCATTAGCCCTTTGAAGGGCGAACGCCATTCATTACCACAATACTGCATCTCCAATACCACAACCGTGTCGTGCAACACGTTGCCTTCCGTCGAACCGTAGACTCGCATTAGGGAATGGTAGAGCGCAGATGACAGTAGCTCGGTTGATGGTGATTATCTCGAATGGATACGTAATCGATCAATCCTTGTAGATTGCATGCGAGTTTGTAAGATCCTCTCTTCGATTCTCTCTAACTATCTTATTTCTCTTTCTCTCTATGTCTCTGTTCGCCTCTATTTACGGTTACCTATCATCTCAGATTGATTCAAGTTACGTAACGTTTTCATCTTTTCACGTCGAAGACGCAATTCGCCCCAAATAGCGGCGCGCCGATTGTACCCCGAGGGAGATTAAAGTTTAATGACCGTAGCGAGCACTGTCATTCGTCACGAGAAGTATACGCGGCGATGTATCGATACTGCGATTGCATCGCAGAAGAGCAGAGGTCTTCTGCCAGCAACACTAATCACGGTAATCTACAACGTGATGGATCTGACAACACGATGTATCGTGTGGATGGAGGGCAGCGGGCTTTAGAGTCATTAACAATATATATTTTGTGAACACGCCGACACTTCTCCAACACTTCTCATTTTTCGGCTTCTATATCTCGTAATCTGCGATCGCGTTCTACAAGTAGATATCACGCGTACTGCATACGTTATGTCATGCTACATGTCACACGGCGCATTGATTTGTGGAACGCGCATTGGAGAACACGTGTGTATGTATGTGAGTGAGTGAGAGAGAGAGAGGGGGGGGGGGGGACACAGACGGACAAGCACCTGTAGCAGCTTCCGAGGCTATAATTATCTTGAGTAGCCGGGATCAATCAGGCGTATTTGGAAATTGCATGGAATTGATTAATACTGATGTCACGCTACTGTATCTCGGGTGTAATCGTGTGTACAAGCTACGCGCTTAAATCAAATTCGAGCTTGGTAAACTCATCATGGATGCCTCCTGCTTACCTCTCGTTTGACCGTTGAATATTGAGGTGATATCGTCAAGGCGTATAAAGTCAGAGGAAAATTGGCCGTTTAGAGTTTATCTTCGTTCTCTTAGCTCCGGTACGCGCGTGAGGTATACGCGCTAGATACGTTATGTGCGAAGGTACGCATAAAACGTAGCGTAACAGTGAGCAAGAAACACGAGTTCGCATGACTCAGGGTTTATCGTAAGCAGCGTTGTTATCACAGCGGACCGTAGCATTTGCTCCGTAATGTACAACCTGCTGTGTATTCAGGTTTAGGCTGGATCGAAGTGCACATAACACTATGTTGCATTAACTGCAAGCGCGCGATTATCATCTGCGTAGACTACAATGTTACTGCCTGGACACGATAAATTGATCTTGATATCCACGCGACGTACTGGCCGGGTTATCTGTTTATTCCAGACTAGTCACATCCAGGAGCCAGAACGCAGCTGCGTCATTGACGGAAGCGCGCCGAGAAAAATGACAAAGGCATCCTCGTCATTTATAATTTGGAAAAAATATTTGTTTTGAACGTCTAACGGCCGATGTAATTTTGCAACGTTGAAATAACGTCGTCCATTCTTGCACCATGTAAACGTCAAGAGATACTGTCATACACGCGGTCGATATCGCGACAGGTCGGACGGAATTGCGTTTATGTCGAGATTAAAGAAAATGAGACGGTTAACTAACATTACGTTGCATCAGCCAGATAATTATCATAACAGGTCGTATCGCAACACGCAGTAATGTGATCGAATTTGCGCGACGAAAGAGTTTTAGTTACAAAGTTAGGAATCTCTCTCTCTGTCTCTCTCTCTCTCTCTCTCTCTCTCTCTCTCTCTCTCTCTCTCTGTCAGCATGTACGTTATTAATAAAATTATGCATCTATAATAGCAGTCCATTACGAAATAATTTATCATTAATTACATAATTTAGAAAATCGCTTAATGTATCGTTTAACGTTCACTTGCACATATAATGAAACTTTGTCATCTAAAATTCTAATCAAGTTATAAAATTTTTAAATAATCTTTTGCCGAATTTTTACTTTTCGAAAATGGAACTCAGTTGAATTTAGTAATGGCAAACGCAAAATTCCGTTTTTAATCTTAAAAATTAATTTATTCATACAATAACCTATCTATAATTTTGTTGAAATTACTTAATTCTTAAATAGATAATTTCCTTCCAGGCAACTCTGCTTCTCGACCAAAGTTGAACAGCCCGATGGAAAATATGGTAAAAGCAAAATTGCACTTTTTGCAGCTAAAGGTCTAAATATAGCTGCGGTTGCACATGCACAACGCCATGCGTCACATGCACGCGGTGCATCGCGTGCGAAGCTGCTGCGACGCAGAATTCGCGTTACCCGAGGTTACCGCCGCTCCTTTTAATCTCTTTCCATTATCAGCGATTAGAGTAATACCCGCATCTCGCGCTGCCAGTTCTACGAGCAGGATACGCCGGCCGTTACGCGATTGCGTTTAATCGAAGCTCTAAAACACCGGGACGGCGATAAAATTGCGAACGTAGCCACGTTATATGCTATATACGCATCCGCGTCAATATATGCAGACCGTTTATCAGAAAAGGGCGACGAGTTTACGATATTGGCTGCGGTTGCATTACCGGACGGTAATTATATAATTATTTCGCGCCGCTTGGCGCTCACACGTGCGTCGAAAATTGTGCGAGCAAACATATCGCACTGGTAGTTTCATTACATTAATTTTGCCGCTGCTTTAATTTTACTCATTGTTATTTTCTCATTCGTGAAAGATTTTCACAAAAATCACCAATCATCTTCACGTCAAATGGCATAGTAAATTTCCGCTGATAGAGACGATGCTTTCATAAAATGCAAATAAAAAATACATGTACTATTATTCTGCCATATTAACAACTCTCTTTCGGGCAAACACAGCGCGTGTACTCTCCTTCTCTCGCTCAATTTCTTTCTACTATCACCGATCGCTTAAACGCATGACGTGTTTCCAGCTCCCGCCGCCGGAAGCACCATCCATTAAGAGCACCGTGTTTAATCAGAACTCTAAAGTTTCTCGCCGACTCTCGTCGGCACGGCATAATTGGTCGCTCGCCGAGCGAGTATTTGCGTGGCGCTTTTGACTAAACTCGCGGAAATAAAAAAAAAGGAAAGAAAGAGAGAAGAGTGTGCGAAGAAGAACGAAGGATAGATGGAGGAAGAAAACGACGGGAAGCGAGAGGGAGATGTCGGCTGTACGACTGTATCGCCCTCCCTGAAAAAGAATAGAAGGTAGGAGAGACTCAAGGGGGTTGCGTCCAGAGTAAACATGTCAAGCACAGTGCCACCCATTAATTAGAACCCTCCCACTTCTCCCGTTCGCGTCCCTCCGACTCTCCGCGGGAGAAAGAACGCGAGAGAACACGAGAAACAGCAGGGAATACGTATGTCTCTCTCCTTTCAACTTCCATCCCTCCTGTCAACCTCTCGCGGATGTATCGTGCCAAAATCTATCGAGCCAGGAGCCGCCTCCGCGACGAATCAGGATGGGTGACGCGATGCCAACTCTTCTCTCGCTTGCTGATCGCACGACAAAGAGTTTAATTAATGGCGCCGGTTGCCAGCCTCGTTCTAAAGTAGACAGAACCGTGTAGGACTTACACACCGAGACGTTTGTATTTATCCTCAAACGGTTCCCGCAAAGAGATTTGATTTATAGCGTGCGCATGTCATTCGCGAAAGGTGTATAAATTTTCAGAGTCAGCCCGTTGTGAAAACACCACGTACCTTGAAACGCGCGATTCAAGTGCTTATGCCAGCTAATGTAATAAGGAATTTATTGTAAACGGATGAGAATTAATAACATTCTTACAAAAATATTATCTCGTAAAATTAATACCTTCTTGACAACATGAGCAATCAGATATACAGGTGTTATCAAGAAAAATTTTGCTTAGAATTTCTTTATATAGAATGACTAATTTATAAACCGTAAAGATAAAACTACAAAAGCCTCGTTTATCAACGCGGCTTGTTCGGGGATCTACTATTCATCCATAGAGCACAATCGGCATTTTCAAATAGAGTACTTCGATAAAGCGACTTCCCACGCCTCACCTGTTCGCCTCGCAGATCCATATCTCCCGACCGCGATTAAAGCGTACTCGAAACCGCATACGAAACGAATCGATATCGCCATCCTCGAAACGCGACCGAATGTTCGGCGAGACAACGAAGAGAAATGTATAAAAGAGTGGAGCACGTGAATACGGAACAAAAGGTCGGACAATCAAAGGACTCGTGCTCGCAGAACGACTGAGAAAGCGATACAACGAAAGGTCGATAAGTCGCGACGGACCGGGCGTTTTCAGCGGAAGGGAGAAAGGAGAGAGAGAAGGGGTCGCCAGTCAGGACGACAATATTAGTCGTTCATTATTTCTTGAGCACGTAATTACGCTACCACGAAAGGCCTCTCGTAAAGGCACGCGACCAGCGCGACATATGGCGGGCGACGTGTGCTTGCGCGACCCGCGCGAGGATCTCTCATTTCAGTTGTCTCGAATCTGACTTGTGTGACAAGTCGAAAATTGACATGCAATTAAAGGTCGGCGGCGTTCTTCATTAAGTCGCACGCTCTAGTATTGGGAGAAAAAATTACGGCGACTCCTGCAAGATTGCGGTAACAATAAATGTCGAATACAATAAACTATTATTTAATAACAAGTACAATGTACACGTATAAAACTGTTCCTTAAAGTAAAATATTCATTCAGAATAGAGCTATACCGGTCTCTTAAAAATTTAAAAATTCATTTGCATCGATTCCCTTCACACCTCGGACAATTAAATACAAAGTTATCGGTAGTTATTTAATCAATCAGATGTTATGAGTGTTTGTTTAAATAATGAAAAGCATTGGGTTAATGTAATAATTGGAAAATCCAATGGTATCAGGACTGCATCTGAATTTCATCCAGCGACAATCAAATATAAATGGTCCCCTGATGGACGTGTTTCCATTTGTAATGCAATTAGCGGCGCCAGTACAATTCGCTTAAGTTTCCAGCATGATCATCACGCGGGCAAAGTGAATTAAGACGGACAGAGTCGAGAAACTCCCGTGCAACGTAGAACTGCGCGCGTCGGCGGACGTGTCAAATTAGGTGGCAATGAAGAAGCCCGGCCGTAGGAACGGCGGGCGTCGCGCAGTTTAAGAATAATACGCCTCTGCTCATCGCGGGTTAATGCCCGAGATGCGAAACAGGCGGAACGATAAAATCCTTCGTGCCGTGACGAGAAACGCCAGAGCGTCGGTCGGCGTTGGATCACGGATAAGATTAAGACGCGAGACACGGAAAATGAGAGACGGGGAGAAGGGCGGGAGGAATTGGAGAAGGCTCCACGGGTTTTGTTTTGAGTTTAACGGCCTCCCGACGCGGAATAAACTCCTTGGAAGGAAACCCTTTGGACCCCCGAAGCGTCACGACGCCGAGCAGAGCGAGCCGTCGTCGGTGTCTTCATTACTTTAATGGAGTGCGAGCGCTATACGCCGGAAGCGCCAGTAGGGCTGTGGAATGGGCGAAGAAGTAGGCGGCATCACCTCGAAGGATGTTATGAAATCGGCAGGATAATAATCTCGTGGATGGAACCAGGGAGAGGGGGGGGGGGAGAATTCGACGAAAACGCTAATAATGGAAGAGCGGCACTCAGCAGTTTGCCATTCCTTTGCGGAAAATTCTTACGGCTTAAGTCGTGTTTTTACCTTAATAACGACGTGAAGCGATGTCATTTCGATGAGAACAAAGGATAGAAAGGCGAAATTTTGAAATGAAGTAACATTTTAGAAAATTACTTTTAGTGTTTCACCTTATGTGAATGCGCCACTGAAAGAAATCTCACATATCTAATATATGTGTAACGTGTCGCGTCAATATTTCCGCGCGAAATTCACCTACAACTTTACTACGATCGATGATTCTCACGCAATCTCTTCCTTTTACAGTTATTAAATCACGTGAACTCTTTGATGCGCACATATATCGCACGTATATATACTTATATCTCAAGAAGATCGAAGGAGTCGAAGAAATTCAATTCAGAGCAGAGGGAAGAAAAGGAAAATCCCGATCCGACGCGCGGCATGAAAACGGAAATACATGAGCTTCCGGTCGACGGCCCGCGTTCTCCGGAATACCAATACGAATATCTGTCGGTGACATATTGCTAGCATCACCGTTACGCTGAAAAACGGAGCGAAGCGTGGCAACTCGCGCTCTCTTCCCTCTTGGGCGCACTCGTCCCGTCCTCGTTCCTCGACCCATCTCGAACGAAGGGCCCCGGCTCTCATTCCGTCTCTCTATCTGCCGCCACCCCCTCGCGAACTGCCATTTCACTGACAGCCTCTTCTGCGAAAATCGTCTCCATTCGGATTCAAATGAGGCCTCGTTCACACCATGCCACGCGTCATATACCCCCTTAGGCACTCGCGGCAGTTCGACGCGTCAGACAAGGGGGAGCGACACATAGCGATTCGTCCATTGACACTCAGCACTTTATCGTTATCAGTTCCTCACCGTTCCGCGTCGGAACCCATTCTAATTTCACGTTTTCGCCTCGCGAAATGATCAAACGACGGAGGTATCGTCGGAGTGGTTCGCGTCGAATTAAACGCGGGAATAGTAGCGCATGCAAAAATGGACATTGCTTGGAAACTGTAATCTAGATTTGAAAAATTCTCAATATCAGATTCAAACAAACTTTTTCAAACACATTATAAATTTGGCGAGTTAAAATCGATTCCACGTATATATTCTCTGTATAAATATCTGCAAGCTTTTTTGTTTGTTTCAGAAATTCGAAAGACAGGGGTATGGAATATCGCGGAAAAAGCATTATGATTCCTAGATTAATTAAAAGCGCCGTAAAATGTTTATAACACCCGTGTACGCTACTCGGCGGCAATTATTACGCTTTTTATTTTATCACTACCTTCCCGGACAGTCGCGCGCTTGTCCATCGTCTCTAATGAATACCTAACGCGCCCGAAACTTCTCTCGCGAGCCCATAAACCCAACAGCCCGTGCAGCCAGGGAGGACAGGCCAGATGATAAAAGGCCGGACAGCAGCCTTTTTTAATTTACATCGGCGCGAGTCTCTCTCTACGGAGGTGTTTCGTCGTCGGTCGTAGCCGGGCGCGAGGGGAGACAGACAAAGATGGGCTGTTCGGGAGCTGCGCCTCTTGAATTATTTAGTTAATTTCCGGTAAACTGAAACTCACGTCGTCGGCAAAGCCAGCCAGCCAGCCAGTCAACCGACGTCCCTGCGAACGATGCGGCTCTCCGATGTTCCACGAGGTGAAGAGGGAACTTGCAGAATATATAAATGACTATAGGCGCGATAAAGGTCGCCGAAGGCGAGAAGTGAAGACGAAACGGAGTTGAATTGAGAGAGTCAAGTAGACTAGAATTTATCAAACATATTCTGCAACCCGTGTTCTTTCAAAACACTTGAATATTATTATATTATTACAGCCAAGTAACGGCAAATAATAGTTATGAATACAAGCATGAATCATTGAAATGTGAAAACAAAGTTACATGCAACTTGAATATTAATCACAATCAACAAAATGAACACATGTGCGTGTCTTGGATTAAAAAAGAAGGTAGAAGCGCAGGTAACAAGAGGGAATTACAGAAGAATTATCAGACCGTTACGGTAAAGCAGATTACGAACAGTTTACGACAACATCGTTAGCCATACGAAACGAGACACGAGAGTGGTATAAAGCAAGGTGCTTAGAAACGAGGTGGAATACGATAGGACGCAAAATCGCATCGTAGGAGAAACAGATAGTGGTACACAAGAGATACAACGGCGAGGAGAAAGAGAAGCTCGGAGAGAGGAATCGCGGAAGATGAAGTAGCAAGCTAGGATGGAGAAGGGAAGAGAAAAGGGAAGAAGACAGCCGCAGCCAGTTAGTACGGTAACGGATCAGACCTAAGTACGTACTTAGTAGACCCCAAGCGCAGCCGGAGGCGTCTTAATCACGTAATTGCTCGCGAAATCCCGTGGCAGTGTAAGCGAGTTCCTCCTCTCTCCCCGTCACGTTTCGTGCCTAGCAAAGCTCGCCCCCGTCCCCCTTCTGATTCCTGCATCGACGGCGGTCGAAGTACAAAGTGGGCGCAAACGGCTCGAGGCTCGATATCTTCTTACTTATTCATCTGCCGTTTCGCCTCGGCAATCGAAAATTACTCGAGCGCCGGATTTTGGGCGCAAGGGATGGGCCGCCCAAGGCAGCCCAAGGGGTTGCCTTTCTCCGCGTGGCGCGGCGCGGCTCTCTTTAGAGAAACGCGAATCTAATTAAAAGCAGCGGATAGTACTTTTAATGGGGACACTTAATAGCTATTTAAGATGCAGAAAGAGTAAGAAATAGCGAATATAATGCTTGATCCATGATTGATATTTGCCTTACGTGTTTCAAGCAAGCAAAATGAAATCTTCAAGGGTGAATTTTAAAAAAATTTTTAATCTGTTAATTTGTACAGATTCCATATTTTAAGCCTCATTTCATAACGTATAATTATTTTGCAGCTATCTGTAAAGCACAACACGTGTAATGGGACGAAGCGACGTCTTCTTACTTATTCATCCACCCTTTCGTCTCTACGAAAATTATTCGGTTTGGCGGCGCCCACCACGTAGCGAAACACGGAGGGTGCAGGAAGTGACTTCGTGCTCTAAAGAGCGCCTTTTGGAAGCGCGAATCTAATTCCGAGGAGTGCTTAGAAAAGGACTGACGGTAGCGCGAGGAGAGTAATTTCATCGGGATGGCGAATTAAGAAGCCAGACAGTAAACGACCGCTGGGTCGGCAATGGGGATTAATTGTTACAAGATATAAACTATCCGTAACTCAAGTGGTTCTGCTAATTGAGAATGAATGCCATCACCGAACATAAAACGTTATCTTCTCAAATTTAACGATGCAACAATTAAACTGAACAAAGTTCAAAGTACACGCAAGTTACAAAGTAAATGCAGGAATGCCGAATAATATTAGCGATACGTAATAATAAAAGTTTGCTTGTTGCAAAGAATCGTGGAACAGAAATTATTATTCCGCGTGATGAATTAGGAGATTACGGTGCGCGACGTAAATGGTACGCGTGTCGAATAATACCGCGTCAGAGGTCATTTCTTCCCTGAGCTATATCTCAGGCCGAGCGATATTTGCACGTAAATCACAGCGCGTCGAGAACATTGTCTCTCCGCTACCCTTCGTATGGCGATCACGAAGAAGTGGCCGCGTGCTCAATATTCAATAATTCGCTCGACCATCGAGCACGGATGGCGACGGGTTCCCCGTCGACGTTCGCTGACCCCCACGCTGGACTCGTATAAAATATAACCGAATCAAATCGGAACCCACGGGAGAAAGAAATTACGTTCCGGTGGGCAGCACAAAATCGAGGTTAAGCTCTTCCGGTTTTCGAAGACGTTCGCCGATATGTCACATTAATGACGCCATAAACGCTAATGCTTGTCAGTGGTCGATTATTCGTAAGCGCGCCTGACAAAAGGGCGGTAATTGTTGCGGTGGTTTTACGACCAACGCAATGATATGAATGACGTTTAATGATAGCCGGATGAATGCGCAATTCACTGATCTGTTTTGGCCGCGAATATCATTTCGTTTCGCTGATTAATTCTCTCAATATGAAGCCCATTTTAGATGATCCTATAATTCGCATCAGAATTCAAGCAATTCTATTTGGAATTCATAATAATTTAAATGTATAGATAGATAGGCGAGCAGGATTATTTCAGTTCCTGATATCACCTAGATCTAAAAGATCTTCTGTGACTTCTCGTTGCAAATTGTATGTGGAATGGGGACCGGGATTTGAACTCGGGACCCTTCTATTACTAATCACTCGCGTGAGCACAGAACCACGCGTCATCCCATCTAATAAATATATACAAAATTTTATTTATAATTTTATGCGCCGTGTAATATGAAGAATTTAAAGAATCAAAATATATTAAAGTATAAAATATGTATAATAAAATAAAATAAAATTAAATTAAATTAAGTAAAAATAGATTAATATAAGATTTTAATTAAAAATGTTCACGTATGTGGTGCATGTAATAGGAGTTTCAAGCATACGTCTCGAGCGACAGTAGTACAACCATACGCTGCTAGTTGGCGACACTAATCGGACACGTGCCATCTGTTATTATTTTCATTAGTTCGCTATCTCAGGATATTAAAAAAACATTATTAAAATACAATTCAATTATTCTCAGATTCCTAATTTTTCTTAAATCTCATAAAAGCAATATCGCTGCCATTTTTGCACAGTTTATTTTATTTTACATGCATTTTTAAACTTATATATGTACTTGTAATTAATATTCATATAATCTTTTTCTATTCTTTCACATTCTGTAAAATTGTCATCTAAAATTACCCCTAAATTTAAATATCATAAATAAATTGATCGTCTTTGTCACAATGGGGCAATTTACTTTTACATTGTTCCATTTCTACCATTCTACTCGGCAACTGCGAATATACCGTGGCACAAATGGTCGCAATCGGAACCGCTAAGAAAGATATTTCACATTCAACTCGCAATAAGCTGCGGCCCGAGCGTGGAGTACAGTAAGAGAATAGCGTGTGAGTCGCGACTCCGTCGTTCGGGCGGTGCCGTTTCCTCCCCGGAAAATAATATCCCGGTGGCGAACGCGCGGATATTCGCCCGCTTGAAAACGGCGCGGCCTTACGTCCCAATGGCTTTAACGTTATTTCCGACCGAGATTTGCCTGAAATTTGCTTCCGTGCCGGGACCAGAAGCCCATAAATATGTAATACCTCCCATATCGTGCGGCTCGGTTGCCCCGCTCCCTATTTTCTCCTCGCCGAGAGCCCCCCCTCCGTTGTCGTCGTCGCTTTTGGTGACTCTCGCAACCCCTTACGTGTTTTTGCGGGGCTGTAGCTCGCGGCGATGTACAAGGGGAAACGCGGTAAATCATTTGTCCCGAAAGAAAACACAATGCAATATCCCGTTCGTCCTGCTCGAGACGCCATCGCCCGCGTCTCTCCCTCCTTCTTTCTCTATTTGCTGCCGATATCTCCTTTTTCTCACTCTATTTTTCGAGGGAATTGCGAAAGCCATAAGTCAGCCCTTATATTGCCGAAAATACTTTAAAGTGCCTCGCAGACTCGTATAGATGTATAGACGCACCTCGAGAAGGCGCGCTTTTGCCTCTTACGAGAGCCTAGACATGTTTTATCGTTGCTGTTAAACGGACAGCAGAAGAATGACACACACGGGCCGAACGGAGGTGGATGCGCTTACGGGTGACGATTTTCGAGAAGCGCGACGCGCCCGGGGGTCGTTAAAATCGCACGGGGTTCGCCGCGAAAAGGATAACGCTCCCTTCGGTTATTTATAACGGACATTTTTTACCCCGAACACTTTACGAGCACGCGATTATTGGCCGAAGCTGACAATGATCGTGCGAACTTTGGCACGCCGCTATCAAGATTATGAAAGAAATGAGGAAATAAAATATATCGTATCACTGCTAATAATATCGCGTAGATTTTTTTTATAAATGGTTATAATTTTTTTAAAATATATGCTTCAATTCACATCATATATATCGATGGTGAAACATATCGAATTGCTAATCTTTTGGAGGAAAAGTAAAAGAAAAAAGTACTTTCCGTACACACTTTGTATAAATCTCGTGTACCAAATCTATGTAACTTATAGATCAAATCTGCTACTTTCCCGATTCGAGTGGCGAACGATAACGCGGATGCTGTACCATTTATATACCATCGAGTCGTGCGTCGAACAAGGGTGGCGCGCATTAGAATCCCGGTAAGCTCGGCGAGGCGGCAGGAAACTCGGCATATTTTTCCCCCCCGGTTATCGAGAAAAGAAGGAAAGAGGACGGTAAACCGCGATTCCGAGAGCATTTCTCGACGTAACCTAAAATAATGCCCGACAGAATCGAACAAAAGCATGAATTATGGACCCGAACCCGTCGCCATAGATCTCACCCACCCGGTAACTTATGATACACTTCCTTTCGGCATATGTGAAGGAAAACATTGTAGCGCGACCGACGATCCTTTTGTAATTTAACGGACGCTCTCCTCCCGGCCGCGACCTCTTAAGCTTTTTGCCGCGGCAGAACCGTCGAGGAATCCTTCTCGCAACGTTACGGAGTAACAGGATTTACGTGAAGGAGAAAAAGCGAAAAGCCGATGACAAAGTGGCGCAAAACATTTCCAAGTTTATCCCCTATTATCGCCCGTGTCATATAAAATCGGCAAAAGCACGCTTCACGGAAAACACGCGCGACGGAATAATCGTGGAATGACTCGAGTCCTCGAAGTCTCGCGAAATAGCCAAAGTTTTGTTGCGCCAGCGTAATCTTATCGCGCTAAAATGGCGAGTTGAACGTCCGCGAGAGCTAAAGCTTTCTCCTTGTACGAGTCGACCTAACGAGATGTCACGTTAACGTACGACAAATGTTCGGCTGGAAGTTACTTCGAGGAACTCGGCACGTCGCGAAAGCGACTCCGACGGACGTCGTTTCATCGCCGGCGGTAATTTCGCGATTGATTCGCCATTAGATTCATGGCCCTCATGAGGAATTCATCGGCGGCTTGGCCTGGGCTCGCCGAAACTCCTCGCCAGCCATGAATACTTGGCCGCTCTCTGATGTTCCAGTCTCGATCGATTCGCGTACGAGCCAAGAGTGTCCGAGGCTGTTGACCCCCCCTTTCAACCTCTGCCTCTTCCTCCCTTGCTAGCCTGCCGCTTCCCCGCTTCCACACGTTTTCGGCTTGGTTCCAGTTTGCTCTCTGCATAGGCGCAAATTATAATGCCGGGGCTTAGAGACCAACCGCTCTGACAAATTACAGGTTTGTTCACCGAGCAGCAGTAGATAGATTTCGTCGTTCCATCACCGTCGCTTCCAAGCGGACTCGCGCGCAGGCATGCATATTAATTCGATTTTAATCTGAATCTCTCTCTCTCTCTCTCTCTCTCCCTCTCCATCTCTCTTTTTCTCTCTGTCTCTCTGTGATATTGTATGTTCACATTTTTTTTATGTCATTCAACGGCGATAAATTCGCTCAATCAAGTACAATTTATCGAAGAGTAAAAGAAACGCTTGTTTTCATTGTAAATTGATTCTGCGAATTCTGAAACTTGAAATAATCGCAATCGACATCGACGGGCGCTGCACCAACACGTTCACCGAATCTTTGATTTATTATGCGCTCAATTGCAACTGTTACATGAACCGGTGCTTTTTCGGTCTCCGAAACAAATCAACTGCATTCAAAGCCACCAGGAGATCGTTACGCACAGTTACACGCGCAATCTCATTCATGTACACGTCGCGAAGGAAAGTTCCTTCAGGGTAAGACGACGCCGTTTCCGTTTGCCGTTTCCAGCGGCTGAAGGCTGGAGACGGGGTGACCGGCCACGAAATTAATTGCAACGACCGTGTCTTAATTGATAACGAAGGACATTAAGATTTCGTGTAATGCCTGCAGCGGGGGCGAAGGAGAGGATAGACGGATAGACGGACGAACGAAGGAGCAACGGGGAAGAGGATCCTCGACGCCGAGGAGCCCAGACTAACGGCCGGTCGCGGAACGGGGGGAGGTGAAATAATGCCGGGCGTGAGAAGCCGTATTTGCATTAGCTATTCGTTTGACCCTAAAAACTGCCTGAATTGCGCCGATGGCTGCTCGTAAAGCCCCGGCAATATCGCGGCGAATCGCGCTCGGGCGTGCTCGAAATCCGAAACTCGGAAGCCGCTGCAACGGCTCGAGCGAAATTAATGTCGCGACCTGGAGGCGCAGCCTCCCCTCCCGGCCCCGAATAGCACGGAAACTCGAAGAAGAAACGTCGGCTATCGCGGACGAGCTTTACAGCCGCGGCACAGCGCGTTCATGTAGCCTGCGAGAAACGGCAGGCTACCTCGTGCATATTTATCATTTATTTATCATGAAGAATCATCCACGTTGTATTTACGCTTACGCAAATGGTAATACATGATACATTGGAATACGATAGAAAGAATAAACGTTCTTTACTATGATTAATGTGCGAGAGATTTTGCGAATAACACGAGAAGGAAATTCCATATGATCGCAGACGCTCGCGTTAAAATGTTAATGACGGAGACGCAGGACGGAGTCAATAAGTCATAGAGCGAACACGCTCGTACCGTCGTTGGTTGTGAATTAATCAGGAAAAAAGGCGACTCACCGTCACGCGCCGCTACCGGGTGATCACAGACGTCGCAGGACATCGATCCTTTCGCCGATCGCGTGTCCACCGTCGCCGACGGTTACAACCATGACGAATATAACTCTCGGCGCACAATGTATCGGACTTTATGAGTGCCCACCTAGAAAAAGAAGAAAGACGAGGCGATGAGGGATAGACGCGGACAGACAGGCACGAGAGCTTGGGGAAAGAGGGGAGGAGGGGAGATGGAAAGCAATGGAGAGCACTCAGATTTTATTACGTTATTTTGTTAATGCAGCGAACGAGAGAAGAAAGGTAGTGAGAGATGGTCCACGCGCCTCGAATGTCCGACCACGAAAAATATTATGTCCCTCGGTCAGAAAACGAGCCATGAAATCTTTTTATGCCCTCCGCGTTCTGCGACGCCACCCCCGCAGAATTTCACCTATGCGCCTTCCTCGCCGAGACATTACGAGTCGCTTCAAACAATGTATAAGGATGTCTTGCAATCGTCAGGATAATAGGAAACTGACTATAAAGAAAAATTATATATAGTCATCATGGATATTCTTTTAAAGATAGATTTTTTATTTCGTTATATTATGTATAATATATGGAGGAAAATGAAAATTTGTTTTTAAAAAATTATTTGTAAAATCTTGAATAATACAATATAATACAATCGAATCAAAATTACATTTAATTAAATTTCTTGTCAAAGATTTAATTATTAATTACGTGGCATTATTTTTGGATCTAGTTATTAAAATTAAAACACGGACTTCCCTATCAGAGATGACGCTTTAATTCTACACGTGAAGAGAGTAACTTGCCCCGAACATTTCTCTTCAACAATCGCGCTATCAGAATACATGGTCCCTTTTTTAAGCGGCGGCGGCGGCGGCGGCGTACAAACAAGGTTAATAAAGAAAGCGCGGCACAGCGCCGACAATAAGATACTGATAAGCGGAAAACATGTTACAGCACGGTATAAATAGAAACCGCTACCGGCAAAAGAAGTCGTAAGCAGTTGCCGCACGTACGCAATTTTTGCTGCAGCGACAATGCTTTTTCGCGACTCCGTGGACTTTTTGCTCAAACGTCGCGTCCACACATGGGATTTAAAAGCTCCCGTCCGACGATAACGTCGGGATTTAATGTCGCATTTCCGGCACCGCAGGAAGGAAACGATATCGCGTGTAAATTTCGATAATAACGCTAAACAATACGCCAACGTTAGCATCAACGTGATTAGCCTCACGCTCGACACTTAAAGATCAGCTTAAAGTGCTCGGAGGCCATCGTGCTCCTCGACAAGGGCGCGAAAGGCGAAGTATGTCTGTCAATAAATGCGCCTGGTGGTATTTTAACAGCGGCAATAATTTTCGTCGCGTCATAAATCAACGCGCGGATACGATGTGCGAAGGGCGCACCCTTCGGAAATCTTTTCGCACGAAGGATATGACAGCACGGGAGTGCCAAATGAGTTTCGGGATGTGACATCCGTTACCTCACACATTTCTAATAATATTTCTAATCAAATCATTCCCGGCAATTTCAAGGAAAATATCTTTTATATTTAATATATAATATAATAAATTACGTAATACATAAAAATCATAAATATCTAAGAAATCTCAAATATATTAAGATGTATTATATCAATTAACTCTAGAGCGTGATAAAAAAAGAGAGTAAATAATAATTTAAAAGTACAATATGCAAACTACAACTTAAGAATATAAATAAAATCATGTATACAATGTGGGGAAACTCTCTCTTTCTCTAGTTTGTCTAGCATTCCTGAAGGTGTACGTGTCATATCGATTCTGCAGAGGGGCATGTACATATAACGACGGTAGCCTCAGTAAATTCCTTGCATGAGTCACGGGGAGTACCAGTACGTCTCTTACTCCACTTAAAGTCAGATAATAATCACGCGATCGCATAAACCGTGAAGGTACTTTATTGTATATCTTTTAATGGTGGTCTATGTATTTCCGCATAGAACTCGTGATACACGTCGAATGAATGTTTTCCGCCGGAAAGCACGCGCATCGTTGTTGAATCCGTAATAAAAGTCAGTACGAAAAAACGAATGGAAATACATTCACTTTGATATATATATATATTCAAGATAACTTTCTTGAAATAAAACCAACGGGCATGCAATCCATCATACTATAATCCCATTTCTTAAATAATTCGCGTGAAACTGCGTTAATGAGAAATTAAATGGTCTATCTAATCTCGATAGAACGAAGTGAATTCGACGCGGTGATCGCGAATTTCCAGCGACATCGTACTATTAAATTTACATGAATCGCCAGTCGATGCGATTCGCCGCGCCCGTCGAAATGCGACGGCAAATCCGTCACGAACTACCATCACCCCCCCAATGCGCGCGGCTCGTGTTAGCATCGTATACCAACAAAATGTCAAATTAGAGGAGCGTTTACGTGTCGCGCCGGTTAATGGTTTCCCGACGAAATAAAACGGCGCGCGAGATAATTCGACAGCCGTGAACGCACGTGGCCGCATCGTTAAGAAACACGTCATGTATACCTGCGACGGGCGAGCCGAGCGAAGCAGTTTACATGCCTACCCTTGCATTTACATACCGCGGTGATAGGCTTCGATGCACAACGACATCGTGTGCACGGGAAAAGACGATACATCATAATTCCGAGCTGAAGATCGAATCAATCACTTCGTCCGCGCACGTGTATGTGCTAAAGTAACGCACATACTATGTTCATGTAGTTGAAGTAAATGATACAATAATAATTCATACTGAAGCTAGATTGTATCATATCATTGCATTACGCGATAAAATTTTTTACTATGTATATCAGTACGAATTGGGATGACGCGTGGCTCCGTACTAACGTGAATGATTAGTGACGGAAGGGTCCCAAGTTCAAAAATCCCGACTCCCGTCCCACAATTTTCACATAGGATCTATATAGATCTAAGTGTCATTAAGGACTAAAATAGATATATTCGCCTATCTTACATTATTATCCGTACGAATTACTGAATCAGTACTATCGCGAAATCAAACTCTTCCGCGAAAATTTCGAGAAAATAGGGTGCAAACATGTGGGACGCATTCCCTTGAAAATAATGTTGGTGAGTCGATAAAGCATAACGAGGCATACCCTAATCGGCTCCCCTTCCAATTTTTCAATCCCCGTTTTATGTTTCGCGACGTGTTTTCCACTCGAGAGCGCATGAAAAAAAAATCCACAAAGCGAGTTTGAAATTGCCTTGCCGGAAATCTGGACAGTGAGTCATGCGCGTAAAAAACGTTTGTACTTTCTCTGTACTCACATATAAAATATATTACGTAGAAAAGACGAATGTATGGATAGATACAGCAGTGAATATTAAACTCATAACAGTATTTTACTATGTATGTGTAAGAAAAAAAATTTTATTTTTAAAATATGGTTATTTGGTGATAAAATAAATTTTTGCAATTTTTTCACATACAAAAAGGAGGGCTAGAGGTACAGAATGTCATATTCAATGTATATCACAGTATTATTAGAAAATACTTTTATACTCAACTCCACACACCATGTTTGATTAATAGCCCAATTTCAAAATAACTCCGCATGATGTAGTTGGATTAAATGTAAATAAATTATTGAGTGGAGCGTGTTTCTGCGAAGCTGCCTTGATTATTTCCTGAGCCATTACGCCACCGACAATAGAGCAAACTGGACTGAGTTGTGCATATAAATCGCTCCTATAATTATAAAAGTATATTGTTACATACCAATTGCTTTAATTGGTTAATTCACAAGTTAAAGCTGTCATACATACTCTATTAAATAATCTATTCTGTCGCCTAACTCATATTTTTTAATAATTGCGGAAGCCTCATTTTTCAAGTTTTCACAACCTCTTTCACTAGGCAATGGATCTTCACCATATTTTTCGCGATAATTCAGCAATACTAAAAAAGTTATTATTTTGAGTTATTATCTCCATTAAATATAAAATCTCATTTTAAAATATTTTTACTTTAAACATACTTAGCATCATATAGTAGATTTCTTCCTCCCTAACTAAAGATGTTTTTGGAACATTTAGGATAAACTCAAATGGTACAAAATTGTCTATGCGTTTTTCATTAACTATTATGGTTTCGATTTTTTCTTTGCCCACGGGTTCACCACCTTCTGGTATTGTTACTTTTTTTGTTTTTGGAACGTCCCTGGAAAATTTTCCATGATTTACTTACGAGAAATTTGCTCTTAATATACGTATACTAAATTCATATATGTAAGTATACGCACTCTACATAGTCATGTTCCTGTAAATCTATAAACACATAGCCAAGTGTACCCCATACATCCCCAGCAAAGAATTTAATCTTTTGATTTCTACATGCTCGATTGATTCTTTTCAGCTGTGTGATAGTACAATGCATAGCGCATACTATATCAAATTGCCCAAAATATTCATCAGATTTATCATCAATCTTATCTGAGTCTGCATTAATTTTAACCATAGGATTTAGGTTCTGCGCTCGTGGCAATGATGCTTCAGCTTTCTGCAAGTACATAATTATTTCAGTATATGATTATTTGAGCAACAAGATAATATAATCTGTTATTTAACAGTTACATTCTTTCCAATATCTTCTTTTGGTATAAAGAACTGTGAACATCTATCCAATTCAGTCACATTTCTATGATCCAAAAATGTAACACTGTTGACACCAGATAGAATAATATTTTTAGCAATTTCTGCCCCAAAGCCATCCAGTCCTATTAAAAGAACTTTTGCAGCTCGCAATCTGTGAAAAGTACAGTTTGAAAACGTTCAAAAAAAATCAATGGCATTTCAACTAAAAACCTATACAAACATCAAATATCTTTGCATATTATAAAATAAAGCATGCACATAATCGATAAATAATCATGAAGAAGCAAATCACGTCTATTCTAGAAATCTTTCTATAGTCGTGTTACACATATCATATCTGTAATTCACTGTTTCATAAAATGGTATTTGTTTAACCCTTGCACGATGAATGTCGAATATAATTAAGACTGAAGTTTGATCGCTGCTCCTACTTATCATCACTGCTATAAAATATACTGGAAGGAAATTGAAGAGAAATCCAATGACAAGTTTGCATTTAAAATAGCGTGCAAGATGTTTGTTATATTTGCATTTAAAATGATAATAAATGTAATACCAGACGTGGCCAGTGTTTGCAATTTAGTCATAGAATTTATGAGATTGTGAATTTGCAATAAACATTTTATTATTTTTATTTTGTAAATAAAAAGTACTTTTTCTCTTTCGATCATTTTACAAATATATCATTTTTGGCAAAAAAAAAACAGTTAAAATATAAACAAAACAAAAATATAATGTTCTAAGTAGTTTCGTCATATATAAATAAGAAATTTTAGTTGTGGTCAAATTCGACCCGGCGTCAGTCCCGCGCGTTGTTGCAATCCGTCGTGCGAAGGTTAAGAACCTGTGTACGAAACCTACCGTTTCTGCGAATCTAAGCCCCACAGACGCAGCTGCCTGTCGTACAACTCGGTCTCGTGGTCCGTCAGCTCCTCCGTCTGCTTGTGATCCAGCATTGTTGCGAAGAAATCGTTTATTTAACACGAAATATTTGCCGGCAAAAATGTGTCATAAAACCTTTCGGTACGAAATGGTACGAAACTAACATGGCGTCCAAACTCACTCGTACTCAACTTATCGGTTTTTAGATGCGCCACCATGCGTGTTGAAAAACATGTACAGAAATATTACCGGCTGCGTTCATAAAATATAGTTATTTCGACCAAACTCCGTTCACTTCGGTAAGAAATATATTAAATTAATATTCCGGTTTCAACGGTTTACTTGACAATTATTTTTTGAAGGATAATTAAATTTCAATACTTTGGATCCTTCGTTGATTTGAAAATAATTCAGCCATCGCTTTCGCGTCGAAATCTTTACAATCGACTATGATTGCATGTTTCTGGATTCACCAATCAGATCTACTTTCCAAAAGCCGAGTATATTGTATTTTCTGAACGCAATCATCGATTATCATGAGGGAGGGGAAGGGAAAAGGGGAGTGGAGCGAGGGATAAAGGAAGGGATGAGGGCGTCAAAAATTGTTGATTGTCATGTAGATAGTGTGTTCTCAAATTACCGAAGAGACGTGAGAAATAAACGGTATTTACTTCAGGTTTATATAAAAATTGATATTAAAGAAAATCATCAAATCATCTGTCTAATGACAGTGCGAGAAATTTCTGTGTGTGCGGGTTACTGAGGTTATATTCATTAACAAGTTGACAGATTCACCAAATCATACAATACATACAATAACATATCAATGTCAGTAGAATAATGAGTGTCAGTACGTGAATTTACGCCTATTAACATAGTTATAAATATACGTTATAAATACTTTCCTTAATTTTTATAGTGTTGTGAAACATGCACATCAAATAATTAAATAAAATGGACAGAAAGAGACTCGAAAAACAAATGTATACATCTAAAAATAATAGATACAAACAAAATCAGTAAAACGTTTCGCGTACCACTATGACAGTATCTACATTGTGACAATATCTAAAAAGTAGAAACATCTAAACTTTCTTTGAGTTCGTCCCTGAGCTTTAAATTAATTGAATTTATTTAATATTTCCTTATTTTCTACAAAGGGACTTTTAGAATCTTAGAATCTTTTTTCTAATATACAAATTATAATAGAGTATCTTTTTCAAGATGTTTGGGCAAATATTCTTTTAATTATTGTATGATATGTACTTTATCGATTTCTCTAATCCTTCTATTTTAATTTTTCCTTATATATATGTAAGAAATCTATATATTTAAAGAAATAATTTATTCGATTATAAATTTTGAGATATTAATGTTTCAATGAATTGTGATCATATTTGTCTGAATTATCCTACAGTATGGACTAAATCACATGCATAAGCTTGTTTACTGTGCGGTGGTCAGTATTTTGACTTGTATTTAGCGCCCTCGTAAATCGATAAAGCAGACGTGGATATCTTAACATCCAAAAAAATACTGTTGCTCTATTTTGTCATTTAAATATAATGGAAAACTCGCATTCAACAATGTGTGTTTTGAATTAAAATTGAAATAAAAATTATTATAATCAAAAACTCATATTTTGAACAACAAGAGTACTCGATGCTCACTTTCTACTGATATTTTACAGATTTTTTTCACATGACAAACATATCACATGGATTTGATTTAGTATTTGCTGGATTTATATGTTACGGGGACGTTCAAATTTGTAGTTAATTAAAGTTAATTTATGATTGCCACTATCATCGAAATAAATATAGACAATAAACATAATCAAAAACTGCTACTGAGAATTATCTTTGCCCTCTTAACCCGAATGTTGTGAAAGCTGACCTTGGTGGGATAAGTTTACCACTCCTTTCAACTCTTGTAATATCTATGTACATGCTGATAAGAGCTAATTATATGAAATTTATTATACTCTAATCGCGGCTATTAACCATATTTTTACTTAGAATGTAACATTTTAGATATCTGCTTGTCATAAATATAAATTCATTATAAATCTCACATGACAAATAAACAAATATTATTAAAGACGATGAATAAAGCAGAAGAAGAATACATTGAGAAAACATTCGTCTACAAGTTTTCAACATGTACTACGAATCAAGAATATACACTGGAGATTCCATTAAAAATACCATATCACGGCTCCATAAAAGAATTAATGTATCGTATAATGTCATCGTTTAAATTACCATGTTACGTGGAGTCAGATCTATTGGAAGCCCTACAGCGTAACATCAAGGAGCTTACGCTGCAGTTTCACGATGAAAAAGCGGAGAAACTTATCGAAGCTGTCAAAGTAGGCAGTCTGGATTTAGAAGACATAATTAAGAAGTTGGAGAAAATATACAAGCAGAAGACAGTAGAATATTCTGATCCCATTGGAACCACAGATGAGGAATTGTTTGCTGCGGCATATCACAGATTAGTGCATTCGCCGTCTTTAGAACCAATTTTGCAAGCAGAACACAAATTTGGACGGGATGTTACTGAAGTAATTCAAATGAGGGATACCGACTATGAACATCTCACGCAAAAGTTAGTAACATTTTACGATTCTTTCTTCCATTTATTACTTAAACATATATTTACTTGTGCACTTTTTATATATGTATATTTAAAAAATATAAATCATAAATTATATAGAAATATAAACTTTACTTATAAATTTATCTGGCAGTCTGTTTATTTGTTATTTATCTTATTTTAATTTTAAAAAAATGTCAATTTTCGGAAAGAAGGATCATACGATACGTAAATTCCAGGCAAACTGACGAAATGCGCGTTGCTGTCGAGGCCCTCGAAGCAGGATCTACCGAAAAATCCATAAACGACATGGCTGGTCGTCATTTTGAGGAGCAAAGCCTATTGCAGGGTTACTGGGGATCCAGAATCGACGCTTTACGATTAGATCAACGACGGCAATACCGAAATTGGATTATGAGGCTGCTCGAAGAGCAACAGACCAGTATGGTATCTACGCCAATGTAGGTTTTCTCTTTCGCATTTCGATAATTAGTTTGCAGTAACAAAATTTTTTAATCTCATCGAGAGACAAAAGGAAAATGTATCGTACGTTCTCACGACATAGGGGTTCGCCTATGATACCGCTACCACCATTGCGTCCGGCTCTAGACAATTTCGTTCATAGCGAGGAAAAGCAAACGACAGATTATCCTCTATTAGAAGAAAGCTTCACCATACATTTGGGATCTCAGATGAAACAAATGCACAACATACGCATATTGACCGGAGACGTGCTTGATTTTTGTCGTACGAAAAATAGCGAGTCCGGGTATGTTTAATAATTTTTATCGAAGCATATATATAGAACTGATTTTTTAATATCTCTGACAATATACATTTTTTCCTTAATTGATTGGGATGGAAAATATATTACATTCAGAATGGATCCAACGCCGCAAAGATTGCAAACAGCATTAGGATTGTATTCAAACGATCTTTGTGGATTAGTCCTCCTAAGCGATAATCATTTAGGCAGTTATTCTGGAATAACGAAAGGTATTATCTAAACTACATTAATAGTTTTAAATTGATTTTATCACTACGATATTTATACATTTCTTTGAACTTGACAATAAGTATTATACCGTTGCAGAATTATGCTCGATATGTCAATTAACCACGGAATTTCATTTTCCACCTATTGATGAGCAATTGGAAAAAATTCGGGACGACGTAAAGGACGCCGTTGCCTGGAGGCAAGCGCACTACAGAGAAGGAAGCGATCCCCATGTAGGCAATAATATTAAAAATTTAATTTACGACTGTCATATCAGTATCATATGTAAACTATATGTGTTGTTTACAGGCGAAAAAATCCACGACAAGCAAGAGCCTGCAAACAGGCGACGTTTTTATCACCAGGCATTCCAATCTGGCGCAAGTTCACGTGGTGTTTCACATGGTAGTCAACGATTCCTTAAGATCCGGTAAATAATTGGCAGTTATAAATTTTCCGTGTTACAACAAAGTTAAATGTCTGATCTTAATTTCAGGCGATATCAACTCGAGACATCCCGCCATTTTGGGATTGCGAAACATTTTGAAGACGGCGTGTTGCAACGATGTAACGACGTTGACAATACCCGTGCTGCTCGTTCACGAAATGTCAGAGGTAATCTATCGCTTGGATAATTCAGACGGATAATTGTTAGATAATTAGGCGAAAAATATAAATAATTTACATCGACGTCGTAGGATTAACGAGCGAATTTCATTTCCTCGAGCTATAGTTGTGACACGCTCATAGTTAATATCGAGTTGATTTATCCAAGACAATTCTATGTTACGATTCCGCGCTTCGAACCGTAAGCACAATGGATAATGAAAAACTACTAAAAAAATTGCACAAGTAATGGAATCAATTGTCTCCTTTTTTCTAATTTACCGATGTACATGATTTCTGTAGGATATGACGGTCGCTTGGTGCACGAAACGGGCCGAGCTTGTTTTCAAATGCGTGAAGGGCTTCATGATCGAGATGGCGTCCTGGGGTGGAGCCGAGTTAAAGAATTTGCAATTTCTCGTGCCAAAAGTAAGTACCTCGGCGATAAGTATAATTCGCCAAGATTGAAAAAAAGGAGGAAAAAGATTACACTCATGTCGATATCGTTATTATCACTTGCAGGGAATGTCGGAGGAGGTATTCGGAACGTTAGCCACAATGTTGCCTAGTATATTTCGGGTGTCGAACCCGCTAGTTTTCAAAGCCACCAGCACCCCGCAAACCCCGAAAAAGTGAACGATTCCTTTTGTCTCTGTTATCGTACGTTGCTATATTTATTGCTATATATCATGCATATACAATTGCAATTAATCGCCGCGAGTGCGAAAAAAGATACAGCTCTGTAAATAAATGACTTTTAATGAGTTTTTTGTTTATGTTACTTTCACACGACTGATTTCCCACCGAGTTCTACCGATATTCGAAATGTTAAAAAACTTTTCCATGACATATCCTTTATTCAATGTTGTATATCTCTCTCTTTTTAATGTTATAAATAAAATATTAACACGCATTTTACTTCTTCACCTAAATTAATCTCCTAAAACTGCATTATATCTCTCAACAGTAGCCTAATAATTACACAATTAATTATTATCTCTAGGAGTAAAACTTCGAAAATGCACAGTACATTTATGATTGTAAATTTTAATCCTTACAATTATGAAATTCTAAAAATAACGTATAGATTTACAAATTCCAATCTTCAAGATTATAAAGCTTCGAAAATAACGCATTATTTTACGCACGATCCACCGATAATTACATCGTTAATACGACAAGAGCGTGAGCAACATTATCATCGTTAGACGTGCGGCACGAAGAGAGAGCGAGGTTTATCGCTCTTAGCCCGTAGTTTTGGTCGTCGGAGCATGGCAAAACAGATATGTTAACGTTTTTTGGCCACGAGTCTTGTCGCGAGGAGCAATGTTAAGTCATTCTAACGCTTCATAAATCTCACGAACACGGAGATATCGCTCGAACGTCACTTAATACTTGAAAAAAAAATATACGTGATTAATTGTGGCGGAAAGGCAATCGCTGACCGAGACGAATTTACGGTGCGTGCGACTCGCGTAATCGCTGGTTTATCAAAAAGCGGTGCGTTAGCCTCGGCGATTCTGAACTTCTGACCGGAGACGGATTAAATTAGCACAGCGACAACTGTCTCATTTTATTCTAAAAAATATATACATTCATATTTATCAGCTGGACCAGCCAATACGTTAATTCGATCACGTACAAATTATTGAATTATTGATTTATATCTGCAAACACAGGTAGCTAAGTGTTACAAATGATAATTTGACAATTACGAATTTATAAATTTAATAGAAAATCTTGTTACTAAAATCTTTGTACACGAATGCTAAATGAAGACTTCTTATTGTATTAATATATCGATATAATTTTCAGATCAGATTGCGAGGAAAATTTTCGTCGAGTTAAAGGAAAATCGCAATTTGGAGTAATGTAGATTAATTAGAGGCGTATGTGCGCTGCCGATCGAAGTGCGGAGTGCATTACAATGCAATTAACTTTTCTACCCCCCTCTTAATTCGGCACTGCAATCTTTAGTGAGCGTGTCGCAGATGAATTCGTTGCCATTTCAAAGGATCGCGGTGCGGGAAGCATAGTTCGCGCTACGTGGTTCTGGTGGTGCGATCGGTGGTCGATCGGTGGTCGATCGGGTGCATCGGAGATCAAATCGCTCTAAAAATCAACTAGTCAGATAACTACCACCTACACGATGTGGCTCGGATCGTTCGCGTTTTTCGTCGTCGTCCTTTCGTTCGCCTCGGCGAAAACGGTAACGGTGGGTTACTTTTTAATTTTGCGGTAACTTTTCTAATTCGAGTCGCTCGTGAATGAACGTTTCACGATTTTCCGGGATATCCGGTGACAGTTTTGTCATTTGTGTCGTGAATATCAGTTTCCGGTCGAATATCAGTTTATCGCCTTTTTAAATTACGTTTTCTACCGAGAATAATCGCTTTCCGCGATTTAAATGCGCATCTCTAAACTCGTACTCTACAATTATATTTTGCTCCATCTTTTTTTATATTTGACATTAATGCGAAACGCTATTAAATTAATGAGATGTTAATTTCAATATTGTCAAATTTCGTTTAATCGCGCATGTGTTTGAGTAACGAAAAAAAGGGGATTTGCTTTGCAGCTCGATCTTTCATTTCGGGAACTGAAGAAGGAAGATTTCTTCGTGAGAATACAGACCCAGATCAATCTACATGAAGTGACGGACCTCAATCTGAGGGGAAACAAATTTGACAGTTTTCTGGATTGTTCTACCAATCTGGAGACACTGAGAACGCTGGACTTGTCGCAGAATCACCTCCAGCGATTTTTCTTTCTATGCAAGGAAGAATATAATCTACAACAGTTAAACGTGAGCCACAATAAACTGGAATACATTGACGATAATGCTCTCAATGATCGGATACCGAAACTGAAGATATTAGATCTTTCTTTCAACAAGCTCACTGTTGTCAACGAGACCATGTTACAACATCTAACGGTAACTTTATTTTATAATTTTTTTATAATCTTATTCTAAACGTCCCCTAAATTCCTTTGGAATATTCCCATGAAGATTATCCATAAAGAAACCCGTTATCAGGTTTTTGTCGCATCCCGTGCACATCCGTCGCTACAAGATAAATCTCACAAAAAATCGGCAAATTTTCTTTCAGATTCTCGAGTATTTATCTTTGTCCTCTAATCCCATAGGAGATGGGATACACGAGAGCGCGTTTTGGAATTTAAGGGCATTGAAACATCTTGACCTAAGAAATATATCCGCGCCATACTTTTCGTCGGATTTCTTCAAGACTTTAACAAACTTATCAACATTGGACCTATCGTGGAACCCAATCAGCGCGATACCTCTGTTACCGATAACTTTGCAAGAGTTGGATTTATCGGGTACGCAAGTGATAAGCCTCGAAAACTTGTATCTACCGCAGTTACGAGAACTGCGATTGAATTACATGCCGAACTTGACGTCGCTAGCGTTGAACGATCTTGAGAATCTGACCAGCTTGGAGACATTATCGTTGATCGGTTGCAAACGGCTGATCCAGCTTAGTCTTTGGTCGCAGATTGGCATCGTACTGCCACGATTGCAACGCCTTTCGATAAAAGATAGCGGACTCGAAACCCTGGGTGTAGAACTACGTCCCTTGGTGCAACGGACGCCCGTTGTCGAATTGGAGAATAATCCTTGGAAGTGCGACTGCAAATTGGAATGGCTTGGTCTGTTGAATTCGACCAGGAATCTTAGTCGAGACATCAGGTAAAGTATCGACGAAGATATTACTCTCAGTTGGTACGAGTTGCTACTAATATCGATTAGAAATAAAGAATTAAAATGTTCAATATTCGCTTTTTTTTAAATTTATTTCGATTATTTATAATATTCTTTTAATAAATATTATAAATATCTTTTTTACATCTTGATAAAAATGTTTTAAAATGACTTGCCGGCAATATTCGCATCACCCACTGTTCATCAAGCTTCAGCTTTATTTCTTCAGATGTCTCGAGAATTTCTATAAAGAGAAATTCTTTTCCCACTATTATGAGATCTCACTTTGTTAATAATAAATTCGATTCTTATAATAATATATTATAAAACTCCTTATCTTTTATTTAACGTGACATGTAAAAAAAAGATGTGAATATTATAATTTTTATACTATAATGCATTTTTAACTGTATTTCATCGCTAAAAGATATAGCGAATACAGGTATAATCGATCACTTTGTTAAACTTGTACAACAGATGCCACGCACCGGATCAGCACTATGCCAAGTACCTGGCTGAAATACCGAGCTACGAGCTGCAATGCGAATACGACTCGTCGGTCATCTATCCGGTCTTATGGACGGGCCTCTCGATATTGATCGTCGCCGTGATCGTCGCCGCGGTCTTGGTCCTCCTCAAACGGCCAATAAACCAATGGAGCTTCAAGGGAAGGAACGGGGATACCGTCACGTACAAAAACGTCGTGGAGTCGAACAATGATCTGGTCCGAATACTGGCGGTGTCCGAGACGCACGAAGCCAACGAAGAATGAAGCCAAATTGGAATTGGAAAGAGAAAGAACAACACAGCCGACTGGACGAAAAAATCGTCGGATTAACAGCAGACATTTTAGCGGGTCTTTTTTTCGAAAAGCTTTGTTGTAATGGTTACCTTGTAATAACGTAGCGTAATTGCGATGACCACACGAAAGGAAAAAAATCACCTCAAAAGATTGCTTTACTATTTTCTTTTTCACATTGGCGAAATATTGGTTCGTAGGATGTAAATAGGAACAAACATAAGAAACAATTTAATTTAAGTAAATGAGGTAGATATCAAATTTCCTTGAAACACTAAAATATTTGTAACGATAAGATGAAAATTTTCAAAAATTACAATAATCAGTTCCAGAACTAATTCCTATGATAGATGAATTACTACGATAGAATTGTCACGTTTCAAATATACCAAAGTGAATTATGATCGAACGAAAGAAGTCTCTCATGCCTCGTGAACTCGAATGATCAAGTATTCGCATACTCGAACGGCATTCCCAGTGTCCGACAATAAAAACTGAAACTTCTGTGGTCGAATAAAACGTTTGTGCCTCTTTTTTTCTCTTGCCGGTAAGAATCGGCGCGTTTTGAAAACCCCTTTACCTTTGTTCCACACGGCGCGTCCGTTGCCGTGGCACAAAAGAAAAGCAGATACAAAGAACGCAATGGCTCATTTGCCCTGAATGACGGCAAGATCCTCTCTTCCGCGTAACGACGCGGCAACGCGTGGCCGTACGCACGAATTATCGTGCGTGGCATCTTGAGAAACGCGCACGCAACTAATTGAAATGCTACGAGATTCTGCCGGAACGGGTTCCGTTCCCGGCAACCTTCCCCAAGATTGACGGGGCAAAAAGAGCCTTTTTCAGAAATCAAAGTCAATGCAAGTTTCATGCCGACGTTACCGTCCTCGGAAAATAATAAAAGATATTTCTCGAGCATCGCTCGCTCTAGAGAACAGATTATTAATAATCGAAGGCTAAAACCTCTCCAGTCCGCCGCGAAACGTAAGAGGGAAATTACGCTTTGTGGATTCGTCGATGGTCCATGTATTGTATGGTGCACCAAAAAGAAATACTTTTAATCACGCGGTCCACGTTAATGCTTATTTCAACATAACGATCCGTTCTTGCGTCACAACCGACGACGATCGCGATCCCATCAGACCTTTCGTATGCACTCGCCGATATACCGGTCGTTGATGAAACGTTAAAGTGTAGGGCGTTACGCGTTCCGTTCCAAGAAGGGGCGCAATATTGGCGTGTTATGCGATGAGCCAGCAAATGGTGCTATGAAGATCGTCAGTTTACGTGACGTGCACCGTGATCGCGTGCGATGTAGCGATCAGCCTTTGTATCGAAGTATGATCTTCCTATGGGAGAACCTATTGGGTTACGCCCGAGCAGAAAGAGAGAGGGCCCCCCCCCCTCCCCTCACGGGCGAGGATGTCGTATTACCGGGGGAGTCACAACATGCAAAGAGAGGAGTGTAAGAAATCACTGAGGAAGAGATGCGCCGTGCCTTCCGTTAACGGAAGCTCGCGATTACAATAACTCTCCATGTTGGATTTACATGCTCGTAAGTTCTCTAATTCTGGCGACACGCCTTTTTCTCGCGAACGACACGCAAAATCTACCTGTGTGTCTCTGATTATTTCATCACTATTAAAGTGGCAAATTATATTACGTAATTTTGAATTATATTTTGAAATTTCTGTATACGTAAAAGTTTCAATTGAAAAAAATTTTGTTTACACGTGGTTTACAGTATTATTTACGTATTAGTTCAGTTTATCTGAAAAATTGCATTTGTCTCGGACTTAATTCAGTCTCTATTAACGAAAAAAAAAAAAAAAACATCGCCGCTCTCCGAATCGCGCGCGATGTATCTTTTTATACACCGAAACAATTTGAACTAGAGAGAGAACTCTGCGCACCATTTTCCAGCTGGAGTGCGAATAAAGCGATTGAACATTGCGGAATATTTTTTTCCATCATACCGGAGAGCCGGGCATGGATCACGGGGAACGAGGGGTAGGTTTCGATGGTAGGAAGAGGAATGAGCGATAGAGGTTCTACCCTCCTCACGCGGCGGTGTCGAATGTCCGTAATTCGAGATTCCGTGCAAGCCAATTTAGCGAGAGCCGGTGGAAAAATAATACACCGCCTACCAGCACATGAGACAGATCGCGAGAGCGTGCGGAGGCGAATTTTAACGGTCAATGCGAAACACGTGGGCAGGCCATGTCGGGGGATATCGTATTTCGGGCCCGTGAAGAAGATCCTAACCCCAGGTCTTAAGACCGCCGGATAACCGTGCGGTGGCATTTTGTTGGAAAAACAGCGTGGGCGATATTGCTTGTACCCGATGACGGCTTGGAGATACTTGCTCTCGAGTATTTAGCCAAACGATATATATCGACATCTTGGGACAACCAATATCCCTCTACGCTTGAGAACTAAACGGATTGTATGAGCATTTCGTCCAAGTGGATCCAGCTCTAACGGACGATAAATTAAATTTGCATCTCATTAAATTGTAACGGATATCGAGAAAAAATATTATCATTGAAATATTTTAATATTTAAGAAATATTTCACGTTTTATAAAACTCGAGCGTGCTTCTAATTTAATCACCATTTATTAAAGCGCTCCATGCCGTACCTATATCCGATATAAGTGCTGTGCACGCATGCGGCTTTACTTGCTTTTTTTTTCTATTTTAACACATGAACGTAAGTTTTTCTGAACAATAGAAAAATTTCCCGAGACATGCACTTCGTTAATCAAGCGCGGCTGACTTGGCGCTCGGCGAAACATATTTTTGTAACAACCCTCTACATTACGATTCGTTAAGCCAGCGTCTGCATTAACTAAGCTAATCCCTTAATTACGTTCCTCTTATTTCTCCTCGCTTCTTCTCTCCCGCCCTTCCGGCGGCGACTCTCACGCGCTTCCTACATCATCCTTCACTCGGTAATTAAAGAATTTGATGAAGTCTCGCGCGGTGTGTATATGCGGAAAAAAAGCCATGCTGCGCGAGCGTACACTCGTAAACAGGTAACTTTCGCACGCGTTATAGCATGATATACAATAACAATTGCTTTCAAGTCACCGCTTAAATATCGCGCTTAATATCACACCGATTCAATTAACGTAATCAACGAATAATTATCGATCGCGAGAAAGAGCTTTATTTCGCACGTTCGATAATAGGATACGAGGCAGTAGACACGCGAGATAATTTTGATTACATCGAATTTAATGAGGAATTTTCAATTTATTCGCCAAACCGCATTCTCGAAAACAGCATTGTTGCCAAATAATTGACAGCCCTCTTCGGCAAACTCGTGGACTCCGATGCCTCACGGATACGCGGGGGCAGGGTCTTGATATATCAATATACATGGACATCTGTCTTCGTTACATGTTAAATCGTATTGCACTTACGAACCCGCGCACCAAACGCGCACGTTTTGCGCGTCGCGTCGACCGAAAACGGCCGCCGCATGCCGCGGAGCGCCCGCCGATTTTCGCCGGCAGGGTTTTATCTGATTAAACCGACGTAGAAACATGGGGTTATACGTGTAAGCTTTCCGGGCCCGTCTATGGGGAGAGGCCGAACAAATGAATAATGAAAATAAAACCCTGGTGATGCTATCGGTAAGCACCACGGGATTACGTACGCATCAGCGCGCCCGCGATGAACTTATATTATGGAACCCCCCGTATATACGAGCTGCACACCACACGCTCGCTAATGCGCGCGTGTTGGTGCGTGAATGAGTGAATGAGTGCGTGCGTGCACGCTAAAGAAAAGCAGAAGGCTTTTCGCACGTAAGAGTTTGTCAAGTTTCTCGCGGGATGAGGATTTAAATGGCAAATCAGAAATATCCCTCCCGTTACGCATTTACATATAACGATTTGGCGATTTCTTGCTAAAAGGCAGAAAGTTAATATTTTATTTATAAATATATGAAGCATGAAAGACTTTCTGTTTCACGCCTCAAAGTCAACTGATTAAATAGGTGATTCCAAGTCTAAGCTCTGATATCCGTGATAATGCGATAGTAATAAAAATCCTATTGGCTTCTATTTTGGTTACATTAACAAGGTAAAGTAAAACGTGGTGGATAGTGAGAAACAAGGTGAGATACGACAATGATCTAGACTCGTAGGGCGCTCATTCACGTGCATTCGCAACTGTGGTGTGTGTAGGTATTTTTGAATGGTCGTCTTTCGAATGTGAAAGAAAGGCTGTGCTGTGGGGTGTAAGTGTCACGGCCGTAATAGTTGCCAAATGTGTCCTGCTCGTCGGAACACGTCGATTATGCCAAGGTGTGAACTTACGAGCGTAGCCAACAGCCGATCGTGGACACAAAGGAAAAGCCCCCAAAAACCAAGCCGCTTACGATCAATACCTCGATCTTTCGATCTCGTCCCGTCCGGCTGAGAGAACCGTCTATTCGCACAATAGAGAATGCGCGAAATACGCTTTTCGAATGTAAAAATACTGACCGGATATTTTTCTAACTTCTGAAAACGGCCTAAAGATCTAAGACTGACTGTATAATTCATGATTATCCAAGGTATTGAATAAACAAATAGTTATTTCGGCATTGTAAATACTTTTAATTCTATTTACAAAATCTAGAAATCTCAAGCAAACCGAACGTTTTAGAGATTAAAAATTTTTCAATTTCATTTTTCGGAAAGGGAAAATTTTTGAAAACTGTAACCATAAGTCGTTATTCATAGCCAGTTCTTATTTCAAAACCGTCCTAAGTAATATCTTAAGATGTTAATACGGCTTTGTGATTGATTTAGAACCATATAAGACTGTACTTAAGATGATCTTATAAATATAAAAACGGACTATGAACCGGAGCCTAAGGAATAGCAAGATGTTATTTAAGCTGATATAGGGTAGACCGAGGCGAATCGGAGCACAGGGCGAATCAGATAATATATTATTATTTGTATTTTACATGGTTAGATATATTGATGAATGTAACAAATATGATCTCAATTCTTACTTTGATCCGATTCGCCTCGGTCTACCCTATACCTTAAGGGTAGTTATAAAAAGAAAGAAAGATTAGAAAATGTCATCCTAAATCTCAGAAATAAAACGTAAAATAATACGAGCTTTCCTATTTCATAAGTAAGCAAAAAAACTACGAAGGACCGATCGCTGATCCTGGAATTCGGTACCAGTCACGTTCGCTTTTTTTCAATCTTATAAAGGAGCTACAGGAGCTTATAGGATCCATAATTATTTTCAAATGTTACCGAGAAAAGTCTACAAGATACCCGTGTCTTGTAACTTATTTCTTTTATCTGTTATTTAAGTTCTCAGCATGAGACCTGTCCTCGCATAGTTCTACACAAACCGCATATATTAAAGATCGTTTGGTGAAATCGAGAGGTATAGCTTTTGAAACTGATAGCTTTTCAAACTCGCATACCTGCAGTTAAAATACAATAGGATAATATTTCATAGTAATATATTTTACATTTTCTTTTATATTTTTTCGCATTGTAAAAAGTAAAATATAATCATTATATGCACATTATTTGATATATTATATTATAAAATCTGATAAAGAATTTGATTAAAAATTTGAATACTTGAATGAAAAAATAAATTTTATGAACTCCATAGTGTTCGATCGTGAAATCTTAAAGAAAACTTCGTTAAAACGAAAAGACACATTTTATGAGCTACATCCGGTGAAAATTATTTCACGAGTCGGAATCCGGGAAATGGCACATAGGGATGCGCGCAAATTTTCGTGAGATCAGTCCACCTACAAGAGTGAAAAAAAAAGAAGCATTCTACAGTGCTCGAAAGTGACAACGAGACGTTTTAAAAGGCCACCCATTCGCCGGGCTAAGATGTAACATAACAAACAGCCCGGAGGAAACGTATTTGCCCCGGGGCGATATCGAGTTCCCGGGCACTTCCTGCGCTTCTTCATCATCGTTTTCTTCTTCGTGGCGCCGTTGCAGTCGGCGACTTGACATCCTACAGATTGACGAGCGCCACCCCCGAAGACAGCAGGAATAGAACGGTCACGAGTGCATTTAGTCGCAAGCGTGACGCTTTTTTTGCGCCGCCCCGCAGATAGCGCACGAAAACACACCGTGCCGCGACAATAGACTTCATTCATGGCAAACCCGGGGAGTTCGTCCCACAAATCATACGTCACAAGTGTCAAATTAAAAATATTTATCGTGCAGCGCGATCGCGTACAGAATGTGCAGATGACGCTTCATTTTGCGCGGCGATTAATGCGCTTCCAAAAATTACAATATTCACAGATTCAATCTGCTACCATGACAAGAGAAAGAGAGAGAGAGAGAAACAAAATATCCAATAGTAAAATACAAAACGATACTCCTGCGTTATACCGCACATTGTAACTGCGAATTCGCATTTGTGCCGATTTCCCGCTATATTTTTTCGCAACCAATTCGGAAGAGTTCTCGCTGCGGGTAAACTCATTACACTAAAATCATCGATACATCTCACGCCCATTTGCTCCCGTGATTACGTATCTTATGCACGAACGGGTCGGTTGCCGGCTGCAAATTCCCCGCGGACCTCGCAAAATCGCTAACGGTTCGTGGAATTATCGCCGCATTACGGTGCATTCTTCCCGGCGCATTTCGGGCGAAATTCAACATTACATACATATGTCGCGGCCGGCGCGCCGTTTTGCTGCGGCGTTTTGGTCGATCGGCTTTGCGCGCGAGCACAAAATTACGGCGGAGGCGTCGTTAAAAGCGCGATATAAATTCGGAATAGCGCGTACGCGCAACCCCCTCCCCCGTCCTCCGGAAACGCACGGCGTTCGCGCGCGTTCATGATTGCGATAATGCCAAACACAATATCGCGAGAAATTTTATCGGTCGGCCGAGAGCGACGGCATGCGTGGCAAACCGTGCGAAAAATAATAATGAGATGTCGACGGAGAACAAGGGAGAACTGCAGAGAGTGGATGGCGGAAAATCGGGGTAGGAGAGTGAAGAGACAGACCGGGAGAAGGAGGGAAGTGTAAAGCGACAGGCAACAGAGATCGAGAGTGTCACGGAAGACGAAAAGAACGGAGGAGAACGGAGGTAGGAAACGAGAGAGAAAAAATGTATACGTCAAAATGAGCGAAGTGCGAGATGCATAGGAAAGCGGACAGAGGAAGAATATCAAGGGCGAAGAAACGACGGGAGAAGACAAAGGAGAGGGACGAAGGGGGAGCAGCGGAAAATGTGCGAAACGTTTAATCGACGTGTAGCAGGCTCTCCCGAGGAATATCCAGCTGAAAGGGAAGCATTGGAAAAGCCTGTCGGCGCGAATCTCTTCTATTTTGAATATAAAGTGGGCGATGAGATTTTTCCCGCCGCGGTAAAAACGTGCGTGGTAGACGAGAGCGTACGGACCTTGGCGCGCACGCGGCGGGGAGAAATTTTTTAATAAATTCGCTTTGCGCGAACTATATTTTCTCTGTCAGCTCGTTTAACGTTCTGACGAGCACGCGCGACGACGAAAGATTTTTCCACGGCGGATCGACGCGCAATCGAATTTTTTAAGGGCGCGATGAAAGTTGACGGTGTAATCTCTGTGGCGCTTTCGTCTCGGTGAATCAAATGAAATTAATCCCATTAGAGAGCTCTCGGCGAAAAGTCGGCGCGAAAAGCGATTTCCACCATCGACCAAACTAGTCGCTTGATTTTTCGACACGCACGATGACAACCAAGAATTGTTTACTTTAATAAATTATACGACGACGTCGACGTCGACACGCGCGTGTTACTATGGTTGCAAGGCAAACAAAATCCAACACGTAAAACAATTACGCAGCCGACCACGTTAGCCGCACTCTCGATATATATTCACGGTGGTGCCTATAAAGTGCTCCGAAATCACTAGCGGCCGCAACGAGGCGCGATATTATCTCAGGGGAGAAGACGCGGGCGCAGCCTCCGACTAAGGATACAGCGGAATTAGTGGGACCCTTGTTAACGACCTCATTAACCCACGGTTACGTCCTACAGGAGGAGGTGGAGGATCGGTCGGGTTATAGAAGCCGGGTCTGGCCCAGAAAAGTAAAACAAACAAATGGCCATGGCGCCATCGCGCAGATGAGTCCCGTCATCCAGCGGCTCCGTCGCCGCCTCCTTCCCCAATCTCTTTCAGTCAGGTTTTTCTGCACCCCCTCCCCCTCCCCCCTCTCCCCCGCGGAAACCCTACAATCTTCCTCTTCCTCATCTTCCTTTCGGAACCTTAAATTTCATCCTCGGGACTACACCGAGTGGATCCTGTGTAAACACACACCCCGAGGAGGGACTTCCCCGCTGGCGCCGGTCGCTATATGACGAGCGATCTGCGGCTTTCCGAAAACTGATTTTTAACTGATTAGTGAATTTCGGTTGATTGCCGGATCTACGGCAGCTTCTCATAGAATGCCAGCCCGGCTCTGTTCCAAGAGAATCGTCACCGTACCGTTGGCAGATCGCTGACGATAAGAGGCAACTTGCGCGGAGGATCGTCGGGAAAATAATAGGACAACTGTTCCGTAGTGTGATGTCCGGGTGCCTCTCGAGAAGGCAGCGAGGCGCGACGTGAATGTGTTGACTGTAACTTCTTAATCTCTAACTAGACAGGTGATTCTGTCTTTAGTGTCGTACATTTCAACAAGGATTCACATAAAAGTAAAAATATGAAAAAGGACAGATTGTACGTAGCAAATTCATGAAATTAGCTGAGAAACATTTGGTGCTTCTCTCTTTAATTCGATTGCAACTAACTCTGTATTTATAAAATATACATTTTATAAATACATGTATACATTTAAATCAAATAACTCGCGTGGTATTATAATCACGAATGTGTAATAGAAATTTCTGTTATAATAATCGACAAACAGAGTGACACACGCGGAAATGTATCACGGGGTAGTTTTAAGCGCGTACAGTTACATGTCGCGAAAGAGAACCTGTCGACTCGAATAAAGCAAAAAAAAAAAAAAAGAAAAAGAAGAACGAAAGGAAAAAGGACCAAGAAAGAAAATAACACGACGGGGCATAAAGAGCCGGCTCGGTCTCGCTCGGTCTCAACTGCGAGCCCAACTGCGACCACCACGAGCCCGTACAATGCGTGATACGTCGCAACGAGGCTGCGGGACAAGAAACTCCCCATTAGACGCACGTTAAATAATAAAGCCGCCATATTAGGCGCGGGCAACCCGTAGTCCGCACCGAGCAGAGGAGGATTATCCCACAACGATACGTCTCGTTCCTGCCCCCCTTCTGCCAGGCAACGTTCCCGTTGCAACGGGCCTCGGGACGAGCGCGCGGCGAGACTCGGCTGCTCGGATGGCACGAACGAGTGGTTTGCACGCGCACACGTATTACACAATGGCAAGCTTACGTTCGATAAAATCGACCTGCTTGCACCGCCGATTTGCACTCTCGGCGCCAGAGCTCGGCGATTTTTACGACCTGTAAGCCGTTTACCCGCGGAGACCGATAAATAATTCCGCCGCGGCGCGCAACCCGTCCGCGTGTTCGTTCGCGATCACAATATCGACGGTATCAATTGATAATCGATGGCACGTATGTGCCCGTTGTTCGACGAGATCGGGACGTCACGAAGGAATTGACGTATATCAACGATTGCGCATGGAGTGGCGGGAATGATATACTTAAATCCGCGACACGCAAAACCGGGTTATATAGTAGTATAATAGTTATATAGTAGTATAATAAATCTATTGGCAAACGCCGAGAGGAGTCCCACTGCTTCAAATAACGTGATAAAGAGACAGCGAAACACTTGTTTTTCAAGTGCAAAATGTCATAAGAATCTTACATTTCAGCTACTGGTATTAGCAAGAGAAGACAATTTCAAACAGCTAGTAAAAAATTTCAAACATTTAGTAAAATTTACGCGAAGCTTGTTCGAAAAAAAACAGAAATACGTACAAACTTACAGAATAGTTGAAAGTCCATCTCCTCGGAAAGCAACAGCAACATCCGTAACAGCTAAGCAATCTAGAAAGGAAAAAAGTCAGATAAAAAAGATATAGATAATTTATATAATAAAAATATCGTACTAAATAAAGATATTAAAACCTAAATTAATACGACAAATAAGTTATATGAATATGTAAAAATTTCCAAAGTGGTAATGAACGATGTTTGAGCTTCAACGCATGAAAAATCGAATAATAAAGGAAAGAAAAACGAAAATGTCCAAATAGCGTACTTGCGACATGCTACAAGCAATTGAAGCAATACGCAAGTCGATTTATTTTGCGATAAGATCGACGCTTAGCACTAATCTATTATGTTTACACTATTATTATTTAGAAAGATTTCGATGAATGACTTCATGCTTTCCACATCGGACTCGATAAATAAAAAATACGATAAATATAAATAAAAAAATTTATATTAAGATATTTACACGACTTCCTTCATCCTGCTTATCCGTAAAATTACGTGCACGTGAAGAGCACGTGTACGCTTCTTTTTAACTTTTAGCTAACTCGACGCGCAATTACCGCACGGCTCACGCATATTACGTGAAATTGCAATCGCGGCGTGGATTGGTGGCATTATTTAGAGACGTCCATCGCTTTCAGGCGATGAACCGTACGTCTAATCCGCCGGGAGAATCAAGAATGCGCACTTTGCATTCCGCCGTGCAATCGATGCGACGTAATCGGCCGGATGACAGCGACGATAACGTGCAGCGACGATAGCGTGAAGCCATGTAAAACGCGCGTTCACGCTACACACAGACGCGCAGGAACAAGGGTTCGCGACCGCCTCTCCTCGGTTTCCCGGCGGCGATTAATCTACCGGCGTGTAACGATTCCCTCTTGACAGTTCTCATCGCGGAAAGTAATAGCCGCCGCCAGATGAGGAATTCAATGGAAGGCGCAACCTCGCCCGGTCTCGCCACAATACCCACCCACGGCACTCGTCTTTCTCTCCCTCTCTGTCTTCTCCGCATCCCGTACGGTCGACAAATGTTTCCGCTTAGAGCCATGGCGAACCCCGTGCGCCATGTGAAAATCGGTGCTACGATGCTACACGGCGAGGAGGAAAAACGGTCGCGGGATGTACGACGCGGAAGGAAGGGTGGAATAAACGAAAGAACGCGGCGAGAAAGTAAAATGGCTGCCATGCGACGGAATCATTTGTTCTGGGGAGAAGACCTCCGCGCGGGTCGGCAAACAAACGGCCCCCGCACGCGATAGATCGATCCGCGTAATCGAGGGTGGGATGGATGATGGAGCGGTGTAATACCCGCGGCCTACCTGTCGTTATCGCGACATTTATCTGTGAGCTATTCCGCGCCCGATATTCTATTATATCCCGGCGCGAGACCGTAATCCATTATCGACGAGTCCGTATCCCGTAGGCATGTGCACGCCACGACCTTCGGTATCTGTCGCGTTGCGCGTTTATTAATCGCACCGGGCGCGAGCGCCGAGAGATCGTTAAAGACTCGACGGTGTGACACCATTAAAGCGCCGGAGTTGTCCGTCGCTGCTGCTGTCGTTGTTGCTGCTGTTGCTGCTGTTGCTGCTGCTGCTGCTGCTGCTGCTGCTGCAGCTCGGCCACTTTCACGATCGCATTTATGCATTATGCATCGTTTCATGGGCCTTGACATCCGGCAATTGCACACGGTCTTTTATATAGATCCTATCTCTGACACTATTCACAACTAATACCACTATAAAATTAATTATATTGTACGTATATATCGTTAGAAACAATGTTGTAAAACGTCGTACTTTTGTCCGCGTTGCACTTTCGTCTGAGATAAAAATGCGAAAGGTTGCGAGAGATATAAATGGGAAGAATTTCAGGCGTCAATTGTCTGTGTAATAATATGCAGATAGAATAAAACCATCAGTTGACGGATAATAGCTACTCACGGTGCCCTATTTTGCCGGTACGATCACTTGTCGTTATGAAAATTTGCTAACGTTCCATTTCCTGTGCTTCATTGTTCCTATTTATAATATTCTTCGAAAATATTTTGATTGAATTATTTTTACATTTCTTTCTTTTTTATTTACCTAGGAGATATTCTGGAATTAACTCAAAATTAAGTTAAAAGATACGGCGTAACTAATTAAATAAAGCACAGTACAGAAGTATCTTATGCCATTATGTATAGATATCAATAGAATATTTTTTTAAGGATAAATTTCGCAATGGATAAAAGTTATAAGTTACAATTGTTTACGGTATAGATTCATGACTTTGACAGTGATTCGCAATTTTTGTACAACTTTTAAGCGATTTGGAATCTTTGTTTATTTTTATATAAATTTTATCCATTAGATGCGTCACTTTTACGACAAATGCCAGAAAGAAAACATATGTAGAAAAATTCTGATTTAAATTATGGATATCGAACAATATAGCAAACATTGCTAGATTAAATTCAACATCCGTTTTGGTTCAGGCTTGCTCAAAACGTCATATCTAATCCTTTGCAGCGTTGCAATTTTCGGCACTTCGAATATTGTTGATAAATCTCTACTAAAACGCGACACCGTACTGATGTCACGCGATATAGATCCACCAATATGTAGTTATGACCGTGCAAATAAACTGCACTCTCTAAATATAGAATAAGTGTAACACGCGCGCTTAAAAAAAAAAAACGCCGCGTGGTTGACATACGTAATAAAATATTTTCAATCACGTCCATGTTTGCAATAGACGCATATTGAAGTAGAAAAATTGAATTCTGTCTATTCAAAACATGCAGAACATTAATTTATGATAATAAACTTTTTCGTGAAGCGCACAAAAAATAGAACAAAAAAATTATATTGTATATACAGCAAAGAATAAAATATAAATCCGTAAATCGGCTGTAGACACAACCACAATATTATCTGTGTCTCAATGAATTTCATGGCAGACAGAATAGACGATAGTGAAATATTATCGTAACTATCAAAACTTTAATTTTTGAGATACTACACTAGCAGGTATAAAAACATATGTCGGATGTGACGTAGACGGATGAATGACGGATCGCATCAGGAGAAAATACGAGAGTATCCCGTGGACTACCATAGCCGCTGGTAGGATGGTGTCTTTCGAAAAACTCGAGGTAATCCCGCTCGCCCCGTAATCCCATTTTAACCCTGACCAATCGCAGTCGCTGTCGGTTGCCGGTCGTGTAACGGAACGACCGTCGAGGTAACGTAAACGAGAGCAATCGGAAGGAGTCATCCACTACGGTGAAACCACATTTACTTTTTCATTACTACGAATCGATCGAGAGATTTAACGGTCGCGCTCGTTGCTTGTGAATATGTTAAACTCTGGAACGATTGTTCGCACCAAAATGTATCGTCAAGAGGTGCTTTACGTTGGTTGATATTTTCATTTCTGACAAACTGTATAATAAAAGTTCGAAAGTATATATTTACATCTAGTATTTCTAAAGTGGATGAAGTCATTACGCTTTCAATTTCCTAAAGTTCAAACTTTTTGTAATAGAGCTTCCGGGTGAAATCTGTAAACTATCTTCGGACAATCCTATTCGTAACAATTAGATCCTTTTATGCACGCAAATTTGTATAAATATCAAATTATTAGAACTCGCATGTATGGATTGCAGAATTTAAAATGAAATTCGCTGGGTTACTTTGAGACGACTAAAGTAGAGTAAAATCAGAATATCTACCGCGGGACTAAAGCTTCTGCGGTGGCTGCGCGTTCGATAAAACGGAGACGCCTTCGGCGCCGTCGCGCGCCCTCGATTCTTCAATACGCTAACTTCTGTCGCCGCTCTGTCTGAGATATGAGAACTACTCGATTATAAATATAAGGCTTCTTCATACGGAAGTTGAGTGTTATACTTTAGCAATGGTCATCTTGACGAGACCGCATTTTAACGGGGTTGAATGTTCTCTCTGATCAATACTGTGAAAACTAAACTCTAATTTCTAAATAGAAATATCTAACATGATTATTTCTACCTGAATTTGTTAGTAAAATACCGAAATATCCTCCGCAAAAGAAATCGTATGAAAAATAACGATATTAAGTAAAATATCTGCAAAGCAGATAAGAAATATAATGAAGAAGGAAAATAAGCAAACGAAATATTGAGAAATTCGGCCGCGACAGAAGAATGAAAAGTAAGTGAAATACGTAAACGTCCTATTCTGAGAGCGGATAGCTGGCAGCCTATCAATCTTATCCAGCTATCACTCGGGTACCGAGTCCAACGTCGAAAACAGTTCGTCGCGAGATCACAGCAACAGAAGCAACAGCAGCAGTGGCGTCACGGCGGCAGGAACAGCAGCAGCTCATGGGATCATGTCGTACCTCCCCTCTACGCGAACAGCTACCAACCTCTTCGTCCCACATTCTGCAGGATACATCGATCGCTCTCTCTCTCCTCGTCTCGCTTCCTTTCCGCCTGTCAGAGAGGGGAGGCGTGAGAGGTGCCGCGGGCGCCGATGGTGGTGGAAGAACGTTCACGGTGGGGGATCGCATAACCGGCCCGGCTGTACCATGGAAGGGATAATTAACCGACACAACTGTAGCTCCCTATGCTGCCTAACGGAAGGACGAAGAAAGGTTACCATGGCTACGTGGATGGGATCCGGCCAATCCCGGTGTACCTCGTAGGCGTGGTCTGTGCCGTGGATCCCCCGATCGCCGTCTATCGCCGTCTCCTTTCCACACCGTTCCCCTACGCCAAGATTGGACGGTGGTGGAAGTAGTGAGACAGAGAGGTAGAGGTGTAGGTCTAGAGCGCCAGCGAGACAGCCCGGTTGCAACGGGCGCGTACAAACGTATCATGCTGGGTAGGGCCGGTGCCGAGATGCCGGCTTGTAAACGAAACCAGTTTGCTATCCGATACGATCCAGGCAACAGCGGCCTCGCGTGATATCCCCACGACGTGCAAGAGCGTCAGCGCGCCTGGCCTAGTGGGTGTTACCTGAGCGACCTGGAGAACGGTCGCGCGAACCCACCTGACAGCGATCTTCAATGGGTATCGGAGCTCCTTCACAACGCGATCCTGCTCCAATTCAGACGTTGCCACGTGCCACCTTTCGGGGATTGTTTCGAAATTAATCAGTGACGTGTCGCAACGCGCGCGAAACAGAGAGAGAGAGAGAGAGAGAGAAAGGGGAAGAGGGAGAGAATCGCTAATGTGGGCTTTCAGAATTTAGTACTTGCGGAAACCGAAGCGGTTGTTTTTCAGGTGATCTTTCACCTCGTAGGGATTAAAACTGCTCGTGTCCCTTCTCTCTCCAAATGTCATAACACCTGATCCGTTTGTACTTTTAAACTTTAGAATTCTGTGGTGTCGATAGTGAAGTGGGTAATCGTCTAGTGATCGTCACGTCCGTTTGTAATGAGCGAGCGTACCGCGCGTGACTCCGACTAATCATGAAAAGGTCCAAGAGCAAACATAAATCGGAGCCGCGTGCTTCCTGAACCGCGACAAGACCGGGTGAAGTTGATACTCCAAGAAGATAAGCTGAGCCAAAATTGGTGTGTCGCGAGAAGATCACCGTTTCGGGAAGATGTCCGCCGCTGGGACCACACCGCCAAACGCGAACGGTCCGCTCGTACCTTGTCCGTATCTTGCCCTGCCAACCCTATCTTTCTCCGTCAGCCAGGTGGCAACGGTTTGCGAGACCCTAGAAGAGAGCGGCGACATCGAGAGGCTGGCCAGGTTCCTATGGAGCCTACCGGTCGCTCATCCCAACATTCAGGAATTGAATCAAAGCGAGGCTGTCCTTAGAGCACGTGCCATTGTGGCGTTCCACTCGGGACATTACCGGGAGCTCTACGCTATCCTGGAGAGGCACAAGTTCACCAAGGATTCGCACGGTAAACTGCAGGCGATGTGGCTAGAGGCGCATTATCAGGAAGCCGAGAAACTTCGCGGTCGACCGCTGGGTCCGGTCGACAAATATCGCGTGAGGAAGAAATTCCCATTACCGAGGACAATCTGGGACGGCGAGCAGAAGACGCACTGCTTCAAGGAGAGAACTAGGTCGTTGCTCCGGGAATGGTACCTCCAGGATCCGTATCCGAATCCGGGAAAGAAGAGAGAGCTGGCCGCCGCGACGGGACTCACGCCGACGCAAGTAGGAAATTGGTTCAAGAATAGAAGGCAGAGGGATCGCGCTGCTGCGGCGAAAAACAGGTGTGTCGTAAATCTAATTCTATCCCCCCCCCCCCATCTGTTCCTCAGCCGCAAAAGGGCAAATTGCTGAGAGAATTGATAATCACCCGAACGACAAAAATCACGCTTCCGCTGCGATCTCGTCAAACAACTTGTCAAATTCCGAATGGTTAAACCCGTTCATATCGCGATATGATCTTTTTGCGAAATAAATAGATCAATATACATACGATTCTAATGAAGCACGCTTTATATAAATACGGCGGAATGCTATACGTATTTAATGGACTAGTAGAATATATTTGCTTTTCGAGTTTTCGAGCACAATGAAATATTTCACGCCGCTCAATGTCTGGTATTCACGCACGTTCAAATCTCCTTCAATATCGTTAAATACGCACTAAATCAACAAACATATCTTGTAAATATATTCACACATGTACGTGCGCTCTTACGAGAACGCCGGTTCGTTAATTACAGTGCAAATTATTTAGCCTACGATATCGAAAGTGCTAAATAATCATTACGGCTAAATATAATGACTAATTAATGTTAAAAATTGCATATGAATTCTTGGATAATACGAAATAATACGAACAAGGACTACAAACAAGGTTATAGTGAATCTTAAAACAACTAAACTTGAAAAAATCTACCGGAAGAGAAAAATGTATTCTCCATTTCACTGTAACACGTGGCTAAACAATGAATCCATATGGGAAACATATTTCGAGCATAATTTACTGGAAAATCGTTTGTCCCCTGTACACATTTCGTTTCGCAATGCCGCAATACAATACTTTTAGAATTGTATAATACTAATAATTGACTATGTTCGACTGTAAAAACAATTTTTCGATTATCATACTTAATTCTTCTTAGCGAAGCGATCAGCGATCGTTTCGCAAAACGTCACGCAAAACGGAATACTCCGTAAGATGAAAACGAACAACTCAAGTCACACACAAGAACATCTTGGAGACCGTATGCGGTTGGTCACGATATAGAAGGAAAGTTTTGTTCATTAAGTAGCGTTTAATGGAAGTTAATCGCGAAACGATTAGTGGTTTAGGTCCCTTTAGACAGATTGTTGTACTGTGTCCTCGGCAAACGAGCCTTTGTGCCTGCCCCAAGGTCCCCGTTGTGAAGGGTCGCATAATTTCATTTTGACGTCCGACGGAGGGTCGCTGCCGTCGGGCGAACGACGATTTTCGAATTACGTCTTTCAAATTGTGTTTTGACATCGCGCTCTCGTTCTCTCTCTCTCTCTCCCTCCCCCTCCCCCTCCTTCCGCATTCTCTCTCTCTCTCCTTCATACGATAATATACTCAAATGCCGAAGTCCAGGATAGCTTTAAAATAGCATTTGAATCAGCCTCAGATTTTTACTCTCTCCGTCTTTGTGCGGGAAAATGAAGGGGATACATCTATCACGCATGTATCTATTTGTCTCTCGTTATCGAATATTGCATTCTTTGATTAATTAGGGTACTAAAATAATAGTCTCGAGAAATGAGACACTAGTTGTAGATCATTATTATTTATGATAAAAATAAAGACTATATAAAGCTTAAAAAAAGTTATCTCAAAACAATTCACACGATCATTATTATATTAATATACATAGTCTATTCTAATTCAAATACCCGAGTAGAAATAAGTGAGAATATAGCGAGTAATCGATCAACAACTGATCAGGATCTAGTTATTGGCCTGTTAAAAATTCACTATATTCTGATTGATTTTCTACCTTATACGCTTCTTCGATTCTATGACTGATTGATTTCAATTCTGTGATGAAAGTTTAATGGGGATATTTAACGTTCGCGAGGGATCGTGTAACCAAATGTCATCAACTTGACAAAAAAAGGAAGAAAAATAGTGCATCCGAATAATATAAGGGTTGTGAAAGGGATGAATTCCTCCACCATCGAATCACGGCTGGTCATTATTAGGGGATCATCGGCAGAGTGCAGACGATAGAAAAACGGAAGTGGAGTCTTCGTTGGGAATTACCACCTGTCATTTCAATTCGATTCGATACGGGCGGCTCCGTCGCGGGCAGGTAACGGTCTGCCAGCCGTATTGTTCGGCTATTTATCGCCCAACGCCGCCATTATTTGCCTATAAAAGGGAAACTCGAGGTGGGTTTTCTATGCCATGAGCTCTGTTGCTCTTCCTTCCCTCTCGTTAGGAAACCTCGAGTGGTCTCGAGGCGCGAACCGGATGTTCGCTCCCGGTGTGATTTATGAGTTCTGGGTAGACCTACCCGAACATTTTCGCTATTGCTTCCCCGGGAATCCTGGGCAACTTTCCACGTCTCGAACACGCGACCTTGCATGCGCGACGTTACCGCGAACGCACATTGCGCTTTTGATTCTACCGCGCGGGAAAAAGGTATTTATCTATAATGTACCATCTAAATGACGCTGAAAGTTAATTGGATGGCTTTTAGGTCAAAGAGGCAAAACACCTGTGCATTTCTACGTATTAGAACTAGAAACCGATGCAAATGTGCAGAAGGCATTTAGACGGCTGATAGACGAAATGATTTAGAATTCTCGATATATCCGTAACTAAAAATAATTAGAGTCGTCAATCTTGATAATTTTTGTTACCCAAGAATCAATTTATATCCTTCGACCGCTGAAAAGCAGTTAAGAATCGTGTTTGACGCGTCAAGTCGAGTACGCATAGAGTTTCTCGTATCGATAACGGTGCACGGTCCTGCAAGTGATACGCAACATTCCGGCGGATTAAAGTGCTAATTCATTTCGCGCTGGTGCGTTATTTCAATCGTAAATCAGGATGAATGTTTCGATAACACCGCGCACGATAAAACTGTCATTCTCTCGTGGAAAATAGCGCCGACCTAGATCTGTCCCCATGCACGCGGACGTACATCGTGTAATTATTGCGCTCTGAATGAAGTCATTAATAGTCATTACCAACGTCTAACGCTGTAATTGATATATCGTTAACGGTCGACGATGGCTCGACCATACTGCTCTAATTGATCTTGATGAGCTCGCACAGCGGGTAAAGATTATACGTTTGGAGAGCGCGCATTGTCTCTAAACCATCGTCGTCGTACGTCGGTCGTGTGCGTTCATAAAAAATACAAGAAAATGTTTATATAACTCTGCCACATAATCACCGTAGATATAATATAGTGCCGCATGTTGCGTCATTGACGGTAAAACAGATCGTGTTCTCGTGTTCGGTTGTTATTTTGCCGTCGCGCGAGAAAATACGCGTAACACAAGATTTATTAAGCGGAACATAATATTGCATAATTCTTTCAAATTATGCAACGCGATAAGATCGAATGAAAACTGTGCCAGAATTTCTTTGTGCGTGATGATGAATCGCGTCGCTAGAAATGCTGCTCTACGCATATTTCACGTGTAGCGTTGTGATCGAGAGGCAAAGTTATTTTACGCAAATTTGTGAAATAATTTCCGAGAACATTTATGTGTACGTCAAGCGATTACGAAATGTAAACAGCAATTTTCTTGAGAACGTCATCGGAATATTAATTTGATTCGAGACCAACGAAAGGAAATGATGTTCGAAATATTCAGAAAATTATTATTGTTAAAACAACGAGACAAAAGGTGTTTTGCTCAAGGAAGCTGAACTTTACGTGACGACAAAATTCAGCGTCGCTATTTCACCGTCGTTATTTAAACAATGTAAAACAGTTCAGAAAAGAAACGAAAAAGTCACTTGTGTATTAGTCTCACGATCTCACGGCTATATATTCAACTGAAGCTATCCAACAATGGCTGCGACGTACCTATCGTTACCCGACGTAATGACATTCCGTGTCTGGCCCCGAGCCACATTTTCCTGCACGTAATCCGTCGAATCTCGGGACGGAGAGTTCTCCGGTTGTGTACATCTAGATAGACGTAGGGAGATAGAAAGCCTCTCGAGGACTCCGCATCTCCTTTCGGAAACCATCAACCTACGGACGGAATTCGATGCGGAATCCGCGTACAATATTGTTTCACAATATTTAAGAAATATTGGAAATTCGTTTGTCTAACACGGCCCGATGTCACTTTTTATTTTTTGCAAACGTTGCATTATTCTTGATGGTCAGATTTACGATTATTTGTTACTGACAGTGCCCGTATTTGCAATTACCAATTACTAACCGTATCATGGAGAAATATCGTAAATAAGTAATTACGCAAATATAGCATAATTACTTATTTATAATATTACTATTATGCAAAATTAATATTGCGTCCGGTTGCGCGCGGGCGCGCGAAAACCGAACTGTGATAAATTTTTATTTTGGATAATTTTTAGACAAATTTATACGCTTTACTCAATTATATCCGCGCGGTATTATATGGAGGACTTTTCTCTGTAATTTTTCTCCGCATCCAATTCATATTTATATCGAAATGGCTTTTTACGCTTTTTGTTACGTGCTTTCAATATTTAATAACTCGGTCACCGAGTACAGGTAGCGTTCATTAGCCGCGACGCGGAAAAAAGCATACCATTAAAAAATTCATAAGAGATATTTTGCATCACTGGATAACGCAGTTTGTTACAATTGTTGTTAGTTCCGAAACGCTGAATAATGTAATCCACAAAAAAATAGCGGCTTTTTTTATCATTTTTCCATCTATCAGCCGTACTTTCCACTCTTTTAGGCAATTTCCCTTTTTATTCGCGAATTATGAATTCTGAACAACATCGACGAGGAAAGCATCCTGCGCGCATTGTAAAGAGCTTAATTCCCGATTGATAAAATCCGCCAACGATCAGACTGTAAAATCCCAGTAAATAAGTACATTCTGTACTAAAAATTTCACGCTATTTCTATACCGTTTTTATATTTTAAATTAACAAAACGGAAAATTGGTATAATACCTTTCCGATCGTTTCGGCATTATCTCTGCGTCAATTTACGTCAAAGTAATTTGGAGACGCTTCCGGCATTATTACCATCCAAGTCGTCGTCTATGTCGCGTTCTCGGGGCGAGAAAGCGAGATGCAAGGGCGTCCTCAAGATGCGCGTCCCAAATGTTTCATTTTCGTCACGTGTCGGCGCTCGCGAAGAACGTAGCAGCTCCCGTCATAACGAAATTCCCTCCGTGGTGCATTTTCAGTTCTGACACATGAGGGTAAAGCCGGAGTGAATCTACTATGTCGCGTATTTGTCGTCATCGTCGCCGTCGCCGTCGCCCCGTCGTCCTTGTCGTTGTCGTTGTCGTTGTCGTTGTCGTTGTCGTTGTCGTCGTCCTGACCTGGGGTGGGTTAGGTAGACACGTAGACAGGATACGGTGCCCGCCCCGAGGATCCTGGAAGGTCCTTTCAGAAACGTCGATCCGCATACTGCCAGCCTCGCGGTATATTTTCGCGGTCCAGCGAGCGAGTTATTCAATATGCTCAACCCCGAAAGCCCCGGAGCAATCTCCGCGCTCGCACGTAGCTACTCTGGGGCGTCTGTGTGGATGCCAGACCGGCACGATTACGTGTGTGAAAGTATTCGTGTGTGGGTGTATGTAAGAGCTATATATTACGGGGACGAGAAAGAGAGAATGGAACGGGTACGTTCCCGTCGGGATGAGCGCGTTCCGTCGCATTTTGCGGTAAAACACGGACACGGTGAAGGTGGAGGTCGGAGAAGACAGCGGCACATCCGATACAATCAATTACCGAATTGACGCTAATTGAGGAATAATCGCCGTTTAAGGGCGATGTTTCTCAATGTTCTCGGAATGTCGCAGTCCGTCAATTGCGAGCTATCCTTTATTAGGCTCACGTTGCAAATCTCGTTATCTATTTCGGCACCGTCGCGGTAGGACCACGACGCTATTAATTATGTAAACGCGGGGGTTTACGCGGCAACTTGTAAACACGTTCGAAATCGGGGCGAATACGTACGCGCAGAAATCCTCGCGCGAACACAGACGTACCGGTTCGCGTTACGTCCAAGGGAACTCGGAGCGCGGCAGTCTGAGCGCGAAACTCGAGGCTTCCTAAGGGGCGTCTACGGCCAGGCGGGGCGCGGGGGAAGAGGGAAGGAATATAACCACCTCGGCAACCCTCCGCGCGTTGCCGGCTTTTCGGGGGTGGCTTAGCTCGAGCGCGTTCCCGGCTCTTCTCTTTCGCCGTTGCCTTCGCCTCTGAAGTTATCAGATTTTGATAAAGTCCCCGGTGTATTAGAGACCCGCGCTGTTTGCGTTTCCACGCAGAATCCCCGTCTGCGTTGCCACCTCCCGTCGCTACACCACTATCACTCCCCTCCCTGCGTCCTCAACCCTCTGGACCTGTTCTCTTCCATCAGGATTCGCGATGCCGGTTACTTCCTTCCTTTGTGAACGGCGAGACCCCGACTGCGCTCTTTTTTTTTCCTCTCTTTCTCTCTTTCTTACTCTCGAGTGACTGCGAAACGCAGTGGAAGGGATACGTTTCCACACACGCGCGTTTCTTTTGTTTAACGAGATTTGTACTCTGTGACGATGCGATGCCGCGAATCCGCATCATTATTCGCTTTCTCTTATTCCTCGCGCAATTCGCTTTTATAAATAAAATGTTATATTTACGTCTATACGCGTATCTTTCTTTCAGCGAGCTCGGAAAATGAAGTATACATCTCACCCGAGAGAGAAAATATTACCGTAAAGATTTATCCATTCGTTCTATCGCGGCGATTTATGTTTGGTTAAACAACGTGTCGCCTCGGGAAATAATTTCTTGTAGGCACCTGGAGGAAGCGCGAAGATTTTTGCATAAAACTTAAATCAGCGTCCAGAAAAGACGGCGGCAGGATTTATGGTCGCGTGAAGTCTCCCAAGAGATGCACGTCCTTTCGAATCATTACTACATGCCTTCCGGTACCTTCTTCTTCGAGTCACGGTCAAGTGTCACTCAGTGCGGTACCGCCGTTATCTTGATGACCTTAAACGAGAAAGGAATATGGAGGAAGACGCGGATGTCATCGCGTTGCGCAATCTTCCACCGCGAAAAATGTCACCGCGGCCACGCGGGGATCTCGGGGAATGTCCGCCCGCAGATGGACGACAGATGCGCGACGACGAATCAGGCGGAACTCCCGTTTCGGGAAGCGCCGGCGTGAGAAAATTGCAACGCGCGGAATATTTTCGCGGGGGAGAAAAATTGTAAATCCCCACACGAGCGAGGGGGGCCGCGCAGAAACGAGACTCGCGCGATCGTTCGATTTCCCGTGGTCTCGCCGCGGCAAAAGCCGAGCCTATAAATAATGCTTACCTCCGCCATTCGAGGCTCTTATTAAATCAACTTAACCTTAGGATCTCAGACGGGAACATTAAGGCCACCAACACTGTCTATTAGGTCGCTGTCAGTTTCGAAGTTACGTTACGCATAAATTTAATATTACCGCGATTCGACGCGGAGCGGATACGGAACGTATTAAAGAATTAACACGCGTCAGAGTGCGAGCCGCGTTACGGGGGCGGGCCAGCGCATTAAAAAATGATTTCGTATAATCAATTAATTATCCTGGCGGCGCGGTCGCGCTCTGTTCTCTGTCGTTAGCGATCGACGCGACGACCGATCCTGCCGAAAAGTAGCGTTCTCGTCATCGAGAAGCATCGAGGGGCCCCGAAGGAGCATTGGTTGGCGAATTAACGACGATAATGACCAAAAGAGCGACGACCACGCGATTCGCCAAAGAGAGAGAGAGAGAGAGAACCGCCAAAAAGCCGCGGCAAGTGAGCCGCGTAGCGGGCAAAAAGCAGTAGAGACAAAGGCAATGATTAATTCCACGTTGGATGTCCAGGATCATTAGTGGCCAGACTGCCATGACACCTGCTCGCACGAGCCCTTCGTGATAGATTGCCGGGGCAGAGAGCGGGGCAGACTCGAGGAGAAATGGAGGAGCGAGGAGCGAGACGCGGTGGCGGCGGCGGAATCGCGGTCCGGGATCGCGCGCGCGCGCGCACGCGGCGGCGGTTACTAATGATTCCGTATTTCGACATTCTGAGCGATATTCAGGAAGCGATGAAAAAGAACTCGGGTATTACCGCCACGTATCGCCCCTCGGGGTGGCCGCGCAATTCGCATGGCAGCTTTTTGTCAAGGGGTTGTTACGAGGTAACGTGATTGATGGCGGCCGGGCGCGACGCCACCGGGGCATACCCGCGTTCGCGATCTCGCGAATACGATCGCAGAAAAGCGCGAGGTGAGGGGGAGGAAGGGAAGACGGGGGAGAGGAAACGCGGATTTAATAAGGACACGGAGAGTGTCGGGACGTAATTAAGTGCTCGGCAAAATTGCACGACGTACACTCGAGTTCTCTCTCTCTCTCTCTCGCGCGCGGTCTAAAACTCGACGCTGATTAATTCGAAGGACGGGATATGCATAATAGACGTCACGCTTATATTCGTAATGCGTTTACTGGCACGCGCCGATTTAAAATGTCGGCGTTGGTTAATTTAAGTTGTTATCAATCCACTTTTCACGCGCACAGCACGACTAATCTGTATTTCGCTAATAAAGATCCGTCTGCGACCAACGTTTCCGTCCTGGAGTCTGACGAGTTCTCAAAGGAGGCCTGTCCATCGACAAATAATTAGACGCGTTCGCAAGACGCGGCTCCGAGAAAGATGAAATGGCAAGGGGGCGAGAGGTTACAAATAGGTAATTGACGTGCGCGGGCCAGCTGTCACTTGTTTCCGCCGGGATCGCTTTTTGTTTCACGTGTCCGTGAGTGGACCGGCAGCGTGCGGATGCCTGTTTTCACGCCGTCGCCGTGGGGGTTCCCCTGAACGTGCGAGAGGGAAGAAAGGGGGGCACCTATTTGGAGATGTATGTGTATGTGTGTGTGTGTGTGTGGCGCGACGGGGGAGTTAGGGGCGCGAAATATTAGGGCGAGATATTGGACCGCAAGCTACTAATTCGTACGATGATATCGATTTGTACGTGGAATCGTCCGGCACGTCTCTCCGCCGCACAGACACACCTCCAACTTTGGTGTGCCTGCGATCCCCGTATCCTCGCCTACAATTCCGGCAGTCAAGGCTCTCCCAGCCGATCTTTTGTCCGCTTCTGACGAGACAGAGCGAGAACGAGATTGGCAACGCGGCGTGACACGCGGCGTTCTCATCATGCTCGCTCACGTGACGCCGATCTATATTTGAGGAATACGATCATTCGACGGAAACACGAAAATAACATTATACGCGAATAGAATCGTCGGATCCGCCCGGTGATTTCCGATGAAATTTTGTTTTCATCGCGGGGATTTTTGTCGTTTCACCACCGACTGTTAATCTGAACGCTTTGGGAGGGCACGATCGATCGACGCTCCCGTAAACGCGAGCGCTGTAATTCTGGACCAGCGATCGAGATTTATCACGCTCGCGTGGCTGATCGGGCCAGATACGAACGAAAGCGAATTTCGAATTCGAACGAAACATTATTATTTGCATTCGGATGAATCGGAAACCAGCCATTGTCTCGCTGGTACAAATTCGATCAGCCTTGAACGTGTAAATGCGAGATCATTCATCGAGAGTGCTCATTCATGCTTCGGCTGGCGAAATGAGTTCGCCATAATTACGGTCGGCTGTAGCAATATGTTCTCGCTGGCTTTGCAATATTCCTCGGCCTAACGATCGTGAATTACAACACGAGAGGAGCGTACGTGTTGTCTTTTAATGAGAAGATTGGATAGAACAATAAGATCGAGTGGAAATATTCTATGTCACGCGGACAAGAAAGACGTACGTTACAAAGAGCCGTTTTTCTCATGGATCATGCCATATTTATAAAACCTAATAGTACACTTGTATAACGTGTTCGGCCGAAGCCACAAGCGCGCCGCACCGTCCACGTATACCACGAGTACCAATAAGTACAGCCGTTAAGTGTCAGACGTCTTAAGACTTACCTACTAATAATCATCCTCCTATTTAACGAGTAATTGCAGATACATAGAGGTTAGCTGGCATCAATCGTCATTTCATTAATATTCCGCTGGCTTCGAGCGCCTCTTGAACGAACGCACTGGAACGACTTTCCACGCGTGCGAGTAGAGAGAAAGAGAGGGAGGGCAGGGGGGAAGATAGGTGCTGCGCTGCAACTTCATCGATCCCTCCACCGACCGAGAGAGTGTTATCGCGCGTTACTGGCCCGGCTTTGTTTCGTTCCCGAACAAATGGTCGCCGGTTCACGGAGGGCGTGCACGCGGGGGCCCTCCGCGCGAGAGAGGGATCATCGATCGTCACTGATCGTTAGTCGTAGAGACATAGTAATTGCCGCTCATTAGGGGGCTAAAGGAGCGTATTATGCGCGCTGAAAAGAAAGATCGCGCCGAGGCGGACTGCCGGGGCGAGGAACTCGGTAAGAAACAGGGAGGAACGAGAAGAAGACGGTGGTGACGCGGTCGAGGATGCGAGAGAAAGAGGGAGAAAGAGAGAGAGAGAGAGAGAGAAAAGAATGGAAAGGGGGGTTTCCGTTGAGAAGGAGGGATTGTTGAAGGCGTTGAAAAGAGTACTCGTGGAGTACTCTTTTCATAGGGGCTCATGAGGTAACCGATACCCCTCTCGCAACGCTTTGTTCCCCGAACCCGGCAATGAAATATAGTGATGAGATGCCATCGTGAGCGCCCTTTCCCTCTCGCGGTGCAGAGTTAATGCGCGGTTGCGTGTCTTCCCCGATTCGCAGGCGTTAAACATCGCACCGCATCTGCGGCTTCTCTCACAGCGACCGGTTGGGCTGTTGTTGCGCGTGCCACCGTTAGATTTCATCTGAATCAATCGAGATCGGACTCGCGATGAACGTTTCCGATCTAATTAAATTCCGCTTGTCGCTGCGCGAAAAAGAATCTTGAATAATATATAATAACGCGAATGAGAATGCGTTTTGTGCGCTCGCGCGAGACGAAATCGAGTCCGTCGTGAAAATTTCATCTCGGCCGTCGCGCATATTTCACTGTCGGCTGTCGATCTGGGGTACCTTGGAGTACACGCTCGCGGCACAGGCGACGAGAAAAAGAACCGCGATACCGTCGACGGACGTCTAATGTAGCGTGATACATCACACGCGGTGATTACAATGCCCGCGATGCGCGTTCTCAGGAAGGTGTCGACGCGCGAAGACGGCTCACGCTGGCGTGACCTCGGCGCCAACCGATACGCTCTCAAACGAAGCCTCGATCACCTGACACCGCTCATTACACGCGTCTCGTAACAACGCGGTCCTGACGCGGATAATTAACGATATCTAGATACGCGCGGGCGCGCGCGCGCGTATCGACCTCCACGAGATTTATCACCCGCCGACTTCAACATCCCGAGATTGATCTACGCGAGTCTGATTCGCGCCACGATTCGTCTCCTTTACGCACCACCTGCTCGATTCTTAATAATCTAATAAACGCATACACGAGGACGATCGGCGCCGTTATGACGAACGCGCGTCATAACGCAAAACGCACAAATCGAATGCGCGAATTGTCGATATGCATTGAATGGAATTACGGTTCAATTAGCGTTGTCGATGTAACCGCGATTCTCGCGCAATGCGGATTTTTAGTGACCGCTCGCTGTATTATCGGCCGTAATTTTAAGGGATATCTCCCGACGTCGAAGAGATAATTACAATTTCGTTAAACGTGACCGATACCAGTTGATTACTTGGTTCACTTTTATATCGAACGTATAACTGGATAAAGTATTGATACGTATTTGCAATAAGCGCGATAGAGATCTTAAATTAACGGCACATACAAATCAAACGTTTCCTTTTGCCGGGAGGGAAGGATCTGCTTCTAGAAATAATTAATCGGACAATGTTCCGGTACACGCGCGCAGAAGTATGTCGTTCCCGCGTGATTCGTTCCAGCGGTGAGATAGGAGAGAACATTCGTTTTGTCACTGGAGGCACTTTGGTCCGTAGCCACTACCACCTGTGCGATATAGAATTCCATCGGCCTGCGATCGGGGTGTCCGGTTACCTAGTTAGAGCCAGGTACGTATCTACCTACGATGTTTTTCCAAGGACTACTTCATAGAGAACCAACGACCCTGCTTCACTCTCACTCGTTCCCTCTCTCTCTCTCTCTTTCTCTCTCTCTCTCTCTCTCTCCCGTTGCCCGACGTTCTTCCAGCAAGGTTGCTCTTGCGCGAGAGAGTTCGGAGGGTGTATCGAATGTCCTACCATCCTGCGGTCCCGTCTATGGTGTCCGGCTACCCCACGCTCGTTTCACGGTTAATTAAGCGACTGACAATCTGACCACGAGACGGTTAGCGGCCAGGGAGGCCCCGCGATCTTCGGGAACTCGTAAACAGAAGGAATTCCTCGAGCATGAATGAAGCCACGGCGAAGCGGGCGCGACGAACGAGGGAGGAAGGAGGTTTTTAGGGTAAAAGAAATGAAAGAAGGAGATTGACAGGAGATATCGATCGTCCTGATCATCAGGCCACCTTTGGGAAGAACGCACCACTGGATCGGCCGATCGTCCGATATTTTTCGATGCTTCCCGACAAACCGCGCTCCTTGATGCCTTTCGTGCAGGATCGCTACTTTTTAAGCCGATTGAAAGAGTCATTGTAAGAGAACATGTAAACGATGAATCACTTTTAGAGAGAACTTTTTTAGAGAGCAGCACTAACCAGTCCGGAATAATTTTATATCTATGACCCACGTTCTAATCCTAACAAACTTTAGATATTAAAAATAATTTTAACAACAAATGATATCACATTCAAAATCATCACGAAATTCTTTATGACATGTCATATATTGAATGTCAAAAGATCCTACACTTACAAAGATCGACGAAATTCTCACGATTTATTCACTTAGAAGACACGTCTGGTGACTTTGAAGGCTCGTTGAAGTGGATCGGAAGAAAGACGAGGGCAGATTACCCGGTGTATCGTCGAAGGTATCGTCTCTCATTTTGTGCACTCACGGCGGGTAGTTATACCAGGAAAAAGGGCCCGATACCTGCTAACAAACGACCTGCAGATGATTTAGCACATATTCCACGGAGGGCGCTCGATCGCCTTTTACGCGTACCGGTACCCCGACCGAGTATGATTGTTTTATAATTAAGCCGTTACCGGATAAGGCACGGGCGCGCGGGAGGCGGTGGTGATTAATTGTTTTCGAATTGAAAACCTATAAGACGCGGTGGCGTCTTAATTTCATCGTGCCCGTGATTGCGACCAAAGAAAGAGAGAGAGAAAGAAGCGCGTACTCTCGATGGCGTAAAAATAAACTAAACTCGCCGGAACGAGATCCGGTCGTAATCGAATCCCGCGCGACAACCTAATCGTCTTGGCGACGGTCGAGGTCGAAGGGATAGGCGGCTTTTTAATATTAGAAAAACGAATCATCCTGCTGGTCGAGAATATTACATCTATCATCTTGCAAACGATCCACATTGTTCTTCTACAAATACTACAAACTTGCATAAAAGACCGTCGTTATTCAGACGCTGCCGGATGCTGCGCCGGAAACTATGCATTCCTACTCATCCGATATCTAATCGCGATATCAATTATCGGATTGTTACATGGTGCATGAGCCTAAGTGGGGCCTCCTTTGCGCCCTTTTCCACCCTCATCCCCCCTCTTTCGGCATGTCTACACGTCTTTCCGCGGCCCGACGCGACGTCTCGACATCTCGCGTCGAAAATTCGGTGCGTCTCGAAAGCGCGCCGCATTTAACGGGGCAAATAGACGGTGCTGCACGGCAAAAGGGTGCCGACTGAAAGGCAAACAGTTTAGCTGGAAACAATTGACTGCAGATTGAAGAGAGAGCGTATGCAGGGGAGGTGGGCGAGAGACATCTGACGATCGATGCACGCGTCGCTGCCACGAGAGAGCGAAGTTACATCTGTCCGCCGATGAAAATAGATTTTGAGAGCCGTGCCCGGGCACCGAGGGGGGTGAGCGACACGGGCGGAGGGATGCAGGGGAGACAGAGGGGGAGTTGGCGTTGTTAAAACACTCGTTTCCAGACCAGGAATTCGTGTTTCTCGTCACAATGCCGGCGCTTTGATCGACCGCGTAAGCGCGCGCGCGCGCGCGACCAACCGGCACCGAAGGCAACGCGTTTGTTTTTTAACGTTCGCGAATTGAAAAAACTTATCAACGATGTAATGCGTCCGCCCCGGTTGCCTGGGGAGGAAACGCGGAGCGGAGCGGAGCGGCAGCGGACCGACGCGCCCCGTATGGGTCTCCGCAGTGAGCGCTTCGCAAAACCGCGCATATTTATTAACAGAGAGACCGCTGTTGGTACTTTGTGTTTTCCAAATGACGGCCGCTCGTTTGGAAAATATTGTACGACGTTTCAAGCGTGGCGGCGACTCTTTTTTTTTCCTTTACTTCGTGAAAATTGCGACCGTTACGCAAATGCTGTTGATTTCAATTGGTCTTTTATATCGCCTGTTACGAGAGCCGCGCTCGCCTCCGCGCGTTCCCCCCGCAAAGTCCCCACGTAAACTTCATTAATTTCATTAATCCAATACGAATCCCCGAACGATAATCGGAGTCATAATTGTCTCTTTTGGGAGAGACACGCGTTTACGGAGCGCGTTACGTTTCCGCCGGCGCGACGCAAGAAACGAGGGTTCAATGCAATTTGTCTAAGCGCAAACACCCCGCGGAGATAGCGGGCAAACGGCAAGATGGCACGCCACGGAAATTTCACCGTCGACGCGACGGGGGTGTCCCCGATGTTTTGTCTCGTCAGACCCTTTTAGCGTCACTTAAAACAAAACACTGTATCGATTTGACCGTTTCGCCTCCCCCGTCGACCGGCGCACTCCAAGTGCGCCCGCGGGGACGCTCGATGCGCCGGCGAAGACGAGTAACACTCGATTCCACGGTGGTCCTCCAAGAGAGCGCTTTGTTTTTTTCCCGCCTACCACATATCTCATTCGTCCCGCCTTGGGGACCGCTCTCGCGCTCTCTTACCCTCGCTATCTCACCCGTCCGGTTCCGCTAAAAACGACGTATCAACTCGAAAATTCTCGACGTCCGCGCGATATGTAACTCGTTTCGGCACTTGTTTCCCGAACACTATTTAAGAATTTTTCATGAGAAACGTGACGAATGACACTCGAAAAAATTCCCGAGATGGGAATCCATCGAGGAGAAGAATATTACTCGGTAATGCTCGATGATTCGGTAATTCAATCTGTGACTTTGTGTAACGCGATGATTTTTTTTGCTTATAACATTGCACATTTAACATTGACATTGGTTGTACCGCCTTCTACAAAATCAATTCACTCGCGATTACGGGCGCACATTATTGGAATAAGAAACACTCAGAGTGCGGTACACGGCAAAACGAGCGAGTTACGAAATAACGAATTAACAGCTTGTGCATTAAATGATACGTCCTCGACAACAACATAATACGTCTTCATTAAGAGCCGATCGTTCAGCTCGCGTGGCATAAAAGAGTTCCGAGAGGAGGTGGTTACAACCCACCAGGACGACTTTTTCCGCCGGTCGACGGCGTCTCTCCCTCGCCTCTCTCCTCGCGGTGCCTCCGTCTCTCACCTTCCTCTCTCGTCGACCGCGCCATCAATCCAGCAAGAAAATTGAATGTCGGCGTCGATTCCTCATTCGAGTTTTTTTTTTATTCGCCCGACCACCGGCACCATTATAAAGTATAATGCGGGGACTGTGAGTGTTTCCCAGATTATCGTCGCCTGCACGACGCGATACCCTACGCCTCGCGTGTCAATTAGCCACGGTATATGAGGTTACAAAGTATGCCGGGTCTTTGCACCGCGCGCACCAACCAGCCGTCGAGTCGAGTCATAAGAGCCGCGAGATCGTTTCCGATCGTTAGGTAAAGCCACCAGCTGATCCTCGTTCAGGGACGGACATATGCATATATCAAGTTTTTCGCATCGTCTACACTTTACATTCCCAACCGTCACCATTATCTTCAATTCGGAGTTCACCGATTCCTTTCCGTAATTTCATTTTTTTTAAATCGTCTACGGATCACCCAGAAAACTTGTCGATTCCTTTTATCTAACGCGATCGAAGTGTAGACGCGTTCGTCTGTTCGACGTATAACGAGAAAACAGTTTTCGACGCTAGAGCGAAGCGCCCGTGGAGCAAACAGTCGCTTCTGTGCTCGCCGAGAGAGAAAGAGAGAGAGAGAGCGAGAGTGAGCTTTCATCTCTTCAGCACCAGACCCGAGCACGAGAGGCAGTAAATCTCGTAGATCAAGCTCCGCTTCTTTTTTTTTTTTCACCGTCACCGTACTCAATCCGTAGCAGATCCGTGATTGCATGACGCATAAATTACTTAACTACGTGCGCAACCGATTACCGGTTACATGCTCGCGAAGGCAACGCTTACAGTTTTAGAGCCGCGCGGCGGTTTCTGCCGTCCCCGCCTCGGTCGGGGCGATTAATCCTCTCGTCATTCATCTTGCTTGCCCCCACAAAAACAAAACCCCCGACGCCGTGCCGTGATGTACACCGTGCGCTGCAGTAATGGTCTTAGAAAATCTCGCATCGATCTCACGGTGAGGCAATCAGCGCTCTTTAAGGCACCTAATTCGCTCATCGCGGTCGCGGCGTCGCGCTCGCTCGCTCGCTCACTCGCTCGCTCGCCGCGGGCTGTCGAGAGTACGTGTGAAAGTTAGGTAGCTATAATCGTTCCGACGATCAATGTCTTAATAACACCCGTCGAGTTTCCATTTGCTCCAAAGTACACACATCTCGCGCGGATAACAACGGTTAATCATACCGGCCGTGCCGCTATGCAGTGTCGCCGCTTATTAACTTTATCAGTTCGCAACTAGAACGGCAATTATCACGCGGTCGACACGGAAATTGAAGAATAGCGTCTCGCACTTGCCCCGCGATTGGTGCGATTATAAAGGTTTAGATTCTATCGTCGTGTATCGTCACGATAATCGTATCCTGTGCTGTTATAAATAACAAATTAATGTGAGTCATCAAAAACGCATCGCTGGACTAAATACGAAACCGGTTCCGTAAGCCTCTCCACCGCGCCTCTGATGTCTGTTTTAAGAATGCATCCCGAGGTATCGCTTTCAATGCGCTGCGTCGAAAATGCGTAACCTCCACCGCTGTGGTCCGGTATCGCCTCTATGGTAGCGTTCTTAAAGGGCAGTAAATCATTTGCCGCTTCGCCTTCCTTTTTATCCGCCACCGAGCCCGCTGATTGTGCCATACATAAAATTACGATAAATTCACCGGGTTTCTCGTATTGTCATGACCCGCGGCGGTCAATTGTCTCGAGATGCTAATAGTACCCGCGGCAATCTCGGTGGGTGGTGCCACTGTGATTGTCAATCGAAAATCATCGGTTATACTTGGATTTCCTAGCGCGATATATTCAAGAATGCTCAATACAGTTGAATCTTACAATCCAGTATTATTATTTGTGTACATTTTATTTTATATATTTCATACTTACAATTAGATGTAGACGAGAACTAAATTTTTTTTCGATAAGAAAAATTACCTATCAATACATATATTTATCAATTTCTTACATTCATCAGCTCACGATATTTTTTTACAATTTCATATATTAATTAAAATTGTTATAAATAACTAGAACGATTAATTTAAATATAAAATGCCGTTCGATCGAATTAACACGCGATGAAATGAAATATTCAATACGATCGCTTGACTTTGAAATTGAAAATTTATCTATTTCAGTGCCTTATAAATACTTAGAAATATGTGTATTCAAGGCTACCGACATTAGCGACGGATGATCGTCGCTAATGGCAAACTGGTTTAAAATCTAGTTACGCAGATAATAATCAAGCCGTGGTCCGTATACCGTTCAAAATACCGGGAAGTGTAACACAGCGAGCTGAATCCCGGTATATCCTGCTCTCTCTTTTATTGGAAAAAATTGTTTGATTAATCTACCGACTGTCATGGATACCTGTAAACGGTGATCATAAGTCGCGATACATAATCTGAATTCCTAACGACTATTCATAGATTATTAGCTGTTAGAAGCGTGCGTGTACTTTTTATTGCGCGTAAAGCTACGGCCGATAATTATCATGCATTAGACGGCACACAAATCACTACGCGGAATGAGTTACGACGATATAATTTCGCATAATGCCATATTAATAAGTAAGCGCGATTAATATATTCCTGTTTGCACGAACTGTTAATTCTAGATAACCGACGGCAGACACGTGTATCCGATACACACGCGCGCGCACACATGTTGATTGTGTAAATTTTTAATGACATGTAACAATGTTATCGATAACGTGCCGTTAATGTGCAATCAATACGTACATAACGCTTAACAGATTATCCAAAACCATATGTTAACCTACCGATGGCCTTTAAGCGCCAACATTTCCCCCAATATCTCGCAATTTCGCCCGCACTAATACGCGCACCGATCGTTTTCGATCGACGCGACGTGTCGGAACATGAGTCGACTACGATGACTACGGAGATTACGCACTGTTCATTTTCGTTACGTTCCTTTCGCGATAAAGTCGACAGATAGACAACTGAATAAATATAATACGATAAACTCGGCAATGTCCCTGTTACGATAATTCTTGGACGATATATTGATGTGTCAGACCCGAAGACAATTTCGATAAGCGAACGACCGACCATTGCGGGAATCACGCAACGCGTGGGCCGTCTATCGGCTCCAAATTTGTCAAAGAACATATCATTAGAGGCCGACGCGGTGGTGGCCGACGCCGAGCAACCACCCTCTCTTCATATAGAGGGTGGCGCGCGAGGGACGAGAGTCGTTAATGCCTCGCGATGCTGTTTTGACGGTGTGCAACAAAAGCCGAGCCCAGGGCCCGTGTTCAGATAAATGACCGTGGATCCAAGAACAAATGACAGTGGCCGTCCGAACGTGAACGCGGCCCTTTTGTGAACGCGCCTCATTACCGGCCGTCCGAAATTTTTCACATCCGCGCGTCCTGACGGCGGCGAGTTACGGAAGAATTAATCGTCGCTCGCGCGCGCGCGCGCGCGCGCACAAAAGTACACGTACAAATACACACACACACACACACACATCCATACGCACAGCCACACATCTTGAGATGACGATTTCCTTCACGACCAGGTGTCTCGCCAAAAATTGAATGGCGCACTCCGAACATTACGTGACGCGAGGCAACTGGAAACACGGTAATCTCCCGATAGCTGGATCGACAAGAACGGTGGCGATGTCGAACATCTTAGCACTTCATCAAATTAAACCAAGTTTATTCAACGAGGCCATATGGTGGCACGAGAAATAGCGGGGAGCATGAAATGTCGCAGCTGTAACGAATGTCGCTACTATGCCTGAATTTCTACAGATTGCAATACATTCTACAGACTTTTTCAAATTTTTTATTAGACTTACACTTTAGAATTAAACTAACATCTTCGAGTGTGTATGCGTATTAAAAGAGTAAAACATTAAAACACGTTGAAACTGCGAACACACTCGACTTGCGAGACACAAGAAAGTCGTAGTCGTCGTTAATAATCGGAGTCGGTCCCTCCGAGTTTTCCTCTTTCGCCGCTCCCTTTCCCTCGCGAGCGAGACGAGCTGAGAAATCTCAGAGGCCAGCGAGTGTTGCGACTCGCGGACGTAGACGCGCGCGAGATGGGGCACACGCGCCGCTCTCGCAAGGCAAATAAGCGTCAAATGAAGCGCGCTTAAAGATCAAACGAGCGAGCAAACACGAAACAAGTGACGCGGGGCGTTAACGTGTCCCCGTTGTAAAAACACACCGTCGCTACCGCGTGTAATGCCGCGCTTTGCCTACGGGATTACCATTTGCGCTAATCCAACCCCGCGCCGTGGCTGAAGCATCAAGAAATACAAATATAACCTGGGATCTACGTGGGGCACGGCGTGGGTGGGGTGTGTGATCGAGTAAGAGGATAGTTTTAAGCTTTAAGCGCTGGAGCGACCTCGTCACACACGCTCCGCGACTCCGACTAATAAAAAGCGGTCTTATGGGTAACGCTAATTGATAAATACACGGTAGGCAAATATAAAAACAGAGATATTGTTGAATGAAATGTAAACGCGTGGAGAATACCTGTATAAATTCGATTGCCTTCTAATGACACGTTTCCCTTTGAATTGTAGAAATTATAGGAATCTATAATTGGCACATTTGACATATGCGTAAACATGTAATTATTTAGAATACATAATATTTTATAACAACAAATATTTAGTTTCGAGGACTCGTTCCGATCCGGCTTTCTTCGATCGTAAATACGCTCTCATTATCCCCTCGTCCGTCAACGAGACGCAGATTACTCACGTGTGCGCTAATTGCCGGAGATATTGTAATCCCCCGTGCACTTTAAATATATTAACGGTAACACCGGCTGAAAGTTATTCCGTATCGAATCGGGGCACGGCCCACATGATTAATGTTAATCGTATGCCAATCAGGGGCCGATGATCGACGCGGTTGCCGGCGCAGCTAGTCGCCGAGTCATCACAAACAAAGATGGCCGCGACGGTGGTGGTGGACGACGTAACGGCGTCGGCGAGTATGCCGTATTTGTAAAACAAAGAGTGTTAGAAGAGATACAGACGAACATACCAGACGGTTCACGCGCATTTACATAAATATGTGCGGTTTCTGTGGATTCATCCATCGCGCCCCCGCGGTCATTCTCATGCCCTCTCTCCCTCTCGCGTGAATTGGTCCTCCGCCACGTGATTAACTTGTCACGAAACATTGTAGTCACGTCCCGGGCTATTTATTAGCCGGATAAGAATCAGCCGCGCGGCGCGCGGCGAGTCGTGCCTCTTCGGTTTCGATTCGCGGTGACGACGTGGTTCTTCCGCCGTCAAGGTGAGACGACCGAGTCGCCACCCGGACCGGTGTATCCCCAATATCTTGATCGATATATTAACGCCATGATATAAATTGGACGAGGGACGAAAACGAACTTATGCTCGTTCCGTCTCAACCTGTCTAGTCGGAAATTCGTAACTGCATATAATTCGACGTCGCGGTCGTTCGTCTTCGTACTAATATTTTATGCATATGCTCTCGCCGCTCTCTCTCTCTCTCGAAAATTTCTATGCAAAGTACGACGGCAACGCACATCACGCAACATCAGTGTGACGCTGATGAAACCGTAATTCCATCGTGCTGTTTAATCAGAATTTCCGGCCAGGGTATCGCGGGGAGTCCGGTCTTCCGCAAAGCGCCTCTACCCTCCCGTAGGAAAAAAAAGCAAGAGGAAAAAAAAAACAATTGGAACACATCGCGGTGGACAGTTGACAAACGAGACAGGGAAGCGCGAAGGGGGGAAAAAGCGGGGGATGATCTCCGGGGCCCTTCCTTTCCTCATTCCAACGTCCCCACTATGGCGATAAACAATAAGCCCGCCGGTGGCTCGCCAGGAATGATAATTTAAACGATGACTCTCGGCTTCTTCGCATTCAATTACTAAATAATTGACGAAGAGGGTGGCGAGAGCGTCCAAGAGACAAGAAGGGGGACGCGGGCGGAGGGGAAGAGAGAACCGCTGCGATTCTCGAGAAGACCTGGCGGTTTCTTTCTACGGGCCCCTCTCCCTCCCCTGCACGACACCCTCGGCCATTTCGCAGTCGAGGTGACGAGCGTGACTTATCTCCCGCAAATTATAATCCAATTTGCGATTATCGTCGTGCCATCGTGCCCGTGGTTGCCTTTGGGGCCTCTGGCCCCAGGACCCAGATGGGGGCCTCACCTCCGGCTGGTTAGTAAGGCATAATTAACCGCATGGCCGCAAGAGTCGACCCACGTTGCCAACCTTTCGTGCCATCGCGCGCGCAGTAAAACGCGTAAGAGAACAGTCAATTGCTCGTTTCTCTCTATCCCTTTCTCTCTCTCTCTCTCTCTCTCTCTCTCTCTCTCTCTCTCTCTCTCTCTCTTTCTCTTTCCTCGCGAATCCTAATTATTATATACGTCGCGTCGGGCGTATATAAATCTTCGTGCTACGCCGAGTGGCATATTAGGCGACATGCCCCGACCACTAATGGCCCGGCTATGAAGACGGCGATGATGACCGTAATCAAATTTAATAAAGTACTGTATCGAATACTGAGGAAGTGGCTGGCTCGATGGCAGCGTGAGATTGCGATTGGTCGTAATGGTATATTCGGGAACAATGCGTTCTCTGTCGGAAGGACTTTCTAAAGCAAGAACGAATTGACTGATTGTGAGAGCATAATGCTACGCAGCTCGGTGTATCTGTTACCGGACGCCAGCGAACAATGTCATAACGGGAATCCAGGAGCAATGATGAAAACCGAGCTCAATCGATAATATTACATATATCACGTAATTGCTTATATCATTTTTGTATCTGATCGTTGCACCGGCCCTATAATTCCTCAGTTCTCTAAGTACATATTATAACGATCGCCGCCATATGTCTAGCTGAATAGAGTTGTCACGATCGACAACCGGGCAACGTGATGAATTACACGGCCGCGAACATTTCCTCGTCATTCCCGCGTATTATGCGTGTCCCGATACTTCTTTCGGATTACGCGAACCCAGGTATATACGCGGAATTCCGCGCGGAATCGCGAATGATACGCGACATCAAAGCGGAAAGCTATGCGACGTAACCACCGGCAAACGACAGTTGGCTCCGGCTTGGAGTTTCCTGCTTCTCATCGCGGGAGCTCGCAGGAGAGCGGGTTTTCTTCGCGGTGAAATTCGCCGGGCGATGAAAGCCCTCGAAGAATCAAGTTAAAATCGATTTCAAGGAAATATTCGAACAAATAACGGTACTCTTTCGTGTATACATGGAATGTTTCATGAAGAACGCAATCCCTCAAGAGATGATTGAGAAAGATATGACTCAAATATTAAATTTGTGGTAAAAAGAAAAAAAGATTGACAATGAGAGAAAAGCCGAGTGGTGGTTCACGCGTTAAATTCTCAAGTATAATCTTCAAATTTATGCAATATCTCATAATTTGCAATTTTGTATGCAGATTCAAGCTGTCCAAGTTTGCGTCGCAATTTCTTACATATATATATATATATATATATATATATATATATATATATGGCATTTAACGAGGACCGAACAATCCCCGTTAGCGTCGCCGTCGTTTTCGCGAACGGGGCTGCACGCCTGTTAAAACTCGAGACCGCGAAGAAATCGCCGTCTCATTCGTCCTCTTTCAAGGTGCACATGAAGAACGAACGTGGTGGAAGGGAGAACGGGCGAAACACGCTTCTCGGGATCCGCGTTTCGTTACACCATCATTATAACCTTTCCAACGGGTCGCTTCTTCTTACATGTGTCCCGAATTATCAGGGGATCATTATCGTGCAAAGAGAAGGTTATTACTCGGATGGCTTTTTGTCATCGATCCTTCAAGTAGATGTAGAGTAATTGTGCCACGCGCAACGCTCCATTCAACTCTAATGTCTCTTTCTTTTTTTGTAAATTTAATTACAAAAATTGTTAACGCGTATTTTGCCAATGAAATAATGTATTATTGATTCGCATGCATCTCCTTATAAACTTCTTTTATAAAGCGATATCGCAAATGTTTAAATTTTAATACTTTGCAAGTAAGCAGCGTAACGTCATATATTTTGAATGATACATTTCACACATTCTTGAACTGCCCTCATCCCTCTGAATATACGAACGAGGGGCAGCGTACCGGTCATTAAGTGGCCGACCGCGGGTCCGAACTGTGGCTTCGACAAAAAGGGCCACTTCCGAAGGCTGCAACGTCACATCCGCTACCGAAAATAGCCGCGGGCCTTTAATTTACGAAGAAAAGCGGGCTTTTTACCGGCGAAGATCCGAGACCGCGATACAAGCCCTCTCCTCCCGTTTGGTCGCAGCACAAAAATACGGCAGCTCGTAGCGCTACGCCACCGAAAAATGCAACGAAACGTTTGTACTTTGTCTTTATTCACTCGCGAATTGCCATACGGTGTAATTGGAGGGTCCGACAGAATAACATGCTAAACCAAATTTTATGGTCAACTGGAAACCGGTTATAATGAGATTTGACATTTCCCAGTATGTTTGAATCTGTCCCTTCAATGGGCATTTTGCTCCGTTGAGCATTTTTTAATCGACCATGAAGCCCAAATTTTTATTTAATATTTGTCGTGAAACTCGTGAAGAAAAGATCCAAGTGTTGCATTAAAAAAGAAATTTATTATATACGACTCGCAAGCCTCGCGATTCCTTGAATTCCGAGTTACCGTATTGTAACTACACTAATTCCACGTTAATGAATGGTTATCAAGAGCGACATTAATTAAGCTAATGTGAAATTAAATATTGTGTACCAGCGAGATAAAAATATTGTCTTATAGCGTCATGTACTATCATTTAACTCTCGAGGCCTTCTTACGTGCAGCAAATTAGAAGATAGCGCGAACGCGCGCGCGTTACCATCGGACACCTTGTTACACGTGGTATACTTTTTTACGGTTTTACCTCGTCGTATCACGACTTGCCCGAGCCGCGCTCGGACCGTGGAAGTTTCCGTCTTTCCGCGTCGTTACGTTAGCGTGTGTTCGCGTCTCGCGATGCAACATCAATACGGACGTACTCGCGCGCGGTAACGTTACATCGAGCCGTACGCGGCATATGCGAGATAATGCAAACTCGGGATAAAAGTTGCCGTGAAAATGTATAGCGGTTCTGGCATTTGTTCGGAGCTGACCGCTGCAAAAATGCTCGATTATCGGATTTCGCGTTGCGCGTGGCGCAGCTCCCGCGCGCCTAATCGCGATTCGCCACGCTCAACCATCCGTGCAGAAGAATAGCGGAGGTGTCCGGTAACGTGACGGCTTTAAGACTACCAGCAACACGAGTGTGTCGTTATAAATCGTCCGATGCTGACCGCCGCCCGACATCGAAGAAAAAGTCTCCATTAATCGATCAACAGGATCGTTCGAAACCGGTTCCTGTAGTTTTGTCGAATCGACATTTTCCTATCGTCAAGCGTCTAAATAGAAATGCCCCGGCCACCTGGCCGTCATCGTTCGCCTGTCTTCGTAACTCGACGGATTCGGCACGATGAGACGCGTTAAGATCGAAGACGAAACTTAAATGACGTTAAACAGCATGGAGCGAATAAATCATCAGACTCTTTCATTTCACCAGTAATCTTTTCTGAGACGAAGAATCGCTTCTACTCGATTTCCAAAGTGGAAACCGATGCAAACTCAATGTAATACCTCGTCTACAATGAGTCGTAGTCATAAGATCGTAAGCAAATCGGCCAACTACAATCAAGTTTTCTTATATGTCTTGACTGTCGTTGGTCGATTTGCTGTACGACCTTACGACTACGACTTATTGTAGACGACGTGTAAAGTTTTATGAAATTCCATCAACCGGTATGATTAGAATTGTCGGTTGCAATTTTTTTATTTTCATACATATGTATCTTTGTAGCATGATAACAATCTCGAAATAAAAAGTAGTTTTATGCGGAAATAAGCAATTCTATTAATATCAATCGTAGTGATAATTGTACACGATCGCAAGCTTCTGAGCTGATTTCCATGCTCGGGTTCTATAAAAAATTTTCTTTCATCGACGATAAGAAAAGGAGAAAAAAAAGATAGCGCGCAAGAGCATTTCGTGATTTTGAAATCGCGAATAACGCGCGGCTAATTCCTCGCGCATAGACGAAGAAAATATTATAAATTAAATTACATTTCTTTTTGTAACATTTTATTATAAAACTGGAATGACACTATTTACTATGTATTATTACGAAACTTGGCAATTATATGTGTATTTTATTAGAATATTTAATAATTACGATTTTTTTGTAAAATAAAAAAATATATTTTTTAATAAAAATATCGTAATAGTGTCAGCATATATGCCAGACAGGTTAGACAAATGCAATTTTTACTACAATATTTTCTTCGTATATAGTACAATGTAGAGACGCATAGGCGCGCTTGGCTCGCCGTGTTCGTGCATGGACGGCCACCGCTCTAATTACAAGCGGAAATGGAAAAGTAACAAATATCCTGGCGATATCGAAACGCTCTGCCTGGCCGCCGTACAAAGAACCGCGGGCGCACGATCGAGCGGTTATGCAATGATCGACGCAAATGGCGACGGGTGAGCAGCATTTGTTGCGTACAGAAATGCACAGAAATTCTGATGTCATCATCCCGCGATTGCATGGCTCTACCCTTGAAATTAATTGCCGTCGCGAATCCTTTCTCACGCGGCTGCACAAAAATTCGTACAACCGTCTCGCTGTCGTAACCATCCCGCTAATTAACGCTGGGATTACTACGCTGGATGAATTGAGACATTACACGAGTTTAATGATCGGGATATGATGCATTGCCATGATATTGCCGTAAGCGTCATTAGGATTAGCGAACAAAAGAACGACATGCAAAATTTCGAGAGAGAATTCCAGTCCAGTCGTTTTGCACGATGAAGATCAGCCCGTGAAATCGGATCGCGTCACCTTGAAACAGAGTCTTATTTTCAAATCGCATATCTAGAGTATCGATTCCACACGTGCACTTGCACGATTTCACATTGGTCAAGATGTCATCGATTCGCGAGAACCGATGTGCTCTCTGATAAAGTCCTTTTTTTTTCATCATCGAGACACATATTAAATGCATTAGCGGACGTCTCTTCTTGACGTTTATTTCGCCATTTACAACATCGCTGGATACTTATCGTCCAACAAATCGATATACGATAGTACATGGTGATATCGAAAAAAGAGATCGCTTTCTAAGCAAGAAAACCGGTTGTACTACCGGCTATATTACAAAGTTATAAAACACCAACCGGTCCTTAAGCGAGATAATACTCACTTAGAGGAAACGTTCAATCGATTCATTTGTGGAGCAATAATAATCCAAGATCTCGGAGCAAAAATAATCTTACTCTAACGGTAAGAAAATCCGGCACCTCGTTAAGCCGCCGATCCGCCCTCATTATTTCAACCAGAAAAAAAACGGACATGCAGTCGACTTCGAAAAATCGATGTCGGGCGCACTAATTTGCACGGCTGAAAAGCCGCCGGTCGATTAATGTCGCTCGATGTCGTTGAGGACGCGTGACACGCGTGAAGAATATCGCGCCGCACGGTGAGACGTGAAATTAATCGCGACCGGATGCCGGAGATAACGGGTTAATTACCTACCAACGTACCATACAACGTACCATACAACGTACGTATCCCGTCGGTTCTTCTTACGCGGCCGTGTCTTTCTTGCGGTTTTCTCTCTCCTTTCACGCGCATGCACACACATACACGCACATACACACGCGGCGAGGATATCATCTGCGTGAGCACGAGCGTGCCCGTTCTCCAACGTCCGTGTATTCGCGCGTCCACCTATCGAAAACGCGTGCAAAAAACTGCAACGACTGGCTGCGTCGTCGCGGCACGTGAAATCTGCATGTAATCCCGCTACCGCGTTTCGCAGGTACCCCGAGGATCGAGATGGGATGCGAAGATTAATTTCGAAACTTCCACCTATTCGCCGTCCGTGGATATCACTTGACCCTCTCGGCCACCAACTTTTTGTTCGCCGTCATTAAAACAGTTTCCGGGATATGAGTCTCGATAAGCTGCTTTTTTTTTTAATGTTTTACAAGAGAATTCGGAAACAAAGAAACAAACAAGATACTATCGTCTGCTTAGCAAGATAACACGTGTATAAATATATGTATGTACATGTATAAATGTATGAATGTGTATTAATAACTGTAGAATAATTATCTGCGCTTAATAATATCATTTTAAATTATTACTAAATTATATCATTTATTATTTAGACAGAGTGGATAATTATTCTTAATTATATACCGTTTAACTTGCTGCTTTATAATGAGCATTGTGCATGCTTCATCCTGCGAGCGGTATGAAACTTCACGACAGTGCTAACATCGTTGCTACTCTGTACGGATCTCGTTGAAGCTAACGATATCGCGTACGCGCGCGCGCACGTATAACAGTGTCGGCTCGTTGCCTTAACAAGGGCTTGGTCATTATCAAAGCTGTAATTAGTTGCCCGTCGTTTGCGCCGTGTTCGCCTTAAACGCAATATCGCAGCTTCTTGCCGCCTCCTTTCACCCTGCTCTTTCCTAGACACCGCTGCATGTCGGGAATCGATAGACGAGCTGCGCGCTGTTTCGTACGCAGCTCTAGATGATCCGTTATTACACCGTTGTGCCGTTACAACGCAATACGAAAGGACTACAGGAATAAATACATAAAAAAAATGGGAAAAGAGCAAAATAGACAATGGAGATTGTGAGCAAGTTACGCGACCCTTAACAGAGTTTCCTTGAAACGCAAGTCCGACACCTTCCTGGGGTGCGTAATAAGTTTCCAGACGGCGTCTAAGCGAATTTTATGCTGTGCGTTGATCGAATTATCGCGCCGGATATTGATTCGAAAAATTCCTTGAGAGTACGGCTGTCTTTTTATATAAATTTATTCATACAAAATAACGCATTTCTCTCCTTATGCGTGTAAAATGTATCGATAAATTTGCAATTATCTTTTATTTCTTTAATAAAAATTTGCATTTGAGAAAATTATAGTCTGAAATCGTATTGTAGCGTATCGAAATTATTTGAAAAAAGGACAAGTTATCCATCGTTCACCTAGATTTAAACGTTACGACAAAGAAAATTCGCGTTTCTCTTCTCGAAACACATCTTTGTCGAGCAGGGAGCAATGCAGCTTATTAAATTTGACACTTCAAGAACTCAGAACATTGAAAAGGGGCCGAGCAATATCAGGCAGAATATATATCCAGCATTACGCTGGAGTCGAAGCAACCGCTCCCGCGGACGCGGGATATTCCACTGCCTCCGGGGACCAGGGATTCGTTAATTTCGCTTCGGACACACGCATACGAGTGACGGCGTGAATGTTCGCGCCACAGAATCGCCGAAGCGTCGTTAATTCCCGGGAGATGCAATCGACAAATCTCTTCTAATTTCCTCGGAGAATGATACTCAAGCATAATAGTAATCTACACAACGTTAGAAGCTAGAAAGTGTCTAGAAGATTTTTTTCATTCTTTTATGCTGTAGAAATAAATAAGAATAAATATTAAAATGCTTTGATAATTTTTATGGACTTTATGAATTTTATATTTCCGAACGTATCTGACGCACTTGGTTGTTCGAAATACAAAAAGTGCCATTGCATATAGCAAAACAGATCCGCGGAAAAATAGTCGCAGGTCTCTCTCACTCTCTTCGGTCAGGGAAATTCAGGCGAATCTAATTCAAGATGTGGTTCCATGATCGTTTAACAGAGGGATATAAGAGGTGTTTCCGGCCCGAAGGCGACGGCCGGAGCGCTCTCGAAGAAGCGTTCTCGAGATCGGTTAAAATTGGAAAGGTCCTCGCGTGGGTCAATTCATTGTTGAAGAGGCTATTCTTGACGCGAAATTGCCTGAAATTGGTTTACACGCGCACGGGCGGCATGTCAGAAATTGATTCGCCTCCCCCCCCCCCTGCCCACCCTACGGGATTCCGAATGCGTTTAATTTTTCTTCCCGGCTGCGTTTATTCCCAACGGCCCGGTCAACGACTCGTCCTGTCGCTATCACAAATAAAGCGTCCTTTGCCAAGGTACTTTTTCAAAGAACTTTTAAAGATTTGGAATCTTGTGTCACGTATCTTGTAATTTATTTCGTATAAATATAAAATATATCTCGTATTTCTCCCCTTTCATTTACAAAAATTTTGATATCAATTGGAATTAATCTTTTCTTAACAAAAATGTATATTAATATTTTCTTATTATAGAATTTATAGATTTGAATTTGTAGAAAGCGAAGGAACTCACTCAGGAACGAGAAGATTTTTGGGGTAGCTGCTGATAATGTCTTTAACTCGTCGACCGTCGAAAATGCGTCTTTCTGCCTGCTCCGATCAAATTATCGCGAAGAATGAAAAAAATTAATAAAATGAATCAACAACCGGCACCGTGGGGCGAACTTCGCGTCGCCGAGCAAAAATTAGCTAAACGGATTTTTACCCGACGAAGCCGCTCGATTTCCAGGCTCGATTCTGCGCTTCTCGTCCTGATAAATCTAATTTCGCGTTGAGACAACGCTTAAGCCTTCATAATTCAAAATTTCCATACGCCGGGAGATTATCATCATTTTTACAAATTTAAATGTTACATACATATATAAGATAATTATTATTTCATTTCGGACGAGATAAAAATTTTCTTTTGTATATATTTTACACAACAACTTTATTTATTTTTCATAACTATTCCGCATCTATCTATATATACAGATATAATTCTCGTAAAATCTTGCATTTTATTTCAAAGGTAAATGTCGCGATTGAGAGATGAATAGCTGAAGCAAGAGAGAGGAGAGAGGAGAGAGAGGAAGTCGGGAAGTCGGGGATCGACTCGCAGCTATACAGCGCGTAGTCGCGTTATTAGCCGCGATAATTAACGTCCCACCTCTCGTCCTCCGAGTTTCTTCCCCTCCCTCTCGTCGCCGGCAATCGTTAGCCTCTAACAACCTGGAATTTCGGTCTCGCCACGTAGATTATAGCGACAATTAGCGCGGGGTACACCGTGACGAGATTTCTGACATATTCTTCCCCCATTCCCCCCTCCCCGTCGTGCCTTCTCGCATCCGATCGGAGGATACCGGGGTGAAGAAGAGGCGACGGGAGAACCGGATGAGTGTAGGGGGACCTGACAGGCCTCCGTATCGAAAACTGGTAGAGTATATAACGAGGAAGCGAGATGATCCTGAATGCTCGGCAAAAACATCGCGAAGTGCCGCGGCGTGCCGTTTAATTGCTTAATCAGACGTAGTAAATCTTACGACACAGGCATTTATGCCCGATACGATACAATATTAGAGGCTCTTCTTCCTCTTTGTACCGTCTTCTCATGCCGCATCTACATGCCCATTTTCTCTTCGATCGACCACATTATTAAGGATTATCAAGTTATCGTCTCAGACTGCTAACGGTGTCTAATGTTTTTATTTTTTATCACCAAGATAATACGCTACTGGTAATTATCGTCTATGGGCTCAATTAAAAAAAAGCATATATATACATGTATATATAGGTACATACATGTATATATACATGTATATATACATGTATATATAGGTACATGTATATATAGGTACATTCGTGCTAATATCTCATTTGCAGATATTTGCGTAATTTGCGATTAATGTGCCGAGTATCATTGATATTTTAATAGTATGTTGTTACGTCTTACGTTTCAAAACATTATGTTTTATAACATGTTCTAACACGAGGAAATTTTCCTTCGCGATTATTGGAAAACGAGTCGGCTAGATATGAGATCATTCGGTGACACGAGACAAGATTCGCTTCTTACTACGGAACTTTGGATTTCTTTTGTTTCAAGCCGAGCGTTAAAGACCGATCCTCCAACCTCGGTAACACGACGCTCGTTTGTGGTCTCGTTAAGAGAACACCCGGTATATCAAGGGATAACCGTAACCGGTGATGTAATGCAACACCGCGGGTCCTCCTGATCCTGATCCTTGAATGAGATGCTATCTCCGTAGTCCTGTATATGATGCGCATATGTGTACTGTCCAGTGTACCACACACACACACACACACACACACACACACATATATACGAGACGCATATTATAGTTAGGCCAAGTGATCGAGTAATTTTGGCATGCCTTACTTCTGAGATAGTACGCAGAGAATTATTCGCTTTCTTCTTCTTGCCAAACGATCACGTATGTGACTTATAGGCCTACAAAAATGGATTACTTCGGGGAAAAATCTAACAGGAGAGATGCGAAATTTAAATTGTTTTTCTCCAACGAACGAGATTTCAATATTGAAAGGTCGTAGAACATTTATTTTGCTAATGCGCAAAAATATAGTTTAAACATTTATTCTTTTTGGGAATTTTATAAAAAATGCACACGTTATTAATCTCTCATTCCAGAGTTATTACGCAATGTATTATAGATAATGCCGCGATAAAAATTGATGTAATGAATTTTTAAATTAAACGGACTTTACAAACTTTTTGTCGGATCGTCCATCTGGCAAAAGCGTTCGTTCGCGCGGATAAAATTTTAAAAACGATTTTGCTCACTGCTCGTCCACGAAATACAGCGTGTCGCGTTATCGACGTCCGCGTTACAATTTTTACATTTGAATTTTGACAATGACGATATCCACGCCTCGGGCCATGAAAGCGTTACCCCTATCAGGCGCAATGATATCCCCCTAGTCGGTCACTGGTGCATGAAACAGTTAAGCATCGACAATGTAAGCCAATCAAGGGGTGGGTATATAAGGGGGTGTATCAGAGAACGGGCCGTGGTAATCACCCAGAATTGCGTTAAATTTAAATTTTTATTCCCGCGCCCCCGGGGCCTAGCATCTTGGTCTTTTGAACCTTGACGGCTTGCTAAAGAAGATGTATTCAAGAGATGTGCCAAGAGACATTTTTAAATCTCAACTTCATAACGAAATTGTGATTTTATTGAATCAAATATAAGCACGTTTGACAATTAAAAATAATGCAATATCCTACTAATAATATCATCGAATTCTAATAATGATTTAATTTGTCATTCATTTATTGAATAGCAAGTCGGTTAAATCACTGTTCGCAAAAATGTGACGTTTCCAATTATTTTCGTATGCAATTAAGGCTTTCGACCGCGGAGAACAAGCCAGAAAACCATCGTATATTTAAACTTGGAAGACCCTGACTTGTGAACTATAACAATTCTCCGTTTAGAATCACTTTTGCAACGTACCCCAAGGCACAAGCTCCGGTTAGATTCCCTTTAGAGTGGCTTGACAAACCCCACGGGGGTCTCGAGAATATTACGGAGCAACAAAATAATAACGTGTGCGGGAGGGCGGACAACAGAAGGGACGGATGCAGGGCCGAAGGTAGAGAAGAAGGGAGGACGGAGTCTAGGGCGCAGCCAGCCAAACACACACGACGACTAAAAGGCTTACGGGGTAATTTGCGACGGCTTAAGGCCAGGCCAATCTGATCCGTCCTGCGTATACACGTGAAATCTTATACCCCGACCGCGGCATATACGATGTTCTTCGTGCCAAAGGAGACAAAAAGACAGCGGAAGAGATAGATGATGGAAGGGGGGGGGAGGAGGAAGTCACGAATAGAAGGAAGAAGAACGAAAGAGGTGGAAAGAGGACGAGGTAGAAACTCTTTGAAAAATGATACAGAACGACAACACTCAATAGGGCCTCCCGCGCTTTCCGTCTCTCCCTCCTTTCTCTCGACCGCTCTCCTTCGTGACAATGTCCCCCTCCCTCTCTCCTCGACTCTCGATAGAGAACTTGCGATCGAACACGAGCCGCGGGCTTCACGGGCTGTCGCGCAGAATTTGGATGGCACATTTTTTCCCTGAATATGGTTAATTGAGCGTGCGCGGCGTGGTGCAAACGAGAGGTTACCGGTGGTTACTTACTTCTTCTTTTTACATCCGCGGATTTCCTTCACCGCCGTATCTCTCTACATTCTCCCTTTCTCTCTCTCCTTCCCGTTCAAAGTTACGCATTCATGAAAGAGTTGCAACGGACACTTTGTTAACTAGGCCAACAACTTTCGGCCAGATGACGAGGAACTCTTTTTCTCAATCCTTATATTCATGTTAATGTCGAGATTACGATCAGTTACTGCTATTTGGACACCTCTTTCTTTCAGGATTGTTTCTCGAATTACTTCCTAATGACTCAAGAAATTTATAATGTAAACAAGAATCAGTAATTATAAATTATTACAACTAGTATTTATTTTTTAAAATAAACACGAGAGAAAAAAGAGAAAGGAAAATTATGGAATAGTCACATACGCTCATGTTAAAAATGTTCAAATATAAATGAAAAAGTATATTTTCTTTCTGTTTCAAGTATCTAGTTCTCGAGAAGTGCAATCCTAATCGCCACCTTTGGCAACTCGCGAGCTACTTTTTACGCTACAGCTTCCTATCCGCTTTTTATCGCACAGGGGAACGGGCTATTCATCCGGGCTGCAGAATTTTCGTTTGCCGCGTCTTCGTTCCGCCGGACGAAATAAACGTCTCGCGGTAATTCGCAACGCCGCTGTTGAACGAGATCGCTGAACGGAGACGAAATGCACGGCGAGCACGGAGGAAAGCTGCAGAAAGAAAGAGAAGGCAGAGAGAGAGGGCATATTTCAGGAGCGAAACTTAATTTGCCCCGAAGTGTGCCACGGGACTCGAATCGATTCGAGGGCCCTCGAACCTCGGAGAGTCTCTAAGCGACGGCGCGTGCCTCAATCGGATGCCATTGAGGTTCCTCTCCTCTCCTCTCGTCATGCGATAATTGAGAGGCATCGATTGTGTAGCGGGCTCTTTCGATCTCGTCCTGTTTCCCCGAGACTCGCGAACAGTTAGAATTCGTTCCGCCGACGACCACCTACAAAGTAGCTCCCTCGAAACCTTCCCAGGGTGCAACCAACTTGGAAACTATAGATGAGCGTAAATTCCGGAAAATGACTGTATCGGATAGAAGACTGCCACGTATCCCAAACTCGACGGATTCTTTGTTTGATAAGTTTAAAAAGTCGCAGCGAGATAAATGCTTCTTAGAGACAAGAGAAAGGATAAGAGTACGCGACGAAGGGAATATTTTAGACGGGAAACGTATTCGTCTTCATTGTTTCTTCTGACACTTCTTCAAGAACCTTCCATTTCCGCGTCAATCTGCCGTGAAAAGCAAGTAGATGAACATCGTAAGTTCCTCTTACTTTCTCTCCTTTCCTTTCTATCTCTCTCTCTCTCTCTCTCTCTCTCTCTCTCTCTCTCTCTCTGATTCCATCTACCGCGTCACCTCGCCTGACAAAAAGAACCCTACGCACACGTTTAGGATACGTTAAGAGGCCCTTCACGGTGTTTGCCGGCAAACACCCTTCGTTCTAGCGTTGCCTCGATGGCGCCCCTGCTACCTACCTCATGAGACGAGGCATTCGTGTCCCTACCGCTCTCGCATACAAACGGAGTCTGATTACATATTAATTATTTACCGAGCGATTTCTGATGTACGTACCGACCTCCGTCTCCTCTGGAACGGGTCATTAAATTAAATGAAACGCCGAATTCCCGCGCACCGTGGTCCCCGTGAATATTCACGCGCGACGCACTCTAATTCCAATAGCAAACTCAACCAACGTATGCGAAATGTATTGCTCCCTGACACCGAGAAAGTACAATATGCTTTTATACCTGTACTGTGTACGTTTCTTCACATCGCCGAGAGACTTGAACCTTTTGTAATAACGGGAATATCTTTCTTTAAAATGTAAAAATCGTACAAAACTATTTCAATAGAAATATCGTTTAATATTTCTACAACCAGAGATAATATTTTTGTCTGACAGGAAAAAGTATTTTACCTATAGAGATTTCGCAGCTCTATTAATGTCTTCCGTCCTTTTCGACGCCCCATTAAATGTCGTCGTCTACGCTCTTTCTTTAATCAACTATGAAATATTTAAGGGAATGATCATTCAATGCACCGCCGCATTATGTAAGATTCACGGAAGCGAACAAAAACAAGATCCGCAATCATGTAAAATCTACAAAACATGCCCTCCCAGTTTTAAAAGCGCTCTAGATAATCGATCAGATATTTTCGAATCATTAACTCGTCGATTTGCGATCGTTTGAACACGATGTTCCAGAGGATGTTTCAAATGAAACATATCTCTAAGTTTTCCTCTCATTAACCTTGCCCCGGCGCGGATATTCTTCCGTTTGTGTAGATAATTTTTCTAAAAGGACTCGGGACCAGTGTCTTTCTGTCGACCGCCAAAACTGGATATACACATACACGGGATTGAGACAAAGGGATTAGTGCATGGTTCTCATGGTGAATACTCGGGTAAGGATTTAATTTTCGGAGATTTTTCCCACGGAGAATACCCGGGGAACCGGGTACCTCGTACGAATGCTTGGGCAAACACTCGACATGTCTACGCTCCTGTAGGAAAATGTTTGTCGTCGTCTCTCTAGTCAACGAGCGCGTCCTTCGAGTGAGAAAAAGACGAGCGATGTCTATTTCGCTAATGCGACACGGCTACCATCGCGAGACTGTGTATAATAGTGAATTTAAAAATCGATACAACATAATCGAAATTCCCTGCATTTCGTAAGAACCTACATTTGTACCTTTAAAATAATCAATTCAACTTTGATTCTTTTAATTAAAAAACTTTATATTTCTTTTATCTCTGTTATATTTCTTTTATTTATATTCTAGTACGATCGAAATTAACTCTCAAATGCCCGGGACTCTAAAATCAATCAGTGCCATTATAGTATACAGACAATAACTATTTACAAAATTAATGTGATAATCATCATGCTATCATCACCATGCACACGCACATGTACTTAAAATAATTGAGAGATATTCAATTCAATATACGTATGAATCAATGACGTAAGTTATGACTGTCAGTAATTACATCGTGATAATTAATTATACATCAAACGATAGCATATTGTAAATTATGTTCCCTGGCTTACGCTAGATAATTAAGTTCAATGTAAGTAAGTCAAGGTGACGTCAATCAATATAGCCGGATATATAATTTCGAATGCAAATGCGTTACATAGATACACGAGCGTTTTACAACTAATTAAGCACAAGCAGCGATCGCAAAAAAGAAAGACGTCCAACAATCGAGCGATATATCGATTAACGAGATTGGGATCTCGTTTTCTAGGAAAAACGCGCTGTCGTAAAGACCGACGCGGTTTTTTCATCCCAAATAAACGAGAAATTCGCCTGAGAAGGGAATACGACCGCCTGTCCGATCGCGATGGGAGCTGAGAAGAGACACGGCCCGTGGGTATCGGTTTTCGGTCGGTGCATTGCGCACTTAAAAATCTTCACAAATATATACCGTGGCCCCTGTACCGGGGGCTGGCTGCGCGACGGCGGAACAAGTGAGGTCGCCACGTCAGTGGATACTCTTTGTTCGCGGGCAAACATTTGCCCGGTCTCTAAGAGTACCCCGAGACACAGGGCGACACAGAAGGACAGAAAAGGATCTGGCCTGTCAACCTGGCCGGGCTAGAAAATGCAAACCGCATGCACCGTCCTCTTCCTCTTCCATGCCCGCGGTCGCCATGTTGCGGCGGTGAAACGTCTCCCGATGTTGGCCCGGATAAAAATGTTGCAAATCATGGGCTACCTGTCCGTGATGCCGCCTCGCTCATCGCGCTGCCACTCGAACGTCTCCGGCGTAATGCGCGAGCAGGCCCTTTCTTTGTCTCGAGTATGTTATCCGCCTAATGTAACCTCCGAGGTGAGAGAGGCCTCGATAGAGGAATCATTGCGAATGAACGCGCAGCGGATGCGCCGCTGCCTTTATATTCACCTTTGTTGCGCACAATGATAATAACGTTCCTGTTTGTTGCTCAGTGCAGAATGAGGTCCCTGATAATTGATTTTTTTTCTTGGTCATGCGATTTACGAGAAAGCGCAACAAATTTCTCTCAAAAATTCTTCAGACACGTACTATCTTCTTTTATGAAACGGAAAGAAACGTGAAATAAAAAGAAATTATTCTAAATTTTAAATTCATCTTCAAATTAGTTTATCTTAATTATGATATCATTTAGCTAAACATTGACTTACGTAATTTCAAAGCTAGAATTTTTCAATCGATTAAAATTTTCCTTTGCAATCGTGTCTTCGCTATATTGTTTACTCGCTTCACAGTCCTAAATAAAACGTGCCAGAACGCATCGCGTTCTTCTTCGGAGACACATAAGCGAGGGGAGCAAAACGAGCGAGAGTGAGACGGCTTGCGATAGCGAGAAAAGAATTGAGCATCGGGTTCCGAGTCGAGCAAGAGGGCCCGTATCGTTTTAACGTCTCTATTAGCGGCTATTAAAAATGAGCTAGCGTCGAAAAAAAGAAGTTGAGAAACGAGGGTGAAATGGCGACGCGGGGAGAAGAGAATGAAGCGGGAAAACACAGGCATAGTGAAGGAGAGAGAGAAAGAGCGACACGAGGGGGGGTATGCAGTAACCTCCCTTGAAATCGCGGGACCTCTGTTCACATGCCGTCTCTTCCTCGTACCGGTATCCAGTTACCTTTTGTGGAAGACTTCGCATGGCTCAGATTCTCGAACGATATGTACTCCATTGTACGCACCGGGTATTTAGCATCGGCACGGGGTTGGTCCGAACGAGGGGTCCGAACGCGGGGATAGCGGGAAGGGAGGTGGTCTCGTACCACGCATCAAAATCCACGGTGTCCCCTGACATCGGGGTAGATTCTGTTAAAATGATATCCCTCGTCAGTCTCGCGCAACTCTCAAGATAGATCCGCTCGCGATATCGGACTTGAAATCGATCGCTTTTTTTATGCTCTATAAAAAAGAGAAAGAGAGAGAGAGAACGAGAAGCGAAATCATAGAAACTCGTTCGTGAAAGATTGGGTTGATTTAGTCAGTGGGATCACGATGCCATCTCGAAGAGGTCGAACAAGGCGAATAATACGTCAGCTAGTCAGCTCAGCTAAATTATGTCATGCCAGTTTTTCTATTATGTCACAAACAACTCCAAAGTTCAATAATTAATATTATATAGAAATAAATAACCAAGAAATATCTAATACGCTTATAATATATTTATAAAGGATGTTAGAAAGAAGTATTATTTTGCATGTTGATTCTGAATTTTCTAAAAACATTAAGCAAGGTGGGTGTCAGGGTTAAATTTGCATTACGTATGCGACGATTGAAATGACGACGACGCAATTTCTCAGCGTAATTTTGAATAATTCGAATAAAGCCAGACACTTGTCTCCCCGAGGCCCAGGACAAAAGCCGCGCACCTTTCACCGCGTGTTTCTCGATCGGGGATCAATGGAGGCTACCAACGCGCCGGCTACGCACGACCATCTTGCGCGTAATTACAGTAGCTTCCGTCACGGTTTGAGCCCTGGTCATCGTCCCCGTGCATAATACTTTATAATATACGGCGGGATTCCAAAAGTGACTCGTCATGCGGCATAAATACTTTAACGGCGGCGGTGCATCGTCCCCTCCCCGTCCGTCGCCGCTGCACCTGATACTTTCCCCCGGCGCGCTGATGAATTTCTTTTTTAATCACCGCCGCGTCTTGCGCCGAAAGTACAACGTCACCTGTTGGCCTTTGCCATCGCGCGGCTCTTTCGGCGCTGCGATTCGCCACGCGAATTCGCGCGCTCGCGCGCGTGCACGAGCAACGCGTAAATGCATAACGAAGTGCGTACGAAATCGTTTTTAGTGCACGCGGAAGAAGAACAAGCGCGGAGATGCGCATCGAGTTCGCGGCTATGCATCTTTATTCGGACAAGTGTATAAGTAAAAATTTCCCTCTGAGTCTAACCGTTATGAGCATATTTTTTTGAGAAATTATCTTTTCTGCACATAAACAGATATTTTCATTGGTCTCGTCTATTAGAATTGTCTTAACTTTAATACTGTTTCGTAAATGAGATTATCAACACTAAGACAGTGTACAAAAAGTCTGTTTACTGGTCGGGATGGTAATTATAACGGCGCTTCATTAATCTTTTTCCGAACATCGATGGGCGGAAAATTTAATGTTGGTCGCCGAGAAGAGAGGAGACTGGCATAATTCGATCGTAAATTATTCTACAACTGGCTCCCCGATGGATTCGCGCTTAATCCCTTATTAGCGTTGATAGAAATATTTAAAAGATATTACGAAGATGTGTAAATTCATAAGTAATAGCTCTGTGGAACAAGAATTACGAGCATGCTGATTTAATAGATTGAAGGCACACAGGTGATCGGATTAAGCGAGGATTCAATACAATATTTAATCGCTTCAACTATTATAATTGAAGAGTGAGAATCAAATACCAGCTAAATGTCAAGGATGGTATTCCGAGTTATAACGAAAAAATATCTCCGAGTTATAACGGAAATTTATCGCCTGCAAGAGTATCGTCCTTTCCATTTAGCGCCTCAAGCCATTTGAAATTCAGTATTTTAATTTACATAGTTTTCTCTGTTTAATTCTCAGAATATCATATTTATTACTTGGTTGAAAAGTGTTTTAATTTACAAATTATTTCAATTTGGTATAAGAGATCAATGAAAAAAAGAAGTCATCGCATCGAGGCGGACAACATTGCTATTGTTACAAGTATAGAAATCATACAATTTACATCGCCTATCGAAACGCAATTAACATGAATCATGGTCCTGCACGATACAACAAAATTTAAACCGTAGAGCTTTAATGCCCCTTTTATGCGCGCCGAAAAATTGACACCCGAGTCCCCGCGTTTTAATGCCACGACATTAAGATGATCTCAATGGAGACGATCGCCGTGGAATACCGTATGGGACGGGACGGAAGGCCCTGGCACATAATAAGTTGTGCCGCCTCGTGCGGGTATCTCGTGAAAGGGCGAAGATAAAGGCCAGCGGTCCAGGAGCATAATTAAAACGCGTGTCGGATATCTCACATATGGGGGCGAGGAGAAAGGCGATGGCGTGGGTGAAAGAATGAGAGACGGAAAAAAAAGAGCGAAACTTGCAAAAGTGTAAAAATTGTATGTCGTGTTAATGCGTACGTCGTCGAAGCAGTAAATAAGCAAATTAATTCAAGTGTTTGGAAAAAATGTAACGTCACAAGTTGCTAAAAGTTACTAAGAGTTGCAGGTTGGCGAAAATTCAGAAAGATACAAGTGCATATATAATATATATGTGTATAGCACAGATATATCAGATAACAAACGAGAGATGAGTGAACAGAGAATTGAAAGCATAAGTAATAAAACGGAACTCGATTCCCGCTTGTGATAGCGGATCTTGAATCATGTGTTAATAGCCACTCTTGTCTTTTGTACCATGACCGTGCTCGCGCAAAATCAAAATCGAACGGCGCGTGTATTCATGGTCGGTTATTTCATTATTCACGAGTATAATTCAACCACGATCAAGTCCCGATTGCGTTGGCAAGAACATGACGCTATTTCATCTGATTAACACATCGCGTACTTTTTAGCTCTTCAGTCGCGGTACCTGCTACGTACGATCGGAGATTATTTCAACACCATCGTCGGAAGGATTCGCCTCTACGCCGACGTGTCATATTAATCTATCTGAGTACACCATTAGGCGCGATGAAAAGGGAGCTTATATGAATATTCACGTAAAATGCAAGACGTATTTTCGTGGTATTAATTAAATAACCTTAGGCGCGAGAGCTATTTCGAGCGTGATAAGGTTCGTAAAAAATGTCATTAATTTTTTTTTCACCACTGCTCAGATCTCTCCTCCGCAGAATGGTAATTGCACAATTTATTTTAAAGGACACAAGCACCAGTTTTAATCAAAATATTATACTAAAACACTTAACTTTGTACAATAACAGGAGTACCGCGATAATCTTATTATCTTTCTCGGTGGAATTAAAAATTGTAGATATTGCGAATGAGATCGATCTGCATCGCCAACGCGTTTCTCGGGGACAAGTGATTCGTCTCGAGGATACTGTTCTTCGCAATCGGGTTTTTTCTCTGATCGCAAGTGAGCGAGCGAGCGAGCGAACGAGAAGAGAGAGAGAGAGAGAGAGAAAGAGGACGAACAATCCGACGTTTCCGCCTCTCGAGAAGGCGTTACCGTGGTAACAGTACGGGTCCGACTCGAGACTCGATTAGCAAAGAAAATACGAGAGGATCTCGGAAGCCCTGCTACAGGATCGATCTGCGGCCGAGAGGCTTTTAAGACGACCGCGACGCCTCATTGTCTTTAGCAGAATGGCGAACGATTCTCGCGCGCGCTCTTCATCTTTGTATTTCCAAGCGGGGGTGGTTTTCCTGCTCCTTCTCCTATGCCCCGGCCCCCGTCTCGCAGTCGCGAGTCAATAGGCGATAAACACGATCGTCCGCTTTCGAAATAACGGGCTTTCTTGATGACATTTTATCGAGTCGATCTCCATTTTCCGCCACTTCCGCCGCGGCCTCAACGTTCGCGTTCCCATCGCGGAATTCCATGATCGATCGGACGATTTGCGATAAGGCCGATTCCCAAGATCGTAATCGCGCGCGATCCCGCGAAGCTCAAGGCTCTTAACGAGTTAATTTCAATCCGATCTGGGATATCACGACAATCTTTAATTGCGGTACGGAGAAGCGACTATGTGGTTTTTTTTAGGCGGTGGCGTAAGATCGGATAATACCTTTTCCGTCCCGACGATACACCGAACACCTCGGCTGCACCCTGACGCACGATCATTCGTCATTTCGCGCGCGTGTGAAGTTTACCGTGTTTTCCCGTATCTATACGTGATCTGCCGAGTAATGAGGTGGATCCCCCTCCTTTATGCGAGAGCCCGTCGTCGAGAGATCGTCGTTACTCTCCCGTGAATCCTCGGCCACCTCCACCTGGGAAGGATGAGCGCGCTCATTAATTACGGCCGTGCTCTCCGCGCGGCGATGACTGGAAACAAAGTGTTTTCAGTACCGCGCATATGCACCACGTCCACAAGCTATATGCCACCTAAAGCAGGAACGAATTAAAATTCCCATCGCGACCACACGCGCCTTCTCCCTCACTGAAAAGCTAACCGATCTAGACTTCATGCAGCCAACAATTTTTTTTTCCTTTTCATTCTTTTTATCATCTAATTACCTTCCTCATTGTTCACGCGAAACCAGATGGCGAAATTGAGAGAATTAAATACGGCAGTTTGTGACTTGAATGATATATCGCGAATTTTGGAATTTTCTGAAATATCTATTATAATTTCTCGCTTCTTTCTTCCTATCTCTTCTTTGTTTATTGCTTTATTTAAATATGTATGCTGTTTAATTTATTCTATTTTCTATTTGCAATTTTAAGGAATCTAAATTAAAGATAAATGCTAATGCTAGCAGTCTACAGTCTGCTATTTGCTAAAATTTATTCTTGAATTTCTACAGTGCTTGTTACCTTTTCTTACTTGATTACTTTCATTCGTTTAAGATATCAATTCAAATAACAATTACGATTCTTAAGCCTTGTTTCAATATATCGATAATATCAGTTTTTAACCGCGAATTACGCGTTATTTACAGCAGAATGCAGCAACAATCGGGCCAAGGAAACGGAAACGCGCGGCGTACTCTAAGCCCGGGGCCCGGCGGCAGTAGCAGCGAGGAATCCGACATTTCTCTAGGAGGAACATCACCGCCATCGCCAAGTTCATCGCCGCCACCGAACCATCAACCGTCCCCGGTACCCCTTGGATCTCTCGGACCTTTGCCACCACCCTCTTTGAATTTCCGCTTCGATCCTACGCAGCCGCATTTTCGATTCGGTCATACGACAGCTTTCAAGTTTCCACCGACGAGCTTCCGCTTCGGACCGCATAGTCCTCAACCTAACCATCCGAATATGCCGGGTGGTGGCATTTTCAGGTTCGCGGAGTCGAGTCCTTTCCAGGCTGTAGGGCCTAGGGGTGATTCAGCGAGGTAAGTTTCAGCAGCTGATTTCTTTACACAAGTTTCTTTTCCGAGATATTCCGTTGCTTATTCTCCTCGATTTCTATCACTCTATCCCAAGAATTTATCAATCAACGTAAATTACACATACGAATTATATCATATATCACTGCAACAAGACGCATAATAGACCGCGATTCCGCTAAACTGTATTTTCTCCAGAGAAAATGCAGTTCTTTCTTTATTATATTACAGACTGCCGGATTCGCTGGGTTTACCACCGCCGAGACTACATCCGCACGAAGGCCTGCTGCACCACCCGCACCCCCAACATCAGCTGTCCGAAGGAATATCTAGGATATCTGAAACGTCGCGATTATCCGACGGCGGGTTATCTCGTCTTTCGGACAGCTTGTCGGAGGCTCATAGCCCACCATTAATGGCGGCAAATCTGTCGGTCACGGGTCCGCTGAGGGTGGCTGTACCTAGCCCGCATACCCCCTCGTCCCGAGGCAGCCCACCCCCTCGTCAACCGACACCTCAGAGTCAGTCCCAAGGTCAGGGGCTGATAAGGGTCGCAACGCCACCGCCAGCGAATCCGAGACCGCAGATCCACAGGCCCTTCTCGCCCGCGTGATACGACAAGGACGACGAATCGCGAAACGCCATCGGCACAGATAATCATCTCGTATCGGAAAAGAGCTACAGGTGCAGTGACATCGCGAACGAACGCTTCGAGGTGTTGTGAAGGCGGGGGATCTGATGGAGTGGACAACGATCTGGTATTCCTGGATCGGCACATTCCACGGGGAAGAATCGGTTGTGTCTAGGAAATTATTAGTGTGCGCAGTATCGCAGATCCGATGATATTCTGAGGGAACTTTTCGCAATTTCACGAGGATCGATGAAGCTACGGAGATTATTCAAAGATAGATACAAAATGTGAATCGGTATCTAGCAAGGCTTTCCTCTACGACACAGTTAGCCGAGAAACAAATTTGAGGAGCTTAGAAACGATGTACACGAAGATGAATCAACGATATCAGTAGATACATTACTGAAAATTCTATTCAAAGAGATGAAAAATTACTAAGTTATGAATCTTAGGAAGAATTCGTTTGGTGATGTGTGATAGGACGCTCTTATAAAACGCGAGAGTAGACGCTTCGAAAAGTGAGTGCAAATCCGCTAAATAAGTGCAATCTCTCGGATTTAAAAAATAATGAACGGTCAGGGCGTGTATATAACTTCCGTTGGACGTTCCCGACTCGTCCGTTCATCCAAATCCAAGAACCAGATGCAGTGAGTCTTATAGTTTGTAAATAGTGCCGCTTTCTAGTTGATACTCTCTATCATGAATAGTCTCCGAGATCGATTAATTATGCAGCGGGTTACATAGGATTTTCATGAAAAAAGTAAACGTTTTCAAAAGTACATTTTATTTTTAGTTACTTTCGATTATATATAAATATATTTAATAAAAAATTGTTTAAAAAATAAGTATATAATTAAAAGTTTTTGAAAATTACAATTCTCAAGATATCGAAATCATTAAAATTTTTTTTTAAATGAATTCTTTTCTATGTGTATTGATTTCGTTTTTATTTTTTGTATGAAAATCCTGTATTTTGCCAATGACGAACGTCAAAGTAGTAATCAGACGATAAAAGGAGAATGCGAGAAAACTCAAAGTTGGACTCGCTACAGTGGTTTCAGTGTGAGACTCGATTGCCGATGTGCAGAAAACACGAATCCCAATACTTACAATTAGCCACAGACGGAGACCACTGCGTTACGATATCGATATTTGAAAAATGTCGTAGCCGCAACGAAATATTCTCTAGCACCCAAAAGCAGTTCTTTTCTTCATTTTGTATTTCTCTTTTTCTGTTTAAAGCGAACGTAAACGCACAACAATTGTGTTGGATCATATTATTGAGGTCACCAATAAAATCTATTTCCCCTCCGTTTATACTTGTTTCTTAATAGCTCCCTATTTTCCCGTGCTAATAAAGCTTACCAGATATCTCAGCAAACTCTAGATTTTTCAAAGTAAAATAAATATATTGAATCTAATGAAATGTATTTTTTTTCTACTAATACTATTACTTTCATTTAAATTTACAAACTTGAAAATAATATATTCCATCATCGCTCCTCTTTTTGCAAGTCATTCTCAAATTATTTTGACCCATTCATAAATCCCAAGTTCTTATTCACAGATTCTTTTTATTTATTTGACATAGAAGAGACTAAATAATATATATCTATTGTCTCTTCTTTATGATTTTTATTTTGTGAATTAACAAAACCATTTTGGGGCCTCAATTACATTCGTAGCATAATTGTTTATGTGTCGATTGTCCATGCTATTAGTATGATTGTACATGTGTTCTATTGTACTATACCAATGTAATTCCTCGTATGTGGAGAGTAAGAAAGCATCATACTCTAGATAAAATTACAAAAACAGCTCGGATCTGAACGAGAGAGAAACGCAACTAATTCTACAAAAAAGAGTGCGATACCCGAACGAGCCAATTCACGCCCCCTGCCCCTTCCCTCCTCCTTCGCCAGTTCCCTCCCCGTTAGGTTAAGTAGAAACTAGCGACATTGTATATTTCATTAATCGCTTGGCTCTTTGGGGAAGGCCTACGTCACTCTGGGAATGAAGAAAAGAGTGTAGGAGAGAATTTCGAGGTCGGGTATGGCCAATCGATCCTATTAAGCGCGAGACGATAGGAACCTCACGCTTTTGCCCTCTTTGTAGATAGACTCGATTAGCGAAATTCTTGTATAATCCGTCTTATAAATATGAACATATTACAACAGTACGTACACTATACATACAATATACATATATATATAGTATATATATATACATATATTATAGATAAAGACTTACGTAAAGACTACGACTACGGAATTATACATATATAAATATATGAAGAAGAAATGAAGCATTATTATTATTAATATTATTAATATTATTATTATTATTATTATTTGCGCCTGTACATACGTTCGCGCGAAAATATATTAACAGATTATTATGACATTACAACGGACCATCATGAGTATTTTGTCCGCATCCTCGCATCCATTATACATCCTATCCGGTCCTGACTGTTAAACGGAGTGGCAAATTTCGCGCATAATCCACGGAACGTGTTAAACGCATCGGCGCATTAAAATGGCTTAACATTTATGCCGCGCGATTCGACAACGCCGGACACACGATCCCGCGATAACGAAATCGCTATCGCGGGTAGAATCCGTGTGTTAACTCTCGCTACACGACGTATGACGTTGAACACTACGTGCCTCCCCTCCCCCCCCCCTTCCCGTAATGGTAACTATTTTATTTATAAAACTTCTCATTAGCAATTTCTCATTACGCTCGCGTGTCGCTCCACGATTAAAACGATACCGCGCGAGAAGGAACGAGTCGTTGCTGAAATCACCCCAACCTTCCCACAGGTTCGCACGTCGCACGGCTTCCACGGCAGGTCGTCGAAAAATTGCGAAGTCATCGGCCGTTAACAATCTTAGAGTCGTGTCCAGACGATCTTTTCTTTCATTTTTTTTTCCTTTCCGTCGAAGGTCAAAAGCGAGTCGGTAGGCTCGAAAGCCGGGCACGAAACGCGTGTTAGAACGCGATGTGGGAAGAACGGATTATCGACGGTGAAAGACAGAGAGACGGAATGGACAGATGAAAGCAGCGAGACAAGTAGAAACGAGACGAAGAGCAGCAGAGAAGAGAGGCGGACAGAGAGAACGAGAGAGAGAAAGACAAGCCACGGAAGAGAGAGGCAGACGGACAGAGTATTTGCGCGATAACGCAGCGTGGGCGGGTGTCGCTGACAAAATGAACCAATCGGCTGGCCGCGTCGCCTTGTAACCGATCCCGCGGGTTAACCAGGAACCAGAGAACATCGACCAAGACTCTCCCGAAAAGCCGATATGCCCAGGGCGCACGCCTAAGTTCTCTCTCAACGTCGACTCCACCCTGCCTGATACCTCCACATGCGACCATTTCCTCTCTCTCTCTCTCTCTCTCTCTCTTCCCCTGCTACCTCCATCTCTCGTATATCTTCTTCCTCCTCTACCGCATGTCCGCTCCGTCTCTCCCCTTCGTCGGTGCTCGGCAGCTGGGTAGATTTCCAGACACGAAGATGGAGTCGTCGGGATGCGGGGAATGGAGCAATACGCGGACTTTTACATAGTGCTCTCGGACTCGCCACGGCAGCTTTCACCCGGGGACTTTTAAAAGAAATTATGGAACCCATATCTATTGTGACAACGTTGTTTCCATGATACGCTAAATCCCTTTCCTCTCTTTTCTTCTCAATAAAGATTGCATGAAAAGATTTTAAGATGACTACAAAATATAAATTAGGCAAAATTTTATAATTAATAAATAAATTGCGTGCGATTTAGAGAGCAAAATTTAAATCAATTTTTTAAAATACATTTACATGCGAGCAAAAATTGTTTTTATACATAAAATAATGATAAAATAATTAACACCATTCGCTAATATGTATAGGTAATATGTAATATAATATTGGCTGCAGAAATGTAAAAATTTTAAATTGTTAAAGGAATTTGTACGCCCAATAAAGTGTTAATTAGTGAATTTATTATTTATATATCTTTAGAAGGAGAAAGACAGAAAAAATATCGAAATAGGATTTTAGCCTATTCATGGAAAAATGTTGGTTTACTTGACCAGAGGCTCACACCGACAATAACTTGACAAGAGGGTACGATAGGGGGAGGGGGGGGGGAGAGAGAGAGAGAGAGAGAGAGACTGAAAAACGCTACCCCGGAACAACTGTCTGTTTTGTCCGCAACGTACACGCGCCTGCGGGAATTTCGTATGACGGAATAAAGGGATGGGTGTCGCGATTATCGATAGGCTTCGGTGGCATGCACTGTTTTGAAGGTATATCCAATATGGCGTGAAAAGGTCCGCTCTATCTTCCTCTACTCTCGCCCTGCTATCGTTTATCTCCGTCGCACACTCGATGGCACGGTCGCCGTCTTGCCGGTCGTGTTTTGACAGTTGCTGCTCTGACACCTCTGGCGCATTCATTAGGAAGTGGTTCTCATGATCAACGTTAAAATACTCTCGAGATGAGAACGGTTTGATACAAACACACAATTATGAAATATTTTGGCTTGATCTCTATTCTTTAATGCTACAGGCTTTACATAATATAATAGAGTTTAGGAAAATAAAGCAAACTTTTAATTAATTCTTCAAAAATTTACAGGAACATGTAATTAAAACTACATATAATAAAAATTACTGTATTAGCACATTCATTCATTATTGATACCAATGAATAAAAAAAATCGTATAAATGTTATTCCCGGGTTATCTATACTTTATGTTAAACACACAATAATGTGATAGTTCTCAATCTCATAATCGTTCTCGAAAAAAAACACAATCTAATACAGAAATTTAGAAATAGGATATATGTGTCACATAAATTATATGTGACGTCTACTGAGAGCTAAGTTGAGAGTCGCTGAATGAGCTCCAGCTGTCCGGATTTAGATGTTTAGGATAATGCGGCGTGGTCGAGGCCTTACAACGAAATAATGTAGTCCACTCTGAATGGTAGAGACGCGGAATGAGAACGATGGTGAGGGGTAAGAGGGCGATGAACGGAGAACGAGCGTGCAAGCGAGAGGCAGCGGCGAAGGGAGCGAGACGAAGGGAAGAGCCGAGGGAGCGAAAGAGAGTAGCGACTGAGTAACCATTTCTCTAGTGGTTATTTGTAGACAGATTCGACACCTCGACAATACCGCGAATGTCATAATGGGGCCCGGCGCAGGGGTCCTACCGTAGCGGGAGGGCCCCGACCAAGATTACGCCCTTCAGGTATTTGTTATAGGTCTTAGGTCGACCCGCGGGGAGGTGTGAAAGTGACGATAAATCTTCATTCGATCTTTTTAAAATCGGCATACGCCATTGTTGCGGTAAAGAAGTTTTCGAGGTTCTCTCGCTGCGACCCTGCTCTCGATCTCTTCTTCCGGCCACGGCGATCGCGGATCACAGGCTCTTAGCTGCTTAAGAGCCCAGAGGAAGATTCGGAAAAGCGTGAACCGGGCAAAACCAACCGGGAAAAAAAAAGATAAGCATTGTGTGAATCATCGCGTCACGGAGTAATGGCGCAACGATGACGCGGAATGGCGTACGCTCGCGCGCCGATGAATCGCGCTCTGATTTGTGTACTCTCACCTCGACTAGTACCGAAAAATCAACAAATATTTGTAACATCGATCGTCACCCGGTAAGGGCTTTATTTGATTAAGGGGATCTGTTTTCAGCATTTTTACGAGCGGTTCGGCTCAATAGTAGTTAGTGACAAGTTAGTATTTTCATCTATGATATCGTGTGATTTCGTAGCCAATCGATCTTCTCGCAAAAAAATTTCAATATGGATATTTTTAATTTACAACTTAATTATTACATCTATAGCTTAAACAGCATGTTCTAAAACAATTATCGAGTGCATTAATAATGTATTTTGGACGTTAATTAAAATTGAAATTATTTAAAATCAAAGAAAATGATACGAAAATGCCGCGATATTTTTCAAGTGGAATAATTCATCAAACACTCACAATTTCAATAAAAAAATAATAAAATAATTTACTTAAAATTTGCTATACTTAATTCGGTTAAAAAAGATAAAGTTAGCTGATTATTATATATTGTACTTAATAAAATACTAAAAAAAGAAACAAATTAAACGGAAAAAATTAATATTATTTAATTTATAAAAATCAGAACAAATGTCAGAGTAAAATTTGATTACTCATAAGTCGAAAATTATTACAATCTCAACATCTTCATATTAAAATTTTCGATCCTAATTAATTTTAAGATTCTAATTTTCGCGCTATTGAAATATTGTACGGTAATTATAGAAGACTCTGTATAAATTTGATTAATCGTTATAGAAAATATAAATTCGAAACGTCATTCATGAAAAATGCAAACGTTCCCAACGTTCGCGCATACGAGTCCATTTAAAATGTCACTCGCGTCTCGCCGTAACCTGTAATGAAACACCCCTCTACAGATTTTCAGTTTGAAAATCGATGTCTCGGTTTTCACGTAGGGTTCCGATCCAGGTTCACACGGGGTTAATGAGAGGTTAGATATAAGTTACTATTCTGTGCTATAATGCGACACCGGCGTCCGTTTAATTTAAGCATATCCCGTGCATGGGACTTCAATGGGGGTGTGTCACGCGCCACCCCTGCTACCTCCATAACGGGGCGGCAGTAACTTCATGGGAAAAACAAAATATTAGAGAAGCTGAGAACCATAGCTTTTTTTACTTGTAAAGCAATGCTTATAATTATGTATTGATTTAACAATTCTGTCAAGAATTACATAATAAAATTAATTTAATTATTACATCAACAATTACCTATAAGTTAATGTGCGTTTAAATGCAATTAACTTTTGCTTACGTAATACAACAAATAAAATTGAACTTTATAAATTCTATCTTTTCTCTCATTAACGTTCTACAAACTTTCTACTAATTTTAAATAAATAAATTTCACGGAAAAATATAAAAAGAAAAATATAGATAGAGAAATATTTAGAATTAGAACAATTGTTCCCAAGGTTTTATCATCGCGAAACATTCTGGACGGGATTTGCAGAGGTTCTCGAAGACTGGAGGACAAAAGCAACGAAGGAAACCTTCCCTGAATCGCGAGAATTCGGAGCAGGGTATACATGGATATGTCAGGCGTCAGTGCCCTTACGAGGAACTAAGCCGCTTAGCACTATGGGGTTTATGTTGTGCCCGGCGGGATATCTACCAACTCCATAGAACTTATATAGAGGCCCACACCTCGCTTACCGCGCATTATCTTATCCCCCCATCCATACCCATGCGTCCATCATGATGTTCGGCAGGATCCGGCGAAATGTCAGAATCTACGACGATCCTGACACCCATGGCTGCAACGAAATTGCATTTCGCGCTGCAATTTGGTTAATCGTCCTGCGATTTGGTCAACGATCAAAATAGGGGACAACGGTCAATTATTCGTAAAGCAAATTAAATGATCGTCATAATATGTGTCATGAAAAGATAAATATATGAAAATACATATTAAATTGCTTGAAATTGTATAGATATTAACGTAAAAATATGTAACATCGAATCGAATTTTTTAAAAATATATTGATAAATTATGACAATCTCAATTTTGCGATTTTCAATTTGCTATTTGCTATTTCGATTAATGTATGGTACATAAGTATGATTATTTAATCTTTAATTCAACAATAAATTATAATACAACTGATATAATTTTAAAAGCCTAAAGAAATCAAGATTTTGACTTATAACTAGCGCAAGATGTATCTCACTATTTTCAATTTATTGACATGATACCATTTATTTCTCAAGCAAGCTTTCGCCGATGTAAATGGAAATGAATAAAAATCGTTTAAGCTTATTGTCATTGTTAGTGCAATTTGTATACAAAACAGCTTCTCTCATGCCGCTCCCCATCTAGAAGGCCGCTCTTAACGATGCGGATAGAAAACACCGCGAGGAAGTTCCTGACGAGGGTATTACGCAAAACTGTATCGGCTTTTCCGTGTTTTGATTTCGTCCGGGGGCCGCAGGGGGACGAGGAAAGAGGAGTTGCACCCGATGGAACGGGTACGCCGGGAACGAGAAGGACAGATACTTAGCCAAGGACTAACAGCAGGCCGCGGATTAAAGGGGGCGAAATGTTATTATTGCAAGGGGTACGTCTGCGCCCCCGTGAGTACTAAGTAGCCCGGTTAAGTATGTTGTTTAAGCCAACACTGTAAGTAACCATCCCCGGAGAAATTGCCGTGACGGCATTGCGACAAAGTCCAAACTCCGCCACGCCGATGGAAAATACTTGGCGCCGAGTGCCGCCTCGGTCAGATGGCTCTCGTTTAATGCTCGCGTTTTCAACCAAGTCGCGATGGAAAATCGAAGCATCCCGCACGTCATGATACGAGCGACAGTAAGAAGTCATCCAAGTGTCGCGAAACTTCAAAGAAGCTCACGTCGCGAAAGCGAATTACAACGAGCCCTTTGCGTACCATTAGCGTAGTTTCAGATATTAACAATTTCGGATATTCGGATAAAAAAATGATAAGAACAATCCAATCGAAATAATGAAAAAATAAATTTTGAACTTTTAAAAGTAAAGTAATTCGTAGCTACATGTACTTTTGTAATAAAAAAAAGTTGTTACATTAACTCAACTTTCTGTTTTTAAATCTGTACTGCAAGTCAAGGTTTCACTATAAATGTAAAAAATTGCTAATATCATTACGTTAAATATATGAGAGTGAAAATAATCTTGATATCAAGTCAAAACTGATTTTCTGATATCGTGCCAGAAGAGATTATGCTTATTTTTTATTCAACAAATTTCAATCTACGCGAGAGGCGGCCGCGCGCGCGCGCGTGCGAGGCTAAATTCAGCGAATAATTTCGCCGGGTGATTGCAGTTTCTAAAACGAGTAGCCTTTGTGCGACGAGGGAATGACAAATGCACTTCCTTGAGCCGAGATTAAAATACGATATTGCCGCTATTAGGCCCCGGGTTTGAGCCTTTGCTCGCGATAGAACGGTAACAGACGTATAATTTCCTGGAAGCTTTGAATTGAACGGCTCTCTCGCTCCGCCGGGACGAGTGAGACGAGTGTAACCGGCTTTCAAAGCTTTGAGGGTGAGGAAGCTCATTAACGAGAGCTTTCTGTTCCTTCGTTTCGACCCGTTACACCGACGTATACCTTCCATCTACTACCCGATATCCTTTACGAAGTCCCGAGAAGACTCGAGCCACCCTTCCTACTCGTGCTTCTACCGACGACACAAACCGAATTCCTTACTTATGTAAATGCGGATTCGTTGATGGTTGTAAATTTGGCAATTCCACGTCCCACGAGATACTACGATATATCTCGAGATAAAAAATGCTACATCTATCTATTCTGCCAAAAAGTGACTCGATATTGCAAATTGTGACACAGTGTGAATGGATCATTTTTCTACGATATCATAATTAAAAACGTTTATTCATCCTGAATCTCGTTATTTAACATCTTTACGCAAAATGAAAATTGGCGAGATAAAAGATGTGCACGTAATAAAATGTTTCTCTCAAACACAAAAGTACGTTCTATTATATCCTCCCTTGATCAATCGACGATTATTATATTACTTGATATTAATTTTAATAAAAGCGATTTGTTAAGTCGCCAATGTTAGAGGATGGATTGCTACGATTGCGGGCTGCTTTAATGATTTTCTCAAATGATTTGTAATACTAGTATACGGGCGCGTCAGAGGTAATTATTCCTCCTCGTTACGATCAAATGAATTCAATTAATCGTCAGCGAGCCGCTCTGGTGTTTGTATATTACTGCTGCGGGGCTCGTTCTCATCGAATTCCCATGAACCAGCTCGTTCAGCCTATGCAATAATCAACACTGCTAATTTCGCGCTGCAATTACCAAAATTTCACATAACAGTGAAATTTCTAAAGTTTATCAACGAATCCAACCACATAAAATTATTGAAAGAGAAAATCCCGATTTTCTATATTTAAATATAATAAATTATTAAAAAAAAACAATACTTCATATTTAATTCTATCTTACAGTCATCAATATAATAAATACAAGCACAAGGTAATAGTATAAAAATAATAATAATAAAATTAACATTCGCTATAGAAACAAACTGGAATGCTGATCATTTCTTTCGTGGTCGCGTCAGGGAAATAATTTAAGAAGCGCGTTAATTCAATGACACCAGCGGCAAATAATATAAAAGCCGTCACTCTCCGCTTTCAACACCGCGGCGCCCATAGAATGACGGCATCGTCTCACGATTCTTCTCCTCCCCGGGCGCGAATGAAGGTGGAAGAAACTAAGTATTCCATCTTGACTTAAATACAGCCCGCGAGATGTGGCTAATGCAACCGCGAAATAAAGGGCGTGGTTTTAATGCGCAGCCGGGGATTGGCTGTTGAACTTGGCTACCCGGTCGATACTGGCCGACTATATCTGCCCGACCTGTATACTTGATACTTATCCGGCACAGGAGTATATACACCTCGACTTTCATCTCGCTCTCCGTACACCGTCGGATGGAAGAGGATATTTGCACGCTCGCGGGATCGAATGCGCCAAGATTCTTCAAGTAGAATCATCGCGCTGAGATTCGGAAGGAAAACTGCACGCGTAAACTCTCCCCCTCTGATATTAAAATATCTCACGATATATATCACGCAATTAATAATTAATAAAACTGAATTATATATATTAGGGTAGAAGATGGAGTGATAATTTAGTCCAGACACATATTATGTACGATAATAGAGAACCTAATACATGCATGATTCATACATTATGCTACGTGCATAAACATTTCATGATTATTTATGTTTCCAATCATTCTACAGTCAGTTCGTACCATTGAGTCAAATACTCATAAATTTCAACGGTATCTTACGCTGACACATCGTTAATTTCTTCTTATTCATAGATGTTTGGCCAAAGCGTTAAACTTCTGCCGTCAGTATAGTAATTGCATCGCGTGCCATCAGTATATTAATTACAAGCGCATTATGTCCAGCAAATAAAGTCATTTTGGCGAAGTACTTACCGCCGAAGAAACGCCCGCGTTCCTCGGAAGGCTCGATGAGCTCCGCAATGATCCATCTTGGCTCCCTTATGCCTCCTCCTTAACGCGACATTAATAGCACACGATTAAAATCTTCCTAATGACACCTCGACGTCCATCCATCGTAGATTTATCGCGCCGATTACCTGCAATTTGCACCAGAGAAAGCACAGATTACTTTCTAATTTGCGGCAGAAAGCGCACGACCGAATTTCTTTCGACGTCACATTTGTGAGCGCACTTAAATCTTTGCGTATCCTTTTATCACCTGTTGTCAAAACTATTGACAATGAGTAACGACAACGGTAGTAGCCGATTATAGCTGTAAAATAATTTTAAGCGAATGCAACGTAGCGTACCAAGCTTGATATGTTATTAATCCAAACTCGTATGTGTCATAAATTGCAAGCCAGCCGGATGCATAATTATTTTTTTAGCGCAGGAATTATTTACACAACTATAAACTCCATTAATCCAAACGATTCTGCGCCAGTAAATTAATACAACCTCTCGCAACCAGATAGATTTGTACTCGCAAATCGGCCGAATCAAGTCGGTAAACCACCTCCGCGAGTGGCCACATCGATAATTCACCACCAACGGGGGGAGTTGGCTACCGGAAAACTTATATCGTCGCACAAAGGCGACTAGGTTAGTATAATAATGCGATACCCACAATAAACGCGACCGGTGTCCTCTCATTGAGAGCAACAATGCCCACGGTAGATGAGTTAATCGGTAAGTTCCTCCCCCAATGCGCGCACTACCCGAGTCGGTCGGCGCTGCGCGACCCATTATACGCCGTCATTCGTCGACGACGATGATGGCGGCATGCCGGGGAGTTTACACGGCGAGACCTGAAACAGGATATAGGAAAGGCGCGGTATCGGGGAACAAAAGGATGACTGACATCTCCGGTGATCCTGATCGGGAGATCGCAGTGGCTCTCTCAACGGACCCCCGTGTATCCCGATCTATTCCGATCTATCGAAATGCCTGTCTGCGACAGACGAGCGGAATGCTTTGAAAGCGAGGTTGCGATTATTGAATCGTTCGTCAAACAAAGTTAAATAATGTTCATTTAAAAAAATGTGTGAAACTTTGATAATATTGAAATCGCGTCATAAATTAAAAAATTGATAAATGTTTTATATATCTTGTGCAAAATTAAAGAACAACAATGCTATCAATTAATTAGGATTATATATTGCGAAAGATGAGATGTCCTTTTGCTTGTTGCTTAAATCTAATCCTCTTATTGATATCAATTCTTGTATCACGCCGCACTGATTATCGATACGTCTAAGGGACTGTTCGTAAAAAGAACAGCATGCGCAGTATGTACGGGACGTAGTAACTACAATCTGGGAGAGAAATCGCTACGAGAAGTACAATATCAGAAAGCTTCGGTAATCCTCATCAACGGCGGACAGAGATTCTCAACGGAGACAAAGCGCTGGCCGTATCGTATGATAAAAAAGTGCATTGTCGAAAGAGCGAGCGGATGAGAACTACTGATCAGCGAAGAGTAATTCATCAGACAGGATGCTGAGGCTGACGGCCGGCTACGTCCGCCTCTTCTCTCTTCTTCGAAGCTCTCTCTATCCGCTTTCTGTCTCTCGTTCCGTCTCCGTCGTGCTCTTCTTGAATTCCGATTCTACGATGGGCAATGGAGTCAAACCGCAGCCTCTGCTTGTTAATTCGTTGCTTCTTCGGCTTTTGTCCCGGCGTGCTAAAAGCGTCCGCCGACTGCGCCTCCGTTAAATGTGCAACGCGATGAAAGGGACTGACGTCATGCATTATTACTAATCGCGAACGACGGTATCAATTACCGCACGATGAATCAATCGCATTGTCATCGGAGTATGCCAATTGGTTAAATATATTCCGAGGATATTGTTAGATCGATTCTCAACCGGCCTTGCCTGCCATTGCTATTTATAACCATTCGTTAAACTGATTGAAAACGTCTTAAATCCCATTTCAATCAGCAATCATAGATTGATAATTTGCTGTAATTTATAATTTTCATAATTACCATTCTTCCTAATTAATAACGATTTATTATAATAAATATATGTACGGAATATGTACATATGGAAGATACTGATAAATAAATAGTAATAAAATAAAATACATTACTTTTCCTCTCCATCGCGCTAAATAGATTTATCCTTGAAGTTGAAATACGAAATATTTCTACCTTTCAATTATTACTCATTACTCAATAATCATATGCACTCTCTATATGTAACATCCTTTACAGCCACAGCAACGAAAGACAGGTAGATGCTGCGTAGAAGTATTATTAGCGTGGCCGAGGTGTTCATACATAAATTTAATAATACCGACAATAAGCGCTCGTATACTCATCAATGCATCTTCGCATGGAACCTCGGTGCATAGAGCGGAGAAGGCGGATAGAAGAGGGGGATGTGATGCTATATTAAGGAATGATTGATAAACAGGCTGACCCACATTCGCATACGAACGTGAAGAGCGTTATAGGCGAGTCCTTGACGCATGCACTTCGTGCGGATAATTACGCGCGCGGAAGGCACGTGCCTTCTGATCCATGGATTTGAAGCTACATGAGGAAAGGGGAACCTCTCTCTACCTCCCTTTCTCCGTTTCTCTCTCAGGAAGCCCCTCGTGTTTTTTTCAGAGTGTTAAATTGCCCGATCGCGTGAACGAGAGCGCGTCTACGTACGCGATGAGATTAAAATAGGCTCTTACGCGGTCATTTCCTTAGACACGTACGTCTCGTATCCGTCAACGATCAAAAATTCTGTTTCCCTCGTGCTTGTACGTTCACACTTTGTCGCGTCGATTCTCCCGTGTATCAAATTATCCGTCCGATCCACGGATCCTACTATTTTAGAAAACGTAACTATATTGTAGCTTTCATTCGATATCTTCATTCGATATTTATATATTGTCACGCGATTTCTCTTAAAATGCAAACTTTCCACAAATATACGTGTCTGGCGAAGATTGCCATCCTTCTCCGTTCACGGGTCATTAGAGCCGTGCGTGTTATCCTCGAGCATTCGGTTTCCCGCATAATCAAACGTAGCGCTCGCGCGACGGTCGGCCGGGCGACGACCGTAGGAATTCATCTCCGAATTAAGTAGCTAATCAATTACGCTCGTCCCGAACGATCGGACACGGTCGACCGCGACAGCGGAATGGAGATGGTTGCGGCGACTGCGCGCCGCGTGCAAATTGCTTCATCTCGCGCGAAGAAATCGAGCATTTGGTTCTGGCACCGGGCACCCTCGTCGATATTAAAGTCGGGCCGCGGCGCGGCCGCGATCAGGTGCCCGGCGTCCTGACGATTTCATCAACAGGCACGTCCACGCCGGGATCATCATACTTTGTAACCGCGCGGCAAAAAGCAACTGCCCGCGCCAGGACACGCCAGGAAATATATGCCCCGTAATACGGCGTGGATTCAGCGCGACCGCGCGCGCAACGGGTGACGTATGATGATAGTGTGGCCCAGGAGAATCAAGATGGCCGTAATAATATCATTATCCCAGTGGTCTCCATCGGCCGTTCGGGGCCCCGAGTGAGACATTTACCGTAACGACCGGCCATCCGTTATCGAGCCCCGGCGTGCCTAAGCTTATACACAGTCCGGCCCGGCGATACCGACAAAACGCACCGACTCGAGGCAGATATCCCTGACGCTCGGACGTCAGTCCTGCGGATGTCTTCTGCAATGCGTTCTGGCGAGACATTTGGTCTCTGATTACACCACAACGTTTATCTTCTCAATTTTTAAATTAACACGTTACATCTGTGGGCTCTTATTATCATAATTTCCATAATTCATCGAGTTTCGTCGAGGATCGTAAACTTTTCTCACAAATGTACAAATGACTGTTGATAGCGTCGGAAAAGACACAAATATTTTCTTTAATCGTTAATGACACTTCGCAATGACAGCTTATGATTGCGCCTGGCCAGATACCGGGCAATCGCTTTAACTTAGCAACAAGCCGAGCATCCAACATCAAGTCCGCTTAACCACGCTCCATACGTTTTCACGTGCACTCCGCCGTCAGTTTTTCTGAAGACCCATAAAGCCTCTATCACCATCATCATTATCGCCATTACTGCGCATCCACGGGCTCGCATTCGAGAGCCACGCTCCAGCGAGTTCCTTTACCCTAAAGAGAAACGTGGTTACCGCGGCCGATAGCCGCCCGGCAGAAGCATCAACGAGCGGCATTTGTTTTGCGAATTTCACGGTGCGAGCTGCATTCGTCTCGACGACAACGATCATCCGGTCTCCGCGCGTCTCGGACCTCGAACGTGGACCTTAGCATGGCCGGTGCACAGCTTCATTAAGAGTTTCCAAGTTGGTGGTGCTGATGATGTATATCGACAATATCTCAGGGAAGGTCGGGGTAAGAAGGCCGAAAAAAGACACAAGGAGAGCGAAAGAGAGAGGGAGAGAGAAAGAGAGAGAGAGAGAGAGAGAGAGAGAGAGAGAGAGAGAGAGAGAGAGAGGAGACAAAAAGATCGGTAATGACGTCAGCGCGTTAGGGCAGCTGCCTCGGTTATTAATTAAGAGTGCGGACGGACGAAGCGGCGAAGGCGATCGCGGGGCCTGAAATTCGCCCAGGGGATCGCGGGAAATTAATCGCGCGCGATGGATTTCGAAGTTAGGAAGACCAGGACATGGATACCTTTAGGCTAGGAGCGAGCGCGTGTTAAGAGGACCGAACTTAATTATCGCGCGCTCGAGCCGCGCAAGGTGCAGAAACGCGAACCGAGGAGACCGAGGAATAGGGCGAAAGGTGCTGGCCGACTGCTAATTACTGCGAAAGCATCTAACGATGAGATTCATCAAAAAATCATCACTACGCCGGTGTCGAAACCACGCGCATGATGCCGGTGATTATCGCGTTTCAAAAATATCCTTTCCGGAGATGCTCGCTTGAGATGCGGAGCTTTAAATCTCGAGATAATTGAAAAACTAATTCCTCCTTATGCCGCGTGGTAATTGAGGAGCAATTAATGTGATGTACAATAATGAGAAAATCTCCGTCGAAAAGCGTGTAATAATAATGTGTAGCGAATCGTTTTTCACATCGTGAGACACATCGCAGTGCCTCGTTATTAATTTCGTTTCTACATCTGTCTTCCACGCGAGTAATAAAGCGAACGATTTAAATCGTGAGATCAACGACGAGCGCTCATATCGCTCTTCCCAGAACTTAATTAAGTGAATCGTCTTCGGCGTAGAGATAGCTAGAGTGCGCGCGCGGGGCACCGCTCTACAACGCGGGCGGAAATTAAGTACGGCATAAATAAAGAGTCAGGAGGTAAAAGTCCAGGCTAATTCGCATACTAAATTAACGGAGCCGAAGGACACCGCGGGTCGACCGCGAGCGACCTTTTGCAAATCGAGATCTTGCCAGAGTTGCGCACCCAGCCGCGATGACAGGAGAAGTTGAGAGTGCCGAGCTCTCTTCTCTCGGCGGGGTTAGCTCCGCGCGCGCGGCGCTTCCCCAAGAATTATAATAACGAATGCTTAAATCAGCTTAGCCGCGCTAACTTCGCTTTTGCGACTACCTCCCATGTAAATATGGAAGTAGCTCTCTACAAAGTGGAAGAGTGGGAGCCGCCGGCCGATTGGGTAGACCGGGGTAGGCGGGTAGGGAGTTCTCGCCGTCGCTCTCGCGGACGAGGAAGTAGGAGAAGAGAAGGCAGGAGCAGAAGAAGGAGGATGAGTAGGACGAGGCAGAGCGGTGGCGGTGGAGCCAGAGGGATTCATGAATCCCAGATGCGGTGGATTAGACCGTCTTTGCCGTATTTCTGTTTTCGAGGAAGATGGCAACGGGCTACAGATTACCGTGAAAGTAGCGCCGGCGGCGCGGCTGGATTAGGAATTAAATAGCCATTAAGTACCCTCCGCCACGCCAGACCTAGAGCCCGGCCGCACGAGAATCGCTCAAGTGAGTGTGCGTGCTTGCGACTTTTCCGCAAGGAGAACCGCCGCGGAGGACGCGAGCGTAACGAACTGGAGGTACGCCCGGTGTGCCATGTGCCTGAAGGACGTTCGGATTATAGCATTTAGATTGTTTGCTATTTAATCTTACAAATGCGTGCCGGGAAACGCGATTAAATATGAATTGCGAACATCTGGTCTACGAGTATATTACGCGGAATACACGGCGAGAAATAATTTATATTATATTTGGTACTCTATAAGCTCTCATTTGTCAAGTTACTTCTGAGAATTCAGTACGGTCTGAAATCGACAAAGCGCGCCACGTCGCGCTGCAGCTTCGATTTCAGATCGAGCAGCCGCGATCTGTAGACCTTCGAATAGGAGAGAGATATATCTTGTTGAAAACGAACCTGCATAACGGTTTGTAACAACGTGTCGTGTATCTTGATAGTAGTAGTTATGTTTTGCTGATGGCGAGAAATACACAGCGCGGACGAGAGCGCGATGGAAAGCGCTTATCTGATGTGTGTCATGATGAATTTTTAAAACAATGAAAGCAAGAGAAGCCCGAGCTATCTCCGTGTCGCGGCTATTCGATTCCGTTTGAGCACCTCTGATCTGACTGGTTTAGCTATAGAGAGCTCTAAACCGAATCCAATCCTGATTGACGTGAGGGAAGAAAGAGGGGAAACTATCGCGAGGATTATCTCTGGCGCCACTAACACCACCCGCGGGTGATGTACGCTAGATCGTCTCATATTGTATTCCAACGAGGATGCCGTGCTACGAACGGCGACGGTGCAGCCTGCGCGCCCCGAAAAAAATCCCGGTCATCATTATCATCATCCCGTCGAGTAAAACAAAAGGTCGGCCTGTCAAAATGCATCCTAGATATCTGCTGCATCTCCATCGACACACGAGTCCAACGTTGATCCGCATTAAAACGGCTGGGTCAGGTCGCTGGTTACACCTACGCTTACCAGAACGAAACGCGCATAATCCGCGAGGAGGAGAGGAGGAGGCTGGAGTAGGAAGCGAGAGCCTTCGCGCGACCGTGCAGCTCGAGGAAAGACCAGAGGCATCCTCATCGTTATCTCGTGAGAATATGCTGAGGACTCGGAGATACCTCGTCCAATTCCACCGGGCGTAATCCGGTCGAATCGGCAATCGTCGTCGGGAACAATGAGCCGGTGAGAGGACGCGCGCTTACGTGGGAAAATGCGTTCCGAAACGTCTATTCCAGCGCCGGGATTAACGCGGCTCCATCTCGAGAACAAGGACAGATCGCGTCGCGAGAGACGCAGATGGCAGAAGGAAATGCATATGAGAGACCGAGGTTACGTTGAAGAGAATTGTTTGTAGGCAAACACGGCACCACATTTCTGTCCTTCTTCCTCCCTCGTTCTCTCTCTTCCGCGTAGACTACGGTGATACCTAAGATGTGTTGGTGAAGACGTTCCGCCATCCTGTCTATGGAAATGACAACGAACACAACGACAACAACGTTGATAATAATAATGATGATGATGATGATGATGATGATGATGATGATGATGATAATGATGATGATGATGATAATGATGATGATGATGGTGGTGATGATGATGATGGCGATGGAGGTAGTGGGCCGTGAAATAAAAAAAGAAATGGACAGAAAGAGAGGCACCACGCCGGGGATGAAATTACCAAGTCGCAAGTCACTCCAGTAACACGTTAACCCGAGGCACGGCCGGACCCACGATATTATAAGTAAGACGTCTCGGGAGAAGTCGGGATCCAGATATCCGATCGCTGGAATGTAACGCGGGGTGGCGCCTTTTCAGCCCCGCGCCCGTTGCCAACTCGAGTGTTAACCGCGTTGGGTCATCCCCGGCGCTGGCTTGTGTTGGTGTTCCGCAGTATCGAGTGCAGGACGTGGCTGATCGATGCAAAACGTATTAACCCCCTCGATTCGACTCTTTCGCTTGTTCCGCAGTCAGGTTTATCAGACCGGATTATGTTTCGAGCTAAATTTATACGGATCGCTGTATCTGATTCTAGCTACCCTTATAGTATGTATATGTATATGCCAGATATATATGTATATATAATAGTAATAGATATGTAATAGATTGATATACATGTAACGATCTGTAAGGAACAGATTGTGTCCGATCATCGTGCTAGAAATGGTTCAAACTTTATGCCACGCATCTCATAAAGACTAACCATTATAAACGTATAAAATTGCGGTTGATGATGATAAAGCGCGATTGTGTTATTATGTTATCTCTGTTTCTACCGGTGAATCAGTGACTAATTCGCATTAAATGTATTGTACTTAAATCATTTAGAATATTCGCAATACATCTTCAAGACGCTTAATTATCCGAAATCGCTGATTAGAGACGATGACTAGTGATGCTGCTCGCACGAACTTCCGGAATACCTGCATTCATCAGCGTGACAAGCAAGCGCGCGCGAGTCGTTCTTTCATAGTGTGGAAAGACAAACAGAGGACAGAGGCCAGAAGCGAAGAAACGCAGCCACGGACAGAAGGAGAGAAAGAGGGAGAGGTAAAGTGAGAGAGACAGAGAGAGAGAGAGAGAGAGAGAGAGAGAGAGAATCCGAGGGAGAGAGAAAGGGAGAAAGCAGCAGCACAGGACCGAGAGATGCACGGTTAGTTAGGACTCGTGTTTGCCGAGCGAGTTACCCTAACCCAACTCAGGCGGTTGGCGGAATTAAACGTTCGACGGAGGCTCGTTAACGTCATGAATATGTACCCTCCTACTCCCGGTACTCGCTACTCTAACGCGGTCCACTCTCGCCCCCTCGGTCCCAACCTCCTCCGCCCGCCCCCCCCCCTTCCCTCCCAGCACGACCGAGCTATGTTCGGGTGGCGAACGGCGCACCGCTGTTTGCTGGTTAATATTCATCGGTTACCAGCCATACACCCAGCCAGATCCTGGATGATTTTCGATGGGCTCTGATTACAATCGACTCGATCATGAGTCGCGCCTCGAGTCTGGATATAAACTAGAAAAAAAGCGGATACATTGCAAATGCGAGAGTAGTCGGCTTTTTCGAAAATAATATAATCTATCGTATCGTAAGCAGGAAATTATCTTTGAACGAAAGTCGATGGCGAAATATGAAAAAAGACATCATTTTTATACTGAAGCTGTCTTTATCTTTCAACAAAGATTTTTAAACTTAAGCTATCTCTTCTTTGATTTCAATTTGATTCTATGTATATGTTTCCTAATATTTCCTGATCTAGCTTATAAATGAAATATTAAAGTTTTATCATTCTCATTATAAAGAAAATATATCAAAAAATACATACTAAAAGATATATAAAAATAATATATACAATATATTTTTTTCTAATAAAAAAATCGAATGAGAAACACTGAATCGTTCCGATGCTATCCCCATCGAACCGCGATATACATTTATGTGCGACGACGCGATGGTACGATTGTTTTCGACAAAAGAAACATGGAGTTTTCTTCGGGAATGAAAAGTAAATGGGGTTAACCAAGCCCTATGGTTCAGCGACCTATTATTTTGAGGGTGGATACGTACGATGAAGAAACGAATCTTTCGAGCATCACTACGGGAAGAGAATCCTTTGAAATAAAGACGTTGGATATGTCGTAACGAAATATATTATATTAAAATATAATTACCGGAAATGTATTTGGAGAAAGTAAAAATTTCTTTAAAATTATCTTTATGCGATTGTCGCTGATTATTTTCATTCCGCAAAATATTCCCTCCTCCTCCCCCACCCCCCTTCTGAACGTATCATTCAATATAATATTGTCTTCTCATTGCAAATGGTTCATTTTTTTGTAATTTGGGTGCGTAACGCCCATTTAAGACTTGCCGTCTTCAATTAGCCGAGCAAAAGAGATGGACGCAGTCCTCAAGCCACGGTAGTCCAAGGGCTCCATGTGACAAGTTATGGTCCTTTCAAGCAGGAAGGCACCCCTTGAAAGCCGTGACGAGTCAACAATGAACACCATAACCGATCCATCCGCCACGTCGTTTAAACTTACGAGCGACCGGTCGCCGGTGGCGTATACGAACATTCCAAACAGGCGACAGATTTAAAATCATCGCTCCCAAAATCACAACAGCGTGCCGCACTAGTCTCGTCATGAGGTATCTCTTCCTTGGACAAAATATAATAAGACGCAGCGTCCCGTATTGCGCTCCTGTCACGCTTCTAGCAAAGAAAACGAACAGCCGCGGAGTTACTTCATGCCGCACGACTGGAAATAGATTGCGAAAGGCGGCGAAGTGAAATCTCGCCGTTAACCGTGACATTAGTTCTGCGTCGCAATTAATTTATCATCGAGTCAACACGCGAAGCCAGAGTGTATACATGTACGCGTACGTGTGTGTATGTGTGTGTGTGTGTGTGTGTGTGTGTGTTCGTGTGTGTGCGTGCGCGCGCGTGTATGTACCCGTCGTGGAAACAGGCGCGCGCGTTAGTCCTCCGCCGGGTGCTCCGAGTTATGCGCTGGTCATTTATATAAATAAGAAGCAGAAGCGATACCTGTGTGTGACTACCATCCGCAGGGTGACTCCACACTTTGCATTATTCCCGAGACGGCCGCATTCGTACCCGGGAATCAGACGTAGGAGCCGGGGGGATTACGAATACACAAGGTGAAGCGCGCGAACGCGAGCGGCATTCAGAACACGTTCACGAGCGGTATCGTTAGCGTATTTTTCTTCGTGCAACGAGCAGCGGCGTATATACGCTTTTAATGAACGGCTACTGTCCCGCACGTCGACGATATAATTGATGAAAGGAGTTTCCACTACCCGAAACGTCTTCATCCCGTCCTCTAATGCGAGCGCGTTCCTCGATACGCCCGTTAGACACGAACTGACTAATGATCCAATCCTCGCGCTCATTGAACGCGAGAAACGGATATCACAGAGCGCTTCTCGAAAAGCAAAGCTCGAAAGGCAATCCGGGGCATCGATGGCAGGGCATAAGCGAACGAGCGAGTATGCAAATCCTTATGATTTACCGGAGGTGCGAAATCCTATCAGGCAATCACTTAGGACGCGTGGATGTGTTGTCCATAATTTAAGATGAATCATCGGTAAGATAAAACCGAAGGAGGTATGTAATTCTCTTGATTTGACGTATGTACCGATAATTATGGGAGATCGGAATATATAAGTGCTGAATCACTAAAAGGATCTTGATTAATATAAATAATTGACTAACATGGAACGGTAATAAAAATGTTTTGTTAAATGCGATTGTAGATATTAGAAATGTAATCAAACGCGGTTGCACGATTAAATTCGTTTAAATCATCGGATCGGATTCCGTAACATTTATCAAATAATTCGCCAACACGATAATCGCAAGCGCCACGTCCCCGCCATCGTACCAATCGCCGAAAAATTCTGTGTCATCTTTCGCTCGCCTTTGAGGAAATAAGTGGAACTTTAAAAGGGGAGAACGCGAAAGCTGTTGAAAGGCATCCCCCGTGCGTGCCCATGGGACATGTGCGGCGCGGAGAAACTGGGGACGGTAACAGGTCGTCATAACACTAGTCGCAGGCCCGACAAAAGAGCCGTAAGCAAATAAACATTCTAACGAACCAGTTACTTAACCGCCACATCCACTGACCGTCGTCCGCCGAAGTCCGAGCCATAGGAAAAAAAGAAAGAAAAACATTCCGCCGAAAGCAGAACTGGTCCACGAACCTGATTCGGGGACGTCTCATTACCGGATGCTGCGGCAAGCTGCGGAAATAGCGAGATTCAAGTGGCATCGAGACCAGCTTCAAGGACGTGGCGATTCGAGACAATTCTGAAGACAATTGAAGGGCGCCGATGACCCAAGAAGGTCGGATCGGAGACCGACTGAAAAGGGGTTTCAACATCGAGTGCTACATGATGAGTTGAAATATTCATGCTGTTATTGCAGCTTTCAGTAACCCATTGCAAATGTGGGTACTGGATACGTAGCGGTTGTACTATAGTGCTAGTTTTTAGTCAAAACATTTTAGCAGTTAATATGAGAAACAAGAAAAAGAGATCTGTCTCTCTCATATAACTAGGTGCAAAAAATATATTTTACATGATAATGATTATTATATTACAGCTGTATTTATTCGATTAATTGTAATAATGTAATAAAGTAAAGTAATAAAGTAAAAAAATGATAAATTATATGATATAAATCGATTAAAATATAAAAACGTTGGCGAGCAGTATTTAATGGATGAATAGATAATAGCAAACCGATCAAAAATCCGACCCATCACCGATATTAAACGGAGAAAGGCAACAAGGGATATCGCGGAGCATTATCCGGCATCGCAGCCTCGTTGGTCCATGAAAGCCCTTTTGTGTCTGAGGGCTAGTTCGGCTCTCAATTAACCCATCAGCTACCGGAATGGCTCCCGCGCTTAAGTTGCCACGGAGCCTCCAAGTGAAAAATAAAAACTTGAAAAGGAGAAAGACTGATCGGACAGAAGTGGGGGAAATGGGGGAGGGGGGTGGGAGAGACACAAGGTCGATGGCGGAGTGAAGCAGCGAGCGGGTGAGAATGAGAAACGGAAAAAACGAACGGCTCGAAAGTCTAGGCCGAAACCGCTTAATTAATTCGAATTTATCCGAGGCATGACGGGCCGGATTTTAATTCAATTCCCTCTTTTGTGCCACGTCCTCTACCTTCTCGCGCACTCGAGGATCTCCATTCGTACTGCGATGCATGAAGAAAGAAAGAAAGAGCGAAGGAGAAGGAGAGAGAGAAAGGTTTCGCCAACGTGACACCTCCGCGATTATAATTCCTCGGGAGATTATTATTCCCGCAATTAAGCGGCATCCCGGAGAAGAAGGAGAAAGAGAAGAAAGAGAAGGCGAAGCTCGTCGACGCCAGCAAACTGCGAAATGCCTAGCACGGCAGATCGCACCTTTTTTTCAATAGACCGAGAGAGCCTGTTTGTTTTATTATCCACCGTGACCATCGCGCCGAGAAATTCACTACCGCGAGACGTATTCGTATGCGCGTTGAATCTCTCACGATTACTGAATATTCCGTTGGAAAAAAGGTAGATACAACGGAAGATTTTACCGCGCGGTATTAAAACATGTGTGAAGTGGCGGAGAGAGAGAGAGAGAGAGAGAGAGAGAGAGAGAGAGAGAGAATGTGAATCCTTCCGACTACGCGGTAAAAAGTGACGCTTTTTTCATTTCTGCGAAAAGTTATAAAGTGTATAAAGTGATGGAAATACTGATTACAATATATCTACCCCTCCCCTCTCCCCTCCTCGTTAGATATAAAATCATCACATTCTTCTAGAAACGTAAAAATTACAATCATAGTGATTTTGGTGATTCAAATTTTTATTTTATTCCAAATTCTTCTCTATATTCAATTATATATATATATATATATATATATATATATATATATATATATACGTCGCTCTGTCGTTGTCTATTCACAGTCAAGTTTGTGCTGCGTCGATGATCGATAACTTCCTTGAGTGCACGAATCATCAGCTACGAGAACAGGGCCAAAAATCGCACGTCGATTTAAGAGAAAGAGAGAGAGGGAGAGACCGACTAGCAGCGCCGGTTAAAAAACTGGTTGAAGAGTTCGAAGATGCGAGAACGCGACTGAACGATCGTACAAGACCGAAAAGTATCGTATAAGATTACAGTTACGCGGCTGCCATAACCAGTCGGGCGTCGACCCGACGTAAGTAGACAGTCCGATGAATATATTGCATCCTCTTCGAATAAAATGTTGAATTACTACCGTTTGACGTGCAAGAAGTCGCCTCTCTCTCTGCCGGTCGTGTCAGGTGGCCGGCGTTCTCGTTCCCGTCCGCGCGTTTCTACGAGTCACACCTTGCAGGAAACACTTCAGGCTTAATTGCTCCTTCAGGGATCCTCCCCCGGGGCCCCGTGAAGCGCAGAATCAGCACGGAGGTTAAGGATATATCCAAACGAGTTCTTAACATTCCACCTGCATAAGGCCGTGCCAACGCGGTCGCGGCTGAGACAGATCCTCCCTCGGCGCGCATATTATATTCGAGACAAAAATATTAAGAAAACTTGCAGACGGAAGAATCTTTGCGATTATATGAAAACAAAATTTTTATGAAAAGTAATTTCAATTTCGTGGCGGGGCTGCAGAGTGCATTAAAAACATCAATGCATGAATTATTTTGCAGCCTTTATTATATGAATATTACCTAATAATATTATGTTTTATATCTCTAATATTATTTTTTTATTATTATATTATTTAATATTAAATCTGTAAAATATAGAGTAGCTTATATTTATATTTATATTAAATATTTATATTAAATGTGCATTGCTTATTAAATTTAATATCATGTCAATGTACGCGCGGCAAATAATCATCAACGCTCAGTAATCGTAGTGATCAGCCGCCACGAAGGACAACGCACGTGACAAGTCGAGGGAATTAATCCGTGCCCTTCAGGAAGATTACGGATTTTGGGGAAAGTAAGGATTTCCGCAGACGGGTGCGGCGCGGGCAACGTTGCAACGCAGAAGCGGCAATCTCCTGAAGTGTTTGCCCTGTGTCCAACAACGCTCTCTCCGATCTTTTCGCTCTCTATCTCTATGTCCCTCTCTTTCCCTCTCTCACCTTCGCTACGAGTTTCCTACCACGTGCCCTCGCTTCTACCCCCGATACTTCCATCATCGTTCTTCTTCAGCATCAAGCTCTTTCCACACCATCGATATGTCAAACGCATAAATATTTAATTGAAAAAGCGATCAAACTAATTTTAATTTTTTTAAAGTTGAAAAGTTTACAAAATTTTAAATGATTAAAATAGCAACTTAAAGAGACTTAGAAATAAAAAGAAATGCATTGTTCTTATTTTTCTTCATAGATGTAGAATTAATAATTAAATCGCTCTTAAGATATCTAATGTATCAAATTTAAAACATATGTCAATGTATTTCGAGCTTCAAGAGAAGAAAAACGGCGTGGAAGGACCTTTACGTGCACAACTTCGCCTGACTCTTTATCCTCGTATCCTTCGTCGGACTCGTTGGTAAATTTCGCGAAAATCGCCAAGGGCGAGTGACCGGCGAGGCGGCGATGTTTGCCGCCTACACGTCGAGTATTGTTGAATCACGGCCAGCCCCGCGAGGAAAGGGGAACAAATAAAGGGTTATTGTATTTGCACCGAGGCTTGGAGCAACGGTCCCGACGTGTGTGCGCGGTGGCAGCCTCTTCTTCTCGTCGAGAAAACCACCCGACGTTTCGAACGGAGATATATATCTACCTACTAGCGAGAGAGATCTCGAAACGAAGATACATCGAAGTTCGAGGTTGCGGACATGTAAGAATGTCGAAGGATCTTTAATAGCTTTCCGCTAAAGGTAAGAAGACTAAGCCAGAAATCACTATAAACACTTTAACATTACGCTATATAATTGAAATTAGTTGCAATATTTTTCTCTTTTTATTTTGCTAATAAGCTCTTTTAACATTATTGTCAATTTCGTACAGTGAATAGTGGTTTCGAAAACTTTCAATGCTAAGAGAAAAAGTTTTAACTTTTTACCTCAAGCTTTTATTTCTTAGAAAAAAATTAAATTTAAGACTATCATTATAGCCTTACTATTTGGAAAAACAGTATAAATTCGTATTTTCCTTCTTTGCTTTCCTCGCTCTAGTGTGTGATAGTGATCCTCCCATTAAACGATTTTACTCGCATAATAAACTTCGTAGCAACAACGGGGATCATTAGAAACAGAATCCCCGGTACTTCCTATCAATAGGATTGCTGCACAGAACTCTTCGCGAAATCGACGATTCTAGTTACAGACTTCTCTCCCGAGAGCGTTATCGCGCTCTCGTTTGACGCTGTTAACGCGCGCGCGACGCCCGGCGTATCAACGTTTCACACAGCGTAATGGCGAGAGAGGACGGGGGTGCAACACAAGAGGGGTTAACGGGGGAAAGAAGGGACGAGAGTACGACGAAGTAGTCGATGGCAGCGGGGGTGATGGCTCGCAGCAGCAGCAGCAGCAGCAGCAGCAGCACAAGCCATCATGCCTTGTGATTACGATAGACCCGTGGCGCGGGGATAACTGGGCGGCAGGGACAGGGACGGAGGAGGGTGGCAGGCAGCGACCATAGCCTCTCATTAGAACTCGCGTGGCGCAACGCGAAATAAGGGTGTATCGCCGGTCGGGAAAATTGTAAGTGTCGCGAGATCAAAGACCGGCGCAGTAACGCGATATCACTCCGCATGATAGGGCGCGTGCATTCTCCCTCCTCCCACCCTCTGCGAAAACCTCCATCCGTCGTTGAAGAAAATGCCGACCTCTTTCTCGCCGACCAAAAAGGAGCACTGGGATCGGAATTGGCGACGTAAGGAAATATCGCTGCCGGTAAGGTGTCAACTGCAGCGCAGTCGGCGCGGAAGGGGGAGAGAATGATCGCGCCTCAAAGAAGATTGTTTGATCAGGCGACGCGAAGAAACTAGACGGTACCGGGAACTAGTTTATAATCCCACAGTAATTGGTAATTTCAGCGATTGTTTCTTTTTTTCAAACGATGAAATAGCAATTAAATAAAAATGCAATAATATAACCATGATAGGAGAAAAATTACATTTTTCTTCTATGTACATTGAATTGAAACGGAAAATTCCTAACCAGAAATTAACTCGTGCAACTCATTCTAAAGGAAAATGTACAACCAACCGATATTATCATTGCGCAATTAAAACGGCATGTTTTACCGCTTGGAGTTTCCAAAGAACAGATCGCGAGAAACAAAACTGTCATTAAACGAGTCGACCGAGCACGTGCCAAGGGGTTGCCTGAGCTAAAAACGCTCCTTCATAACGGACAACTCAAAGCCTCTTTGTCGCGTCATGGATGCAATCATGATGTTATACCGCGTATAATTATCGACGCAGTATTCGCGAGCGACAACCGAGCGATTATGGCTAATAAAATTGTTTCATAGTCGACGTCGGTCGGACAACCTTCCGACAGTCCTTTCGACTGTATCGAGATCGCCGATCAGCGATCGCTCGCCGTGCAAGACTATCGCGAGGTCATTCGGCGATCGTCCCCCACGTTCGAGGAACGAACCCGCTGTGCCCGTCGACAATGCCGTGTCTTTAACGCTCGAGTCCGTCGAACCCTCGGTGTTTGCGCCGCGTGCTGTGCGCGCCGTTCGTTCAAAGAAACTACCACGGAACGCTATCAAAACAAGAATCGATACGGCGTGCCCCGCGGTCGCATTCGCGCACCGGGAGAGACGGGCATGCCGATTGCAAATCGAGTCGCGAGACCGAAGCAAAGGAGAATGTAGCGTGACGCGACCGAGCGCTACGAGTTCGTCGTTCGCCTTCTCGCGACTGTTTCTAGCAATGCCGAACGACCTGATCCGCGATTCGCAGGCGCGATTACGTCGCGACGGATGTCACGTATCGCGATTAGGTCGGATTTTAATTAAACGAGCGCCGATAACATCGCGCGCGAACCCCGTTCACTCGCCCAGTTCAACCAGCAACGAATTACTTTCGTGCAATTAATTTCCATACCGCAGATTTTAATCCTCCTGACGTGGATGTGTAACAGGGCTAAAATGCCCAATTAAGTACTTTGATTCAATGTCGCGCGTCAAGCTTTCTACCCGAGGGTAAGTTTTTAAGAAAAAAGTTCCGGAACTTTTTTGCCACATAGCATACAGTTGCTTCATAATTGCTACTTGAGGATTTCTAAAAAGTTCACTTAATTATGTTAAATTCTAAATTTCCATATTCCATACATTTTTTCGTATCCAGGTCCTCGAAAATTCACAATTTATAAGGTTCTTAAAAATAAATATCTACATTTATAAAATAAAAGACACGAATGCTAATCTAATATTTTTAAACAGTTTCTATGTTTTAATATTAATTGAGCTATCGAGTTTCTCGTAACTTTTTAAAAATTAAAGCGAAAAAATTAGTTTTAGAAGCAAAAAATAGCAAAAAATTAACAAATAATTTTCATATCTTACTGGTTACTCTTGCAATATCAAGAAGCGAGCCAAGCGAGAAAACTAATCAGCATCGCGGAAAAGAAGCAACAATACTTCGAGACTTTCAGGTATCGATTTAACACGTCTTTTTTAAGAACGGAATAAAGAGGTATGTTCGCAGAAGCAGTCGGTTTTCACGAATGAACTCGATCGCAAGTAGGCATATGCGAGAACGCAAATCCTTCCTTTGGTTACCGCTGCTATTAGCCGCCGCGACGACTTTTCTCGCGTGAAAGTGGCCGCCATTATCAGAGCTGAGAATCGTGCGGAGGCCGAGCGTGTCGTGGCTCGTGGCCACGACTTGTACGGACTTGACTTGCGCCAGGTAGCCAGCCGATGACTCGAGCAGAGCAGCGCAGTTCGGCACAGCACGGCGCGGCGCGGCGCGTTTCCCGCAGCGCAGCGCAAATCACACGTTGCGCGTCGGTATGCGGGAGAAACCGGGAGTGCGGTGCCACCTTGTCCGCAATTACAACCGCGCAGCTCATAATAACCGTGCGCGGCCACGACCACGTGTAATATATCCAAGCCACCCTGAGAGCGACCGCGCGAACGATCCCCGGATAGGAATGACGACAACGCGGGGGCCCGGGGCCCGTTCCTATTTCTTTCTCATTCGTTCCTTCCTCTCTTTCTCCATCTTTCGCCGGCCAACCCCGTTTCGAAGACAACGCGCATCCTATATCATCCAACGGCCGTCGCGGAACTGCGGGGTGAAGCCGCATATCGGCGATGCCGAGTGCCGAGGCACCGATAGGATCGGGCTGCCGTGCGGCCCGCGACGTTATTTACGATCGATAATTAGCGGTATCTATCGCTGCCGGCACCAGCCTCGCGTGGTACTCCGCCCAACCTGGGCCAATGATATACCATAGGCCGCGGGTGGGAGAGAAAGAGGTTCTCTCTCGTGTCCCCGTCGCCGCGCTCCGTGCCGTTCGCCACGGCGGCGAATTATTCTCAACGCCTATCGTCCTTGAGTGCCGCGCGCGAATTTACCGGAATTGCGAGGGAACGATCAGAGATGCATAAATAAGAGTATCTACCAGAGAGAAGTATTGGCCAAAAAAATCTGTTTTGCAGATTTCAAATTCTCTCAAAAAGTTAAACGACGCAGAAAATTTTCAAAGACCTAAAAAATTTAAGAGGTATTCAAAAATCCAGCAAGAAAGACTTAGAAGCTTTAGAGACGTGAAAAGTTTTTAGTGGTTTTAAAAATAAGTTGGTTCATTCTTTTTATAGAATATTATTTTACTAAAAGGAAATTTGCCATTTGCGAAAAATGTATTATCTAATCAGAATTAATTTTTATTCAAATTTCAAAATTCGTATAAAGATTTGTATAAAGTATGTATGACAAGATATGCGATTCATGTCATGACTACACCAGGATTCCGCATATTGCATAAGCAAATATCTAATGTGCCATTGTGAAGAGAGCAGATAGCACAATAGAGCGAAATCTTGGCGAAGATGTCGTACTTAAGTTATATAGAATCAACGGCCCGGCAAAGTAGAGATTTATGATGAAGAAAGTAAGCCCTTGTGCAGCGCGAGGTTGCAGAATATATAGTTATTACGTAGTATAGTCCCATCGAAGGAAAACATAGATCATATTCAGAAAATATACTACTACAATTTGCTCCTTGCTCGTCACGGTCGACTTGTCATTACCGCGCGTCGTCTGCGAGTTACGAGGGAAACAACGTGTGGCGAAAAATCAGCCGAGAGACATTTAACAATCGTCAAAGAGTATCGTTGCCCAGTTGAATGCAAAGGATACATTGATCGCTGTATTTCTGGTATGCGTATACATATTCATAAAATAGTAACAGAGCATTTACATACGTCTACGCGTATACGCACGCTGCGTCCGGTGGTGGAACAAAATTTCGTGGAAATACATGCGGGGGAATATCAAGAGATAAACCTTCGCATAACAGCACGATATACCGACCATCGCATTAACAATGTTAATCAGTGGACGTATACACCTGCAGGGAGGGAACTATACGCGCTTTATATAAATCATTACAATGTAGATGGATTCTAACGCTTATCTCTCTGTTGCTAGTTCTGCAGCCATTGCTGCCGGCTGCTCTCAGATATTACAGATGCCGCACGCGAGTTACATCTTCGCACAGTGTCGCGGAAGAAAGCTGCGGCAGCTTGTAATCGCAATAGACAATTTCCTGTTATATTTTAAAAAGAGTTATGTGGTGTTTAAAAAAATTAAGACCCGAGAATATGTGGTGCCAATTTTCCACAATGTTATTTCCCAACGGAAGAATAGCGCGCGATATAAAATCGTAATTAATAAATTATCTGAGCGCGTATGAAAAATATATATTATATGAAAAGATTGCATTTCCAAATCAAATTGGGAAGCTCGAATGTGTGAGTGTTCCATTTATATTATAAAATACTTGCCGCGGGTGAATTGTATCACGAATAATTACTGTAACTAGATGCAATTCATTTTTTGTTTTTGGTACAAGAACAGAGAACATAATTACGTGCGCCGATGCCGATAAGCTCGATAAGCTTCTCTCCCGTGCGCGCTTTTTACGTGTAAACCGGGAGAACAAACATTGTTGCAACGTGCAGAGTCACTTGACGGAACAGATGGCGATCACAGTGTTGTGCAAACCGGTGGCGCGCGCCCTACAAGGATATTCGTGTTCGAGACAATTAACACCCCCGGGCGCACCATTTTTCAGAGCGCCGTCCGTCGATTTGACACTTTTGACTTGGTTCGCCGCGCCCGCGGTGTCGGAAACCCTAAAACCCCGAATTAATTAAGCTAATGGTCAGGACCGCCGATAAATTGGTGAGAAGAAAGGAACGGTAGCCAGGAAATGCGACGGCAGGAAAAGTTGAAATAAATGGACGCCAGTAATGGCGGTGCGAGCTGTGCCGGCGCGTTGAAAATAATCGTAGAAATTAAAGTCGAATTAGTAACGGCGACGTGACGTGGCGCGCTAATGGCGGATTTAATACCTCAAGGTCGTGATACCTCCGCTAATTATGCACGGCGACGTCAAAAGGCAATCTCGTTATTAATATTCATGTGCTCTGCATGTTAATAATTATCGTCGCACGTGAAATATTTAATTATTGCGGAATAATTAGCAGCAGGTGGTGGAAAATTTAAATCAAGATTGATAGCTAACCATCCCGCTAATTAATATCTAACGCTTCAAGAAGAGTATTGAATAATAATAGGTTTGTAGATTTCCCCCTACCGAACAGCACGAGCGTCTTGGTGTTGAAATATTTATAGATCGCTAAAAATGTAAAGTGTTGTATTTCTCAACGTTAACTTTCCAAGGGATAGGTACCACAACGGGCTGCATAAAGCTACTTAGTTTTCCAGTTAAACTTTCCTCTTCGGAAGTTCGTCGAGTCGTAGCAAAGTTCCCTCTCGCTCTTGGATGGCGAGCTCTCTCTCTCTCTCTCTCTCGCTCTCTCCCTCTCTCTCTCTCTCTCTCTCTCTCTCTCTCTTTCTCTCTCTACCGATCGATATAGTTCGATTTCTTGAAATATCTCGGGAAATCCGTCGATGATGGGCACCAACGACGTTACGCATGATGCACGAAGCAATGACGGACGACGTTGCGACGTGATGTGTATCGGTATACGTACATATGTGTGTACGTAAACACATTTACGCGTTCAGAAACGGAACGAAGTCAAGAGCGCTCGACGGAAACGGAAGTGCCTGTCATAGCTGGATACATAAACACGTCGCGCTATTATATATTCACGCAACGGGTGCCGCGAATAATCTCTTAGTCGCCTAGAATTTCCTACCGGAATGCCTGAACAAATACCGTCACCATGCGCTCTCGTTCGCTCGCCCGAGATGCGCGTGATGCGAGAGTATGGCGTTGCACGCCGCGATGGAATGCAATCTAGATTCTCGCAGGACGCCGGCTGGCAAATTGCTTTATCGCGATGCAACATAACGCTAAAAATATTTCACGATCTTAGGTACAACGCATATCACTATCGCTTCGTATCACTCATTGAAAATTGATTCTCCAATAGAAACAAAACGATTAAAAACATACACTTCTAAAACTGGAATTTCTTGATTGCAACGGTCATATTCTTCTTTATTGTTTATGTTTTAAAATTCTTTAAGATAAATATAATTGATGTGTATCAAAAACAAGCTGCTTTGCGGAATAAAAGAATGGATAGCGGTGGAATTGATAAAGCAAGGTCTGTATTTAGCAAGAGGGAAACCTCGATCGCAATTTTCGACGACGAAGCTTTCCGGTACCCGCAGGCCACGTACGCAGGCACGCATATTATTCAGGGCCGTATCTGTGCCATGTGGTCAGCAGGGCTCTCGGCAATATTTATGCCGTCGTAACTGTCCGCCTACCAGTAAAGGGGTCTCTAAACGCATCAATTTCACGCGGCGGCGCGAAAAGGGCGTGAATATTTGAAACGGATATCCATCTTCGGTTACTTTGTTATTTGGCCGGTGCGATCGCGTAAAGGACCCACGTTTCCCGTCTCGCCACTCTTTTTAACTTGGCGTATCACGTGGCTACGCATAAGAAAATTCGTATCGAAAACTGCAATAATTAATAGCCAATTTTCCGGCGAACAGTTTGAAAGTGACTCCAGCAAGAATTTCAAGTTCACGGAAATATGTATAGCGCAAAAATATAACGTGATCTCCAAGGAATAATTTATAAAAAAATATAACGTAGAAAGTCGCTACTCAGTTCCCGTCGTTGATATAGCATATAGCACCCGTGACATTTATTCTCGTACGCCAGAGATAGGAAGCTCTGAATTTCAAGCGAAATTTCGAGCCCGGCCGGCGCTCTTCACATGGAAACGACCGAGACGAATTCGACTCGTACATAATCGATTCGCGCGCACACACACACACACCGATTCCGGACGAGAATACGCGGAATTTGCCTCACACGGACGATTTGTTTTCTATTCATGGGCGATTTGACGAGGTCGCCGCGACGGCAGCTTTGTTCGCAATTCGGTATAATGTCGCATGTATTTGGATCACGTTCGACGATATGTCAATATAAAGGAGTTACTCGCGGGTCTCTGCATACCAATTCGGGGGCGGAGCAGCTTGTTATCCTAAATACACGAAATCCTTTGGAGACGCACGGTCCGCCTTTGCTCTCCCTTCGCCTTGTCCTTTCCTCTCCCGATCCCTCCCCCCGTTTCACCCCCGATCGTCCGTCCTTTTCCGCCATTCCGTCTCAATCCCCGGCGAGACCTGGATATAATGCTAGACAAATTGGCGATTCAATCGAACACCAAAGGATACACTGCGTCGCTCGCTGCAACCGTTGGGCGAAGGATCAATTTAAGTGTATTATGGAAATTGATCAAACATTATTCGGATTTCGTGCAAATCGGAACCGATTAGAAATTGTGCAGATTGATGTAACAAAGTGATAGATGTAAATGCACATATAAAACGTATTAATAAGATATTATTAATACGATTGATGTTGAAATATTTACAGTATATTATATTTATTTATCTTGAAAAGAAGAAAAACTGAAGAAGAAGCGAATCTCTCTTTCTCTCTCTCTCTCTCTCTCTTTCTCTTAGATACTTAGAAAAAATATTATATAAAAACATGTTAACTTCACATTATAACAATACATTTATAGATATAAGATGAGATAGCAGTTTTTGCGGTATACCGAGTCAGCTTCGTATAAATTTCTCCAACGGGAGAAAAAGGAACTCTACTCGGTTCTTTTCTCGACATCGATTTCGCGAGCTGCGAAAAAGAAACGGAAGGAAAGAGCAAGAGGGGATACTACGACCTATCTAATTTTTAACGCCGATCGCTTCACCTCGAATATCGACGATGTCGCCGCGGGGAAAGGTGTCGAACGCTGGATATAAAACAAGCGAGTTGAAAGATAAATCGCAGGTGTTGGTGAAAAGGGATTCCTTTTATTCCCCCAACCAACAACGCACCCCCGCGACGGTTGCCGTCGTCGTCGTCGTCGTCGTCGTCATCATTGCCAACAGTGGTTGGGGGGGGGGGGCAGAGATTGGACGATAGAAAGAGGAAGTAGCAAGAGAAGAGAGAGCTCTCGAAACTTTATTCGAGGCTCTTTTTTACATCTCGATTCCTATCCGGCGGCATCTCGTCTTTGCTCCAACTTCTTCCCCGAGTCTCGTCGCCGTCGTCGTCGTCGTCGTCGTCGTCGTCGTTGTCGCCGTCACCGGGGGCTCGACTATAAAATATTTGCTTTGGTAATGAGGCCACGGTTGAGCAGCGCCCATGGGTGCACCCCGGCCGAAGGGTAGGATTCGAAGTGCAAATAGGAGAATAGGAGGGATTTGAATTATCGTGACACCTCCGACTTCGCTACGACTCCGCTACTCTCTTCCGTGCTCTGGCACACGATCCAGCCGATAGCCTCTGCCAAGTGCTCGCGGGAGCAATCCGCTGTGAACCGAGTGCAAAACGAATTCGAAAAACGCACACGTCGTTAGTAACTTACTAAACGACGACGAGAGGACGAAAGTGAAACGAAAAATCCCATTTTGAAGACGATAAAAGAGCTGATTTACAAGTTTATATCTTATTAGAAAATTGCAGAGAATCTAATAATATAAATTTCATATATGTATATATATTTAATATATATTTTATTATATTAATATATAACTTGTATGAGAGAGAAAAATTAAATAATTTAGCTGCCACTTCTAGATTTGAAAGATAAAATAGATGATCTCGGTAACTCTCCCGGTATTTCTTGCAGGAAGCAATCAACTTTTGCAAAACATTAATTACTGCTTCCCAAGGGTGTACAGCAGTTATTCCCGCGTCATCTCGCGATGATAATTTAATCGAGATAAAAACTAGTCGGCGCAGACTCACGCACGAATTATACGCTAATTAGAGCCACGTGTAAATTGTGCGGCAACGGCGACGCATTTATTTACACATCGAACGTAGAATCAATCGCATCGGATCTTCGAGATGAGCGTCGCTTGCCGCCTTTCTCGGGAGAGAGAAAGAGAGAGAAAGAGAGAGAAGACGAGATCGAACGGAGTCGCTGCAGCGCGTTAACGCACAATGCCGTAACGAGCTAATCACGATATCAAATTCTTTGCCTGTCAGCGCGGCATTTCGATGCTAAGATATCCGGGCGTCGTGCCGGTAGGGGGTCCGGCCCGTAGAAAAACGCCGGATGACCGATTATGATGAAGCGATTCCTCGCGCGCGGACCCCGGACGAGACGAGGGGATGGAATGGGGGGAAGGAGGGAGGGAAAGCTAGGACGAAGACAATCCCGATATATACATACCTCGGGGCGAATCACCTTAGATAATTGAAACACGCAATCTCGTACTTACGATAATGCATCTGCCGCTGTCACCGTCATCGTCATTGTCGTCGTTGATGAAAACCCGAAGCTTATCTCTCGTGATTTTTCTCATCAATTTTTGCATTACTTCGTTGTTACAAATATTAATTCGCTCGTGAAACTTGCGCGTGTGAAACTTGTATAAGAAGTGTGATACATATTTCATATCATTACGTATATCTTTTTATGCAAATGGCTTAAATATCTGTACGTGTCGGTTGATATGAGAAAAGTTGGGTATTTTTTCGAAGATAGATCTGGAGAGACATGCTTAAATTCTCTTTTCTCTATAACGGGAGCATACTAATTGACGCAGCCCGCCCGGTAGAAAGTCTGCCGGTCGCACAACTCGCGAATCGTTAGATCAACGAATCGGACGTGCAGATCGGATCTTTCCGAGAACGAGATCCGTTCGGGAAGCGATACGATGGACGATATGTCGCGATCGGTATTTACGACTCCGCGATGAAATCCTGCGGTGGTATTGCTAGAACCGTGCGCGAACCAGGAGCCTGTCGCTTTTGATCAGCGGAGCCGCCCGCGATCGAAATCTCCACACAGCCTCGAGCCGCGAGATACTTGGTTCTACAAATTGCTCCGAAGCCGCTCGTGCTGTTTGTTTTCGCATACTGCCGGAGCAACCCGGGACAGCCGAGAGCTGTCCTGTACCCGAAACCTCGATTGTAATCCCCGCGTGTAATTTCAATCAATCCCGCTACGTCGAGTCCACCTCCCGTTCCCCTTTTCACCCGACAAATTCCCCGACTACACTCTGCTCGCGGTGTTGTCCTGTTACGGGATTGTCGGTTCTCAGCTGTACACGAGGATTGTACATGGATCCCGACGACGAGTCTGAAGACCAAGTGCGCCAGGTACGTGCGACGTAGGCTCCAGTGCCCCACGTGTCAGATCGATCATACATCGGTCGATCGTGCGTCGAAGCACCCCCGCTGCGTACGGGACAACTAGCCCCGCAATCGGTTTCCCCCGCTTGAAAGAACGCGCCCGCGTCCCCTCCCTGTCCCACCGATCGGTCCGATTCCCGCCTGACACGCATACGTTCTCACACAAACACACACACACACACAACACCGATACCCCATGCTCGATATGTTACAATAAAAGTACTATCCTAGCGCCGACACGTGATGACTCTATCGGGCCGGAGCCCGATGGCCTGGCCCTTTTCTGAGAATCACGCGTCTACGCTTCACGTCTCGAGCACGATGCACCAGTCATCGTCGAGACGTCCTCGGCATGTTGCTCTCTTCCTCTGATTCCTGCTACCTTCCCTCTTCCCTCGTACCGCCGCTCCAACGACTGTTCGTAGCCGGTCCATCTCTCTTTCTCTCTTTCTCTCTCTTTCTACGTGAGGAACGACGACCCCCTCGAAGTGCCTGCGCTCTACGGCACTGTTGCCTTCGAGCGAGATCGAACTGGCGCGAAATGGATCTGGCAGTTGGAGCCGTGGAGTTTCTCGGTTGTTTCTTTTTTTTTTTCAATTTATCGATAGTATCGGAAGCGATTCTCGCGCATAGTCGTAGCGCATCCCTCGGTCGATATCTCGGCGGCGTCGGGCGACGGTAATTTGAAGGAGATACGAGGCGTTCCGCAATTAGCTTCCTTCGCCGGAGTGGAGGAAGATTGACACATTAATTACAAAGGATAATCAATATTAGCAACCGGGATATTAGTCTCTAAAGTCTGAGAAAGCTGCGTATACAATTAGAGTTCGATTGAAAACTTTTTGTCATGTGAAATCTGGGGTATTAAACTAAATCCTCAACTTCTCATGCAGTGTTACTTCTATACATGGCAAACGTTAAAATGTTTGTAAAATTCAATTTAATTTATGATTTCTTTAATAAATCATGAAAATAAATGGCAACTAAAAGTATAAAACTATTAAATAATAAAACATCATCAGAGGAATATATTATTTTGTTAAATTTATAATCGATAAAAATTCAAGCTTTCTCACACGTCCGCGTCAATACACTGTCGATGTAATAGCTTAACAATAAATATTAATATTGTACTTTCCGTATCCATAAATTATCTCATTAGAAAGTTACGATATATTTCATTATTTTTATTAAAAATGCTGAGCCAATAAATGTACAAGCTCCCCTCACACGTACCCTATAAATCGCATCAATGCACTGTCGACGAAACGAATAATTTGACGCGGCAATCGCGTTATATCGGCGCGCGATCTAACGAGCGCGCAACGCGCTCGTCAGGCGAGCTTTTTTGCTAACCAGCACTCCGACGCAGAAACTTATACTTAAGTCGGGGCTCGCGCATTTCGATCTCATGCAAATTAGATCCGGCGTGTATCGCGTTCCGTCCGAGCCCCGCTCGATCCCTGCCGAGCGTGACGCGGGCAGGAATCGAGCGATTTTGTCGATCGGAGATCCGTTGGCGCCGCTCGAGCCAATAAAATTTTCACGCCGTGGCCGCCATTTCGATCGTCGCCGAGTTATCGCGCGAAAGGAGCATTCTTATCAGATATTTATTATCGCGTTGTATTTTTTCGGCGCTGACGTCGACTGCACGGCTCGTTCGCGACCGTGTCTCATCGACGCCTTCGACCCCCAAGTTGCACGTGGCCGAGATTATAGGGTACGCGACCCCTGCACGAGTCAACGAGTTACCCTCTTCCGCTCTTCTCCCGCTTTTTCTCTCTTTCTTCGAAAGATTATTTAAATTTACCACGCGCACAAGATTTTTACCTTTCCCCTCCCGAAATTATTCGCCAGACGAGTGCTTTGTTTCGAAGATGGACGCGTTACGTGATCCTAATCTCTGATTAACGTATCTTCAAATCATTGCATTGATTAAATGTTGCGCTGATATGTAATTTGTCCGAAATTAATTTCAAATATTAAGAAACAGTATTATTTTTATAGTGCGTTATATATTTCTCAGAAGCTCAAAAAGAATGAATTAGTAGATTGCGTTCGCCGCGTTTATTTTGCAACTTTCGACGGACTGTTATTTTGTGAATGTATGCGCGGTGACCTTGTTGTCAATCGCGTAGAGAGGCTCGAGTAGGCAGGCAGCAGCGCGGGTTATTCCGTGCGTCGCATTAGTCTTCGATACGCGATCGCGACGAGATGCCGAACACGTTCATCTCTACATATATTGCAATTAGCGATTATCAATCGGATGATTAATTAGCTTCCAAGCGTAATGGTTCATAAGCCGAAATGGTTATCCAAAACAGATATCTCGCGTGATTTATTCGCTCGGCATAGGAATCAGAGCGGAGAAAATAACACTTATAAATTATCATACATTTTTCACGTGGACGATAATTATTTTTAACGCGTGGTTTCAATTACATCTCACGTCTTTAATTTCTTATCAATTTAAATGCAATCAAATGTAATTTAAATAACAGATAATTGTTATTACTATTAATATAATATATTGTTTATTAATATGTGTATTTTGCAACATGAATATGCAATTGATTCTTTATAAGTCGCATCGGAATAAAGCGATCGCTGAATGATTTTTTAATTTACTGCGTTTCCATCAATTGAGATTCATTCGTTTCACCTTTTTGCAAAACATCGCGAATGTCGAGTGTATCGTATTTTTCTCGTGTTATTCTTCAGTCGTAGTGTAATAACGCGCGCATCGCGTGTAATTAACAACGTGAATGCTATGCAAAGTGCTACGTGAACATTTGATGATTAGTGCGCGCGCGATCACAATTAATAATATTTTCGCGAATGAGTGTTGTATTAATACCATAAAGGAGCAGCAAGAAAGGAACGAGATACGAAGAGAAGGACTGGGAGGCATCGGATGACGACGAAGCAACTGTTGGGTGAGTAATTTACTATTTATACATTATTATTTGAAAAATTAATCATCTATAATTATATTTTATGGGCGCAACAATAATTTTTCGAAATAATTATTTTGTATCCTATCACAATTTAGATTTGTATTTTATTTTCGATGTAGTCACGCGACGCATCAGTGAGTGACAAATATATATTTTTTCAAACACAGGTAATGGATCTGTGATAACTACGGATATTGGATAATTATAAGTTGTCTACAGAAGAATATGTAACACATAAGCGAGCAAATCGAGAAGAGTCGTATTTTTTTTCGAAAATATTTTAAACATTATAAATGCATCCTCAACGAATCGATAGTGAAGAGATTTATAATATGCAACGCATGATTGATCACGGAGATTGGCATCGTTGATATTTAATGGGACAAAGGATTGAAAATTACGAAGATAACAGTTTCGTGCACTCCTAATTGTCCGTTCGGCGAATTAAAAAACGGGATAGACGGGTGATTCATTCTTCCCTCCCAATTGAAGCTTCCAATCAGAAGCTAGACGGATGCTGAACCTCATCGCATTCTGATCACGATGCTATTCTGGTGTACAAGAGTTGTTGAATAATTCGGATTTAATATTTCCTCCGACTAAAGAAAATGTAAATTATATTTCCAATAACGTATCTTAACGTTAGCAATAAACATGAACGACAATATTCCATTTGCGGTCCAGTCTCCGTCGTTGTAGCTGCAGAGTAACCGCAAACCTCAGAAAAAATCATATTTCTCTCAATATTATTAACCTATTTTAATACAAACAATATTACTTCGATAATTACTGCTTTTCCTCCGTAACTACTGAAAATAGTTTTTTATAAAGAGTCTATCAATAGGATTATATAAACTGCGCCTACACATTTTAAAAGACTAAACGTCTACAGTAAACCTGTAAAAAACGTTTGCCCAACGCCAAGTATCAACGTCGCACGAAATGCCTATTCTAAAAGTAATAAAGATAACGAGCTACATGATCGCTTAACGATTACCAAGAAAGAGGAATGCCGGCAAAGCCCTTCAAGTTTTCCCAAGTCCACTCGCGTTGAACGGCGTTCAAAAACTCTCATCTTTCGAGCGGGCCGGGCGACGCGAGAGGATCTTTAATTCCCGCTGACCGGCGCCCATTTACTTTGCGGTTGGCACTTGCAATTGCAACGGGCCGCGCAAGTCCCTGATGCGTCCTGCGGTCGAACGTCATCACCGTAGCTCACGTGCCCTGACGCAGGATGCACCTACCCTGCGGGACCTTCTAATATTCGAAATTGCTCGTCCTGGCATGTTTATTTGACGTCGGGGCTGCCGTAGAGAGTCGCCCGTCCTATCTCACCCTATCCCTCCCCGCTTCCCGCTCTTTCACCCTCCCGTCTCGCCCTTTCTTCCCCTCTTCCAATTTGCCGGCTGACATTTCTCAACTCCTTCCGTCGCGCCCGCGCGCGTCGTGGTGCCTCTTTTTTCGCCTCCTATGTATCCGTCCCACGGCCCTCTACCCCTCTTACTTTTCCCTTTCCGTCTCGTCTCGTCTCGTCTCGTCTCGTCGCGGCGACGACGACGACGACGACGACGACGGCTTTCGTCGTCAGCTGAAGCGCCAACTGAGAAAAACGCGGTAACGCTGGTGCATCCTACGTCAACTATATCACGACCGCATCGTGACTCGCGATGTGCCTGATTCACATATATCAGCAGCTGCATCTTATTCATCGTCTGATAGATGGAGATGTTTAATTTTAATGGAATATCAACACTTGTATTCGCATAACGTGCAAATGGAAGAACGATATTGTGTGATTTCCTGGATTCTCTTTTATACCGATAATTACTGCTACTGCAGCCTCGTCAAGGATTCATTAATTCGACGAGAATAAACATCTGCGAAAGAACCACAAACGAGAAAACTTGCCCAACAAATACGTTTCCAGGAAGTTCCTAAAAAATTCATCGATTTCCCATAAATTATGTATGAACGATATTGTACAAAGTCATACGGTTGCTTAACTGCACGATGAGAGATAAACCGCGTTCTATCCGTCCGCTAATTACTTGATCATCGTAAATGATTATCTATGGGCGGGAGAGCACCGTTAGGCGACATTGCGGAAACGCTTCTGTCTACTGTTTAAACGAAGAACACCAAATACGCTCGTCTTTTTGCTCCGGGGGATAATAAGAAAAAAGAGAATAAATAATTGTTCACGTCTTAAGCAGCGTCGACGCGGTTACGACGACGACGACGATGCTTTTTCCAAGTTTCACGTTAAAATGTAGGATACAGTCGGACGTAGGACAATGCACTTACGTCGTGCGGAACGACAACCGCGGCCACAAAAGCGTTCGTAAGCGCGGCGCATCCTTGCATTATGCATCGCGCGAACAACGGCGCGCGGCGCATCAATCTAAGATACGTCCGCCGGCGATAAATCGGATGATATATACGGCGGAGGTGCGACGTTACGCGGCACGATATCGTCGAACGGATAATTACCAGAAAGTGCGTTTTATAAAACCACCAGCGTCAGCCCGCTAATTATAGGCTCCCGCCTTTGCGCGCCGCCCGCCGTTCTCATGCAGATGAGGCGAGCTTCTAGGAATCGACGTGAAAGTGAATGCTATATCATGCGAACCTAGAGATCGCCCTATTGACGTAAAAATACGATATATCGACACAAATAATAGCAATCTTTTACACCAGAATACATATAATTCGACGCAGCTAAGTCCCTAATGTCAGGTGTTTTGAGTCGGTTTGTACATGATCGTTATTACTCGAGATAGCTGCTTTATTCAAACTATACAGGGTGAGTTTTAATGGATGAACCAGCTTTTTACCATGAGAGCTGCGTTACCGATTCTATTATACACATATTTATATCACACTTAGGCATTTAGCACACAAACGGTCATTATAAGCATGTGTGTATAGTAGAGTCGGTAATCTTAGCTCTCATGGTAAAAAGCTGGTTCATCCATTAAAACTCACCCTGTATAAGTATTTTGTTAGAATTGATTTTTCCATTTGCGTCTTTATTACAATAATATTAATTGCATATTGAAAATTGAAAAATTTGACAGGGCAACTTTCTTTTTCAAATTTGGAGCAAGAGAATCGCTTTTACATTCCCCTAATTATATGTGACTAGAAAAATATTACGAGAGGAGAATATTTAATTTATGTGAAATACATCTTTAAGGGAAGAGAATATCTATATTAGATGTCTGTCGTTTTAGTTTAAATCGACGCCCGTTTCCGTGACGCGAACGCCGATTAAACGGGTAGCAGTCGAACAGCACCTTGCGTAATACATTTTTAATTCCGGTAGGCGCATTGAGCCACGTTCGATATCACTAGCGGATCTGTGACCGGATATCGCATAGGCACATCTTGGTCGTTAGGCTCCGTGCTTTTTTGCGAGATGCTAACCGATCCCTATCACTACAAATGAGCGCCATTTGCTCGCGACCCGACGGCATGGGGTGACGAATATACGAACCCGATCTTGTTGCGAGAGAGACTTTGGCCACGCGGTTTACACTCGCTACATATAACGCCCGCATCGACGACGGGATCCTCGTAATTTCGCGAAAGTGCGCGAGTTGCGAGAAGTTCCAGTTTGCGAGAGATTCGACTTCGTTTGTAATTCACTTGACTACATTAATTACGTGATAGTGTCGCTCTACACCGGGTGTTCCGTAGATAATATACTATCGTACTATCGTCAGCTCTCGTAGGAAATTTATCGTTCCTTGGTGGAAATTCAGTGATCTTTTGTTATAATTTTTTTTATTTTTATACTTGAAAAGCGATTCTTTAAACGATTTTAAGTTAAAATTTACTCAAAGTTGATAATTAAATTGAACCTTGAGTCAATTCGAGTAAATGTTTTTTTTTTAATTTACAGTTATTTCAAAAAATCATTTTAAAAACATACCAAAAATATGTATATAAAATAATTTATATGTTAGCAGATTTAACAATCTTTGCAAACAAAACAATATTATCGTATTTATATTTACATTAATATAAATCGTTATGTTATTTTAAATTTGTTATGCAAACCTTTCACTTTTAATTTCTATTGTCTCGTAAAATAGTTTCAAAGAGATCACAAAAAACCACCGATGGTCGAGATCGGATGTTCGTATTTGCATTGGCAAGCAGCGAAGGCCCGCCAATTTGCGCTTATTAATTCGAATTATCGCTGCCAAGTGGGTGTCCAGCAGAGGATATTAAAACCTCTGACCTTTAGCAGGATGAATTATACCGAAGTCTGTCACGGCTAAGGCGTTCTCGTATTTTGCCCATAAAAAATGTTCAACAGGCTTGACGTTTATTCCATAAGATCGATCTGAGAGATTAATGTATTCTTCAAACATATCATTCTTTCATTGATATTTTTCTATATTTTTCAGATATTTTATATATTTTTTTCCATGTACGTGATACGACGAAATTGATGCATTTTATGTACAGTTTATTATTAATATATATTATTGTGCGCAAAAGACGTCGCAGAAAAATAAATATATGAAGGATAATAATCTGCCAGATCGATTGTACTTTAGGGAGAGAAGCTACTTTAAACACGAAATAATAATCATATTTTGAATAATTGCATTTGAAAATAATAATTTTCGTACGATATTTAATCTCACTTAAAAAATGTAATTTTAATTACAATAAATGATTTCTATAATCATGGTAATTATATATAATTATATTAATATTAAAACATGATTTCGTATATTTAATCGAAAGAATAATTGTAAGTAAAATAATCATAATCTCACTCTACTTATTGCATATTTTCATTAATTTTATGTAATCAATTTGTGAAAAATCTATCGTGCAAGTAATACTACGGTCACACGGAATTTACTTGATGAAACTGTCGCATTGCCGATGCGATACATTCAACAATTATATATTCCATTCATGTCCGTTTCTGTCAGTAAATCAACTTTAATCTCGAGTTAATTTACTTTTTTTATCTATTTTCTAATAAAAAAAAAAGATAAAAAGTAAGTTAAAGCGGAATTAAAATTAAACTGCATTGATAGAAATAGATATTAGACGCGCGTTTAAGACTTAAAGGGGATATGTTTAACGTCTGAATCCATTCGAGACCGATTCGAAAGGAAGAAAACCTACGTGTTTGAAGTATCGCCCCTCTCCCCTGAGAGCTAACAAAATCTCGCATAGCTGAGGTAGAGCAAACTTACCGTAACGGCAGGCCGCGAATCGTCGTTTCTCCAAGCCGCAACGAATTGTTCATTCCCCGATCGAGCTCTTCCGAGAATCAGCGCGCGCCAATCGAAGCGGGCCCATTAACACTATGGCGGGATGCCGGGAACACTCGTTGCAACGGCCGTGACGTCACAAATGGCCGAAACCGGGCGAGATCCAGGATGCGGGGCGTCGCGAACGAATCTCGCTGGATCCTCGCGCGACGCGAGATCGCGAGTGGGCTCACCGAACGTCCGAGCCGCCGCGGAATCCGTTCGACGGACACTCTCTCGGCGAATCGCGCGAAATTCGCTGAATTCTCAATGAATTCGACGAGCGAAGCGGCGGACTCGACCCGCCGACCACTGCGCGATTTCGTCACTGAGAAGAGAACGAGAAATCGATCCGCGGCCAAGATCACTCCGCTGCAAGTTCACGACGGTGGCGCGCTTACTCCGACGCGATGCGCGATCCTTTGTCCTTTCATTGGTTATGATCACGTAATGAATTATGATAAACTCCACATGCTCCATCTTCGCAGAGTCATCTCGATGATCACTTTAGCGCGAACACTTTCAACAGATCACGAATACGATGAATTTTCGTCAGTCGAAACGGCGACTCCATTCGCCGACCGTTGCGCGATTTCGGCACTGAGAAATTAAGAAATATATCCGCGGCCGAGATCTCTCCGTGCAAGTTCACAGCGGTGGCGCGCTCACCCCGATGCAATGCGCAAACTTTAATTTGTCCTTTAATTGGTTATGATATCGTAATGAATATGAATACAATAGCGAAATATCCGCGATCGATGCGTATATCGCGTATACGGATTTTATTAATTTATACAACTGGCTATAGCTGGGCAAATAGATGAAGTCGGGCATATCAAAAATTCATAAGATTGCGATAGTTAATTAGCTTGTAACGGATATCTTGCAACCCATTCTTCGCCGCAATGTCGAACGAGCGGCTCTCTCTTCAGCTATTAGCCAAATCAACGACATCAGTTATGACAAACTTGACACGCTCTCTCTCCGCGGAGTTATTTTAGTGATCACTTTAGCGCGAACATTTCCAACGGACCACGAATACAACGAATTTTTGCCGGATGAAGCGGCGACTCGAATCGCCAACATTACGCGATTTCGTCACTGGAAATGCGGAATCGATTTGTGGCCGAAGCGTTTCAATTTTTAGTTTTGTTGCAAATTGAAAGAATCTCCCTCTTCTCATTAGCGATTTAATATCATTAAATAGTGATAAAATAGCAGCGAACGACATATACAGACCGAATATTTCTTAATTTTACACAAGATTTTGTATGCATCACATTTGAATTCTGAGTTGTGAGAACGTAAGTTAATTAGTTTCGAAACTTTTTATGATATTTGTTGTAGTTCGGTAGATAAAAATTTCTTATTTACACATATATGCATATACGAATGTAACACATATGTGTACGCGAGAATTCTTTTTCCTCGAAAAAAACGGTTCCGAGAGAGAATGCCGTTTCATATCTCTTTTTACTATGAAAAAAAAATATGAAGTCGTAAGTTTCTTCCATGCAGCCTGCATTTCGCATCTTTTTTTCAAAAAATACAAAGGCCTCATTTCTTTCCCAGGTAGAACAACAAGTCACAAATATACATTAAAATGACTGCAGAATGTCACTATTATGTCATTTATCGTTATTTTAGTGTTATTTTGATGACAATATGATGTCATTATAATTTTTGTTCTATCTGGGTTCAAACGAATAATAAGTTTCACATCTTATTTTTTTGGAGTAAAATAATATATACGAGGTATAGGGAAACTAAATCATACAGGTATTTGAAATTAGACCATACGGCTCATAAATTGTACAAAAAACTAATTACATTGATCGAACAAGACAAGAAAATCTTGAAACAATATAGCAAAGTAGTTCCTTTTTGAAAATCGTACATCCGACGCCATCTAGCGCAGAGCGAAGGAAGCGACGCTAGTTCCTCGGGCCGTCGTTTTTACCGACGTTGCGGACGCGGCCGGAAGCTCATAAAGGTATACATCGTCGGCTGCGATGATAATAATAATAATAATAATAATGACAACGCGCGTCGAGACGGATGCGGAACGCGTTGCAATCTCCGCCCCAGGAACGCCCTCTAGTAGGCTATTGGCCCGATATCCCTAGCCCGGAAAAAGGCTGCCATGGCCGGCGCGACCGGGCGAACGCGCCAATCGGAGCGCGCCCCCGGCAAAACAAAAGGCACGCACATCACGGTTCTCTCTCTCTTTCTCTCCCCCCCCCCCCTCTCCCTCTCTCTCTCTCAGTCTCGCGAGCGAGGTCTTCTCGCGAGAACCGAACAAATGAATGCCGCGGGCCGCGCGGGGTGAGAGCCCCCAGGGGTGTCGCGCACCCGGCAAAGAAGGATCGCTCGGGAATCCGGCGACCGCAGAACCTGGTGGATGGACGGAGCGGGCTGGGGAGAGGAACGGGAAGGTTCCCCGAGTTTTTGATGTATTAAAACGCGGGCTCTACGTGACACCGAATGCTAAGTAGACCTTCACACCGCGCGACGGCTTCGAATCGCGAGTGGCCCTCTCTTTCTCTCTACCTGTCTTGCCTCGAGCTGATCTCACGCGTTTCCCTCTTTCTCTCTCTCTCTCTCTCTCTACGTCTATACAATCATTTCTTTATTATCATCATCGCCCTTCTCGCATCCTGCGGCAGTTTATTACCACGCCGTCGCGCTCGATAAATTAGACAGCCCGCTTGAGCGTGACCTGATGGTGGCCGACGATAAGATTTCGATCTACTTAAACGTACCCATCTATATCTAGTACGCTTTACGCCTCGGCGAGATATTGCCGGGGTATCCCGCTCCCGGCTCCCGGCCAGCTGCCAGGCTTGCCGGGAGCATAAGTGTATCGCAGGCGCGATACAAATTGGCGTCGACGTCGTCTCGCGGCTGCTGTGTCGTACGAGTACGTATACGTTTAACAGTATGCCTACCTCACGAACGCAATTATACTCTTCGCGGTGCGACTCGAATAAGTCGATTATTGCTTGAAAGATGCATGATAATTTTGCGAGAATTATTAGACGATGTAACCTAACCTAGTCTGGCCTGAAGTCTTTTTTCATCATCTCTAGAGGAGATATTTGAGAGATAATTACGTTTGCGCTTTAGACGATCTATAATTTGTATCAAAAGAGTTGTATTTAGCGACTCTACATGCCGTAAGTATACAAATATAAAGAAATATCCGAACAATTGTCGATGTATAAAATGTACGCATAAAATACGCACATATATCGAAAAGAACAGCGTGTAAAATTGCAAGTGGAATTTTAGCCTGAAATATCTGACATGAATTATGGATCGTCTAAAGCGAGCTCTATGCCACGACGAAAGGCAAGTAATTTTCTACTTAAGTTGCCTCTCGCGCAAGAGAGCCGGACATGACGGATATATCAGCGCGTTGAAACGCGGTTTTTATACGGTCGATATACGGACGGCACCTTCTCTCCTCGGCAGCCTAGACTTTTACCGGAACGGCGCTTTTTACCGGCGCCCGCCGCGTCGGTTGGTTTCTCCGTAGTCATCGCGTTACTGTTTGTTGTTTGTAAGTCTCTCTCTCATTTAGCCGATAATCGCTCTTTTCCTCGAGACCTATAATTTGCAATCCGATTGGGCGCCGGCGCGAGTCAATTAGGGATGGACGGGCCCTACGGACCGTGGCGTTGAAATGGAGCGACATTTGTGCACTCTTCCCTCTTCATTTTCGAAGCGTTTCAAAAGCGCTCGTCACGTCCGGTCCCGCATTCTCCCATTTTCCGATTCCGTTTCGGTGACAGAGTGAGAAAATAGCGCCTGGGTATCGAGGTGGTAGGTATCGACCACAAAAGCCTTTGAACAAAAGATACCTACTGCGAATACGCACCTTTATTTTCTGTTATTTCTGAGCCTCATGAATTTTGACGGCGAAATAATTGTTTGACATCTTTCGACGGAGGCAAGACACGTACCTGTCTTCGGTTTATCCGAGGAATTAAAAGTGCAAAAGACGCCAATCAAATTTTACATGGACACAATAGTTTTATTATAATTTTCAGCATACTTAAAAAATACCCAAATCGTTTTATTGTTTCATAATAATGATTATTTGTTGGCTGAAAGTTGCTACAATGGTGTATTTTATATTGCTTTGAAATTAATCGCTATTATTACGAGAGATCACATATTAAATATGTAACTATTTATAAATCTCAGCAGTTTAAAAAAATGTCAAAGTTACGAAAGCGCTTGTATAGAAAAAATTTTTAAACCGTCATTTTATCTTCATATCTGAGCTTTTAATCCACCAGTCGTGGCGCTATCTTAAACATGAATCGATACGTCGAGTCTTAAAATACTTAATGTAAAAAATCAATTTTTAAAAAATAATATTTATTCAGATTTTCAAAATTCAAAGCATAGTTTTTTTATTTATTTATTAAAAAGGAAGAATGCGTTTTACATCTTATAAAGACCTCACACGAAATGCAGATTAATAAGCAACAGAAATAATATAAGAAAAGAAGATAAGATACACCTGAGCAAAACTATCTCAGTCAAAGTAAACTATCTCATTGGCACGAAATCAGAAAACTACTTTTCTAGAAAAATTTTAGAAACGGATCTAAAAAGCAGGATTAGTCCAAATAGGTCTAGTAGGTGTTTTCATAGGGTCGTATTTTCCCCGAAGATTTAATGCTATTCTCAGCGTTTGACACTTGCTGAGGTAAATACCTGTATATGGAAGTTCCACCAGATTACCGTGTCACGGATCGTTTAAGTCAGGCTTGAGCTTAGTCGAAAAGATTTCCTTACTTGTGAAAGATGTTTGCAGATTTTCTCTTTCTTTTTTTAAGCTGCATCTCCGCATGCGAAATTGTTGCTGCGGACGTAACCGTCCGGCAAAGCGCGGCGGGATAAACGTGCCCGTAAGGATGCGGGTCGCGAAAATCAATTTGATAGGCGAGCGTACGCGTGCCGAATTACCTCTACGTGATGTCGGGCCGTTTCGCCATTTTCGCCATTACATTAACGAAGAGACGCGTCGCGCCGCACCGGCTCGACTTCCCGCGCTGTACCGCAATGGTTACGACCGTATCGTAATGTTCACCGTTCGCGCCGAACAATGGGGTAACATCGCGATCCCAGGCACGTCTCGATCCCACGGCTCTCGTATCCGGGCGGCCGGGCACCGCGGGGCGCCGCGTTAATTAAGGTTCCGAGAAGACGGCCATTTTCCGAATTTGCACCATCCCTGTCCGGCGAATTAACGAGTGAAAATTCGGACACGGGTCTCGGTAAAATCTCGTCGTTTCCGAATTCGTTTTGGACTCAAAAATCGCCAGGGGCAGACACATTGTTAAGAATATTATTCCAGAGAACAGAAAATGAATAAGATTCGATTGAAGCAATCGTTGTCCATTGTCACGTATTCTCGATTTTCAGCTATGGAGATTGAACGTATTTCTCCAATCTCATTTAATTCATCGCGCGATATCGATGACGCGAGAAAACGTGATAATTTACGACCGGGCGACGATTGTCGACTTTATCTCGGCGCGCCTAGCTGATGATTCGTTCAATTACGCAACCTCGGGTGTTCAGACACCCTTCCTCGCGGCTGGTCTGGCTTACGTACTCGCTCGGCTTCATTAAAAGTACGACACGAGGTTTCGGGTCGGGGTGGAAACACGCCGATTGATTTTTTTTTCGCGCTCGATATAATCCTTGTCGGTGCGAGGCAGTAATCCGGGCCGCTGTCACCCGTCCGTGGACCCGGGAACTCCATCCGACGGATGAGACGGATTATAGCTCGTACCAAATTAACCTTTGTCTCCTCTCTCTCGCAGGACTCTGTCCTCTTTCTCGTCCCGCGCCACCCTCGACTCGCGGTCGCCTGCCTGCTCTCATCCTCCTCCCTCCTCCCTCCCCCCCGATTGTCTCGGCTTTACACGAGAACTCACTCAATCCGGGTTGCGATAACGCGAACCTGGAGAAGTGCACGTTTGGTGACACAACACAACAGGTGTCCACAGAATGTCCCGATACGGATCTACAGATCCTCCGGTTTTACCGGGGAACACGCCTGGTCGAGTCCATTTGCGACCGCGGCTGATCCTCCCGTTTCGCCACTTCGTTCTGCTGTAGATCCTCTTTACGCTTCTACGAAAAGGGATTAGGCGCGCGTGTTGTAACGAGTCAATTACCGCGCGCGATCGGTCTTCTCGACGAGGAGACTGCGTCCAATGTAAAGAAATAACGTTTTTCAGCAATGCATTACGTGTACGACGCGAATTGCATAATGTAAAGAGAAAATAAAAATCTTAAATTATCGATTTACATATCTAGATATCGTATCTGGCGTCAATTTTTAGGAAAAGATCCATTTTGCATGCTAAAAGCCACGTTTCCATCTGTCATATAATTCTGAACAATTGTAATTGTAAGTGTAACCGAAATGAAATAATACTATTAGCGAGGTCTATTTGCGTAGGATCACGTTATCGAAAGCAGGTCTTTAAACATCCCGTATGACAAAATCACGAGTGAAGAAGAATGAAAGGAAACTATTCGTCTGTCCGCCGATCGTTCTCCACTTACAAAATGGCGTTTCCATCGCCGAAGGGTGGTACGGGAGTGTACATTCCAACCCCTCGTGCCAACCCCTGAACGATCCGAGGGGTAGCGAGCACGTAACGTTATGTAATCGTATACATGCCTAAGATCCTGAAGGGCTGGAAGGGAATCGGGCTTTGTCGCCCGGCCATGTGTCCCTAATGCGGCTCCCGTGGGGGGTCATTTCTATTCTATTTCCCTTTCATAGGGTGTGTCGAACGAACGACCCTCCGCGGTTCCGTCCCTCCCCCCCTTCTCTCCGCGCGCCGCCCTTATCGCTTATGGTAAACGCATCACGGAGACTCCCGTAAGGGTGCTCTCTGCAGATTGACGTAAAATCAATGAACGAAGTCAATGGGCCCCTCGTCCCATTTATCCGGGGTGCGTGGAAAGAGTATTATACGAGTTGTAGCACCTCGTTCAGCCGTGGATAACGCGCCTGTTAATCACGCGCAAAAGTAAGTCGAGTGGGCTCATAGAAGTTGCGCGAAACTGTTGTTCCGTTTTGCCGAACGCTAGAAAGCGTGTTTGCGCACACCGGCACTTTCTTGATTAACTAATTTTACGTAACGACTATAACTCTAGCTCTCTCACAAATCAAGATTCTGACGATAGTGCCCGAGAGAAAGAGAGAAAATTAAGCTAATGATAACTGACGTGCTTTGATTCATTTGGCTCTAGACTCTCAGAAGTCTGGAAAGTAATTCGATAAGGAATGACAAAATTTACGCAACGCGATTGCGAGATCTAACTAAGCGCTGTCCACAACTTCTTCCTTATATTTGTTTTTCTCTCTCTTTCTCTCTCTCGATTTGTAAAAAGAAGGTGGCATACGCAATTTTCATCATTAGAAAATATTTACGTTTAAAGTTGAGTGGCATTGAAGAGTACAAAGAAATGGCAGCAAAAATATTATTGCACGATAATGAACTTGGGAAAGAAATTAATGCGTTTTGATTTGCATTTAAGACGGCAGTTACGGCCGAGAGTTTCATTATCGCGAAAGGGCGGATACCAATCCTAATAACCGCATTGCAAAGAAACAATTCTCCGGCCGCGAGGCGTAATTCGCCGCGATTAGCCGCAATAACGGGAAGCGACTTTACCCATGTTGAGCGACGATAAATCGCCAACATGGGACGGAGATGCATATACTCGCGCGACGACGAAGGCCTTGAAGCTCTCGACGACGCCTCGGGTTCAAATTGAACCCGTCAATTTCGAGAGTCACGCTGGCGGACCATGGGAAAAAAACCCGGTCCATAGACTAATTTCCGCGCCCGGTTTATTTATATCTACCGTACGTGTAATCGACACTCGGCTACCGTGCGTCGTAGGAGAATACGTGGTTAAGCTCTCTCGCGGAGCCCGGGGCTCGTAAAGTGGAAGAGTCATCGTCGCTAACGAGACACCGGACACTCGAGGGCCGCCATTGACGTCCTCTTTCGAGGATACCTAGTCCCCCGCGACAGATAGTATCACCGCTGTTAAGATTCTCGTTCCGAATATCCCGTATACACAACAAATGTGTATACCGTATATGTATGTATATATATATATATATATATATATATATATATATATATATATATATATACGCATACGTATACGTATATACATATATATTTCTCGCGATCGTTGCCATTAAATCTTTGAAGCCCTCCACGGATCGCCTTTGGCGAGCTGACGTATCGGTGAATGCCTTGACGTTCGATGTCAGCGCGATGGGGCCTGAATTTATATAGCGAGAGTTATTTAGGTCGCGATAATTGTGACGTCAGCTGCTGGCAGGCGTTACGATACGATTTTGTATGAATGTAGAATACGCGCCTTTCATGTGCCACCTGCGAGAGGCGCGTACAAACTTAATGTCCATTCATATTTCTATTTAAGAAAACATACGTTAGAGCTTAGGCGGGTGAGATAATAGTACGACAGCGCATTACGGAGTATAGTCCCCCTCCCCTCCCCCCGATCTTTCAAGCTAGGCTTTGAAAGGTGAATATTTAATGAAATTTAAGCTCAATTATTTGTTACACTTATGGTGTCGAATCGATCATTGATTCGGTCATCCCGTCTAATTCTTTCTTCAGTTGCACGACGTTGCACGTCGCGCAGTAACTTTTCCCATAGAATCGAAAATCACAGGTCTGCCGTTGACCGCGAGCACCCTCTCTTGCTTCTCGACGCGCAGTATTACGTGAAACATTTCTAAATAATAAAAGTTCGCTCTTCGAAACGGACCTCTCCACGGAAATGACATGGGAACGAGAAGCAGCGATCCTTCTTTCTCGCTCTCGCTCTCGCTCTCGAGAATCGGCACCTCCTCGCTCTCGGCGCGTTAAACGGGAGTTTTCCGCGGAAACGAAATAAAAATGACGGCGAAACGCTCTCTTCCGAACAGGTAATTCTCGGCATTTCGCACCCCCTTGTCGCTCCCCGCCCGTCCCGTCTTTCTTCCTTCCGCCCCCGCGCGAGCATGCGAACGAGCAGCAACACAACGGGGCACCCTCTCGCCCGCTGCCCCCATCGGACGCGAGCAGCGAGCTCTCGGGGGTTGAACGGTTGTCGAACGGATTGCTTTTTGTTCCGCGCCTCCGTACCCCGTCCTTTGTTTCCGCGAGTCGCCGTGCCGCGAGGAAATGACAAACAAATGAGCGCCGTTGTGTATAACGGCTGCTGGCCACCCCCGCGTCGCCATGGCGATGCGACGTGACGATCGACGTTTTTAACTCGCCGTCGGCGACGCCGGCCTCTTGGCGACGCGATCGACGCAATGTGCGACGAACGAAACGATCCGCGACAGAAAAATCGGTCTTATCCTCGCTAAGTAAATCTTTAATTTACGCGCAAGTATCGTACGACTAATCTGTTTTAATCGAGCCCTTTCGAGCGAATCTTTTCCTTTTTAAAATTTCTTTTTTAAAACTTGTTTTTCTTCAAAGTTGAAGTTTAATTTTTCTACGATTAATCGTGATGCTTGCAATAAACTTTTCAATTAATAAATGGAGTAATAGTTTTTCAAAATTCATTTGTAGAAATGTATAAAAATTTTATCGACGTAACTATCGATTGATATTATAATTAAATAATAAAGTGTGTTGAATGAATATTTTAAGTAGTTTTCGCGTTATAGCAAAATAAATATGTTTTTATTTTATGAGTTGGAACTGCCGTCGTCAAGGTTCGCAGGTAATCTGCTTGCAGCATTTGTTCTTGTGTTAGAAAATATGTTACCTTTACATCGGGAAATCGATTGATTTTGAAAATAGAAATCTTAAATAATTATGAATAAATTCTTATCTCACTATTCAAATAGATTAAAAATATCATAAGTATATGTTTTAATAAAATATGAAACTTTTAATTTTCACTAGCCTCTCTTTTCTTCATTGTCGTAATAATAAACATAAAATTCATATAAAATGATGAATATAAATTAACTCTAGAGATTATATCAAGTCAAATATTAGCCAAATTCATTCCATTTCGACTTAATCATCAATTCAGACTTCAATTTATACAGACATCCCGCGGTACAAAAATGAAAATGAACACGCCCGTGTTCGCTCGCGCACGAGTCGTTCTCTTTGAAAGCAGGAATTTTCGTCGTACATTAAAGCGCCGGGGGCTTTTGTATCAGAAACAAAATGGCGTCTCCACCATGCTTTTCCAAGAGAGAGGCGATAACGCGTGTATATGGCGGGGGTTGCGCCGCTCGGCCACGGGGGTCGATCGCGTGTGTGCCATTCAAAGTCGATGAAGAGGTGAGCCGTTTTCGCCGGGTGGACCTCGTAACTATCGATTGTGCTTCAAAGTCGATTGTGTCCCCATTATGTACGCAAGAGGGGGAGAAAGAAGACGCGGGATAACGGCGAGGGGCGGCCGGGAAAGGGATGACTGTGCTCCGGACCCTGGTGGAGCGGAGAAAGCAAGAGGGAGATAAGGGAGGGAGAGAGAGAGAGAGATAGGGACACCCCTAAAGTACGGGCCGTCCAATTGACTCCGCCATATTGAGTTTGGTTCTATGGGCTCTCGAGCACACGGGCTCTTGGAATTGAGACACGTTATACGAAGGTCCGTCGTTCGTAGCTGGAAGGAGCTTCCAGCTTCGATAACTTCGTTACGGGGTTTCTACGTGAGCAAAATCCAAGCGGCCCGAGAGGGTATATCACCCGGTGGCTTCCGCCTTCGGCTGCTGCACAGAAGCCGTCGGTATGGCGTCGATATGGCTAATTAATCGTACACCATTACGTCCTTGGAAATATATTAGCGGAAGAATTAATTACGCCGCGCGCGAAAAGAGAGTAGAAAATTCTGGTCAGAAAATCGAAGGGAGAGCTAATACGTTATGCTTGTGTCTCTGGACCAATAGTTGTTTGGATAATAGGCGCGATATTAATACGATACGACGCAATGTAATAGCAGCGATATCTTGATAAAACAATTGCCTTAACTTGTTTATTTTAATTAATTAATAACACTAATCGTAATCAACGATAATCTTTGAACATGTTTTACTTACCAATTTACTAGATACACGCGCAGTTTCCTCAAAATGCAGATAAAAAAATTACAACATTTATACGTGACAATCGTAGGTTTTTTTCTCGCGGTTATTTCGTCGCAGAAGCAGAACGGAGCCGCGGAATATATTTAGTGCTCCCGGAAAGTAGGACCCTCGTAAGCCCCCGGCCGCGATATGTATCAAATTATCCTTATAATAGAAAATGGCGGCAACTTTACACCTACCAGGTGTCGTGCTACGAGGCGCCGAGAAACGGTGTTCGCCATAAGAATGGCGCAGTGAATTACAATGCGTCTTCGCCACGTACAATAATGCCGCTACAATGCTCGTTTTTGGCGACAATGGGTGTTGCTTTAATGGGAGTCCGATTGCAACGGGTCCCTCCGCTGAAACCACCTTCACCGCACGATTTTCCCGTGCGTGTAAACAGCAACCGTGATCTCTTTCCCCTTCTGTCTCTCTCCCGAACGAATCTGCTGGACGAAAAAAAAAAAAAGATACAGCTCGCTGTGCTTGCAACGTCAAGATTTTGAAACGCGAAACGGCCAAGTAGCAGAACATTCTCAAAGAACGCCGTTCGTTTTACTCGCCGGAAACTTCCGTGTATCGATCGCCGAATGTAATCCGTAACTCGGCGGAAAAACTTGAATAAATCTTGCTGTTGAGGATTATGTAATGGGCGGTTAATGAAAGAGATAATATATTAGCTGGAAAAGAAACAACTAATTTTTTGACAAAAAATGAATGGAATCATATAGTTTTATTGTATTTACGAGATTGCAAATTGTTGAACTTAACTTGCGGTTTCCATCAACATACAATTATGTTTTAAAAATATCAAAAATTGCGTTTTTTTATTTGCAATGCTTTTGTGATAGGCTCTGAAGGAATATTCCTTCCAATACGCCAAAACGCGCACGTGTCTCTCCCTTTAACTTAAACGCAGCGAGGTACGGCTTTGGCATCGTTCATGTTTATTCGATCGAGGCAAGAGGTGAGAAATAATAGTACGCGCGGACGAAGGATCGATCGTTAGGCTCGCTTGCTTGTGCCAAAGCGAACTTGCACTTTAAGGAAGTGCGCCGGGTCGCAAATCAAAATGCAGTCGCTACCGGAAGGACACTCCAGTGGCTGGAGGGCCCTTTGCTATTACTGTGAAGGACTTCGCAGTGCTTGACGAATCACTCACTAATTGCGTTCGTGACATGGCCCAGAACTAACAAACGGTTCCTTCGCTTACGAATACAATGATGCGTTTTTTGCCTCCGCGTGCATTTTGTCGATCCGCGCAGAACGGAATCGACGCAACGCATGTGATATAAAAAGAAATAACATGTACCAATTTGATACGATTGTATCTTTTCAGAAATTCTATCAGACTGATGTGGAATTATTGCTAATTGTTACCAAAAGATGCGCAGCGTATTTATTTTGATATCAGATATGTGTCGAATGAATAAATCTCAAAATTTTAGAAATAAACTTTCGAAAAGAAAAGATGCTCCAAGCACATCGATACTTTTTAAACACGAGTGCGTGTCGTACAGTATTATAAATTTAATAATACTTTACAAATATGTGTGTAAACGGAATTCTAATAGAATTTGCAGTCAATCAAACCTGCTTTTCGGGTTCCGATAAATTCTCTCGCGCGCTTTAACTCTCTCTAGCTATTATTCTCTATTGTCCTAATGGTGGATATAATCATAAGGCTCTCCTCCAGAGTCTCATTACGAATCGAGGACCCCTTAATGGCTCCTATGAAACTCATTGGCCATTTAACGCCGAGAACACGCCGCGGCTCGTGGATGATTGACAGTTTCGAGAGCAAATTTTCTTGTCAACGCCTTACGTAACATTTGTTGACGAAATTTTTATTAATGTTGCATATAGAATAATTTTAGCAAAAAAAAAGTTTTCGCGCTTCGACAATTATACCTAATGAAATACATCTGAATTTTTCTTTTCTAAATTCTTTAATAATCACAATGATTATGTCACCAAAGATAAAGAAAAATTATTATATTAGTTTTATACTATATTAATATAAATCTTACAAAAATATATATAAATATACATATATGTATCTATGTATCTAATATAATTAACATTACATATATAATACAAAAAAGTTCACGAAATATTGATGGAATTTTTCTATATTATTATTAATCGTTCTAGATATTGTGTATAAATATTTCTCGCGTATTCGGGAGTAGATTTGAAAAACAAAATGATAGAAAACGTCATATTATTAATGTGACATCGTAGACTTGATACACGCGTAAGTTTTAACAATGGCAGTCTCTCCATACTTGCATACGTACGGCCGACACCCTTTACACGTTCCCCTTGCGGAAACGCGACGTCTCCATGGTTACAACATTGAAACCCCGCTGGGGGATGACAAAATGGAGAGGCGCAATACTCGGCCCGACAAAAGCGAAGTAGAATCGAAGAACGCCGTCGACTACGTGTACCCGTATTTGAAAGGTCGATTTCTATATACAAAGTGCTCCACGTAGTCGCACTTCGCTGATAATGCACTCGCTGATAATTAAAATCACCCTATGGCGGAGAACGGTATAGCACTTTAACGAATCAATTCTCCAAGTCGATTTTTCTCAAGTAGATATCAGTCTCTAATGATGTCGATTAATATTTTTTTTAAATCTACGCAAATATATCACATGGTACAATTTTAACAATTAGGTATATAAATAAATATACATAAATAGAATAATTTATGTTAACATTTTCCAAAGGATCGATTTACCATTTATTTAACATGTCATTAATTTTGAAATAATTACAGTTATTTCTTTACTTCGCAGGGTGACAATTATTTTCTCAATTCCAATTTGTTAATGATAATTTAATATTGAAGATGGATGGTGTGTGAAATAGTAAAACAGACCAGCGTTCAAATAGCGGAATACAATCGCGATCGTGATATTCGCTTGTCACGATTCCCCGAGATACTTTCCTTCCAGACTTGGTTGGAACGAGGAATATATTTCGCAACGCAATTGTATCTCGCATTGTCGTCGCGAGCCAGGTGAAGATCACGCAGCGTGATTCATATTTCACACGCAGCGGTCCGCCGATGGTACCCGCATTGACACTATCTGTCATCGGAGACGCCTCGAATCAGGCACGAAACGCGGAACGTCACGTTTCTCGCCGTCCACCCCAACCGGAACAATCCGAACGATCCTATCTGCGCGTTTCGACGATACGGTCATCCTTTGACAATCGAGAAAAAAAGAGAGAGGAAGTATCACAAAAATCTCTTCTTTCTTTCTTTCTATTTCTATTGAAAGCATAAACATGTTGCATCATTGTAATCATTTAGTTCTTCTCGATTTCTAATTTATTTAAATAAATTATCAAATTCTTATGTATGCTAAATTATCATACTCGTGTATATATATATATATATATATATATATATGTATTAACAGGCCACATAAAAAGATTTAAAAGGCATCCTGGCGAAGAATTTTCTCCCTTGTTACTCGTTATATATTACTACGATAATGCTATCAGTATTTCTCTCATCCCGAGAAAGACGCTGGCGCGATAATCCAGGCTTAGATCATTAAATACGATTAACAGCATGATTGTTATATCTATAATGCGTTGTTGGGAGCGAAATACGACGAGCTGTCTGAAGGACAGCGATGAAAGTAGAGCCTAGGTAGCTGATAAACAGAGGGGGATCGCCGGAGAAAATAGTCGACCGTGGTGTAGGAGCGTCTAATCCCGGATGAGAGAGAGACGACGGGGCGGATGTGCGACGGCGACGGCGACGGCGACGGCGATGACGTTGCGAGGACGCGACGGAGGTGGCAGAGCGGGAGGCGGCGCAGACACATCTCTCGGATTACGTCTTAACAAGCTCCACGACGTTCATTTGTCTTATCCGCTGCCGCTAATGCGACGCAGCAGCTGTTGAAATGATTAATTCGGTGCGCCCTCGTTCCTTTCCGCTCCGATCCGATCCACGCTCTGCCGAGCGGAATCGCGGGCGAGTACCGCGCTCCGCGTCTTTGTCGTCCTCGCAGAAACGTGTCGCGGTTAATCAGCGCAATGTGGTTAATCACCGTCGCTGCGAAATACAAAGCCCGAACGAACGGCACCTTGTTCGGCACGCGTAAACACAATTTGTCGGGGAAAGAGGAAAAAGGAAAAAGAGAGGAAAGCGAGGCTTAATACAGTTCAAATCCTAGAAAACGTCGCATTTATAATCTTGAAGAGTATCAAATAGGAAATTCCTGCAAAGAGTTTATTAATCCTACATTCGCTAAATTATTACTACTAGAACGTTTTCATCCATGAAGCCTAAATCGATAGATGCGCCCCTTTGAAAAGCTTATATTGTTCGGCACGCGTATTTTAAGAACGTTAGTCGACTCGATTTCAATGTAATCCCGAACGCCGCGATGTTTCGTGGCAATCGCACAAACGCGAAAGCATTTCAAAGCGCGAGCGTGCGCCGCCGTGGGAGAAGCCCTACAGGGTTCGGCATCCTGTCCAAACAGTAGACGGAGACGCGAGCGCGCGCGATCTGATTGGATTAATTTTCAATTTGTGAGGGCCACCTGTCGCCGATAGCGGCGGCGTGCACGGTGCGGATCGTCGATCGCCGCGGGAACGAGAGTCGTCCGGCCGCGACTCCTAGCTGCGTGAGCTCCTCTCTCTCCCCTTCCTCCCTCGGGGGAGGGGGCAGCTCTCCCGGTCGAAGCGAGAGAGGACAAAGAAGCGGCGTGACAATTGCGCCTCGTCGCGCGGATATAGAGTTACAGGCGGGCGCGAGCGGAGAAAATGAGCGGCGCATATTAAGCCGGTCACGGCAAAATGGCCGACGCGGCGCGCGGACGGAAGGAAAAAAAAAATAGGGACGCATTCGTCTCTCTTTCTCTTTGCCGAACGGACGAGGCGCGTAACGAAACACTCGACGCGCTCCGTCATATACACATATAAATACACGCACACGGCGGATCACGCGCGCCGTGGGGTTACGTCGACGTGACGCGGGTCGAAATTCCGCCGCGCCGGCGACGCATGCGCGACGCACGCCGATCGAAAGCCCCGCCCGGCGACAATCTTTGTTTAATCCATATGATATCTACGCCCACGACAGCAGTGGCGTAGTCGAAGACTCCTGCTGTAAGGATCTTGCAAAAGAGTGCCCGTTAAACAATTTTTTTTAATTATATACATATATATAAAAATTAAAAATATAGAAAGAATTGGAGTAAAAGTTCCATTGTTTGATCTTTGGCAAAGATATGACTTTCAAGTAAAGAAAGAACAAAAAAGTCGCCTGTCTGCTTTGCAACTCGTTGTCAGTCATGTTGTTTTGTTAACATATACGTGCGTGTATTGTCAAACTGCATTTTTTTAAGAAGAACTTGGAGAAATGAAGGATCTAGATTAATGTTACTGAAAGAACTATTAAACTTTGTCAGAGGCATTTGAAACATTCACTACGCTACTGTTTACTGCTGCATGACATGACCAACAAATCGACAATTCAATCGTTATTCAATTTCTAATTATTTCTGACTAAATGAGATGAATAGTAGAATCGTCCGATCGTTCCTCACAATTAAAGATTTTTTTGTAAATCAACTTCAAAATTATTTCTGACAGATATTCTCGCATGGAATTCCACAATCGAAGCAGACTTTTTTTCAAGCAGATATTTGAAAAATACTTAAGAAAAAATATGGGTAATTTTACAAAATAAAGGATCCAGTTAAAAAATAAGACAAGTTCATATAATTAGTGATTCTATTTTATATAAAAACGATTTTATATTTAAAACGGAGCTTACAGATTTATTTAATTTCTGCATTAGATTTTTGAATACAATATATTGAACATAACTTCATTAATATATCAGTACGTGAAGTTACGCACATTTCGAAGCATATATGCATTTACTCTACATTTGCTACAATAAACCTCAATATATAAATTTATATATTAAAATATCAATGACCCCATGTACATGCAGGAAAATACGACTGCGAGAGAGGATCTCAACAACTGGTAGCGTGGCCGAGCGGTCTAAGGCGCTGGTTTAAGGCACCAGTCTCTTCGGAGGCGTGGGTTCGAATCCCACCGCTGCCAAGTTTTTTTTTTTTTTCCACGCGAAAACTCACTATTTTTACGCTTGGAAATAAACGTTTCACCTTGAGTCGATTATAACATTGTAATCATCAATTGACAATTTTACGATTATTCGATCGTCGATAAACGATCGCGCTGCTTATCAGCGTTAATTGCGTCGATAAAACAGATTTTACATGATCTTGACTCGAGAAAATGGATATAATAATAATTACGTGCTCTCTATTTTTTTCTGCGTAGTTTAAAAACGTCGCGATTGTATCAGCGATATCTGCAGACGGTGAGATAAGATACGAGGGAGATAAGAATTGGACGCAGCCGATTCGATTTTGAGACAGCGTTCCACGGAAGTTCCGCCGATTACTCAGTTCCCAAATGCGTGTGTCACGCGTGTGAACGCGACTGTTCAACTGTGCGTGTACTTCGTCTTATATTTCGAAAACAGATAAACATTGTCACGCTACCGTACGCGTCACGTCGATACACGAGATGGAACGAGTTGAAATGAGACAGCGCGAGTACGAGTCCATAGTTCAACAGCGGTCAGCTAACAATCCGAAGCTCATTTCTCTCTCCTCGGAAATAGACAGTTAAGAAAAAATCGTTAAGTGGGAATGATACTTGGAATTAAAAATCACGAAGCTGACGAAGCTTTCAAAGATTTTTTGAGACTCATTTCCTGTATATCGCACGAGAGTCATTCCTTTTTAGCGCGAGTCATTACTGGAGTCTCATCTTCCGATAAGAGATGAATAAAATCTTCGTAAAATTATCGATTCATATTTTTCTCCGTATAAACAGAATATTCCGAGAAACACTGCAAAAGAAAATATTCTGAGATAATCTCAATTCAAGAAAACAAATACAGATCGAAGATACAAGAGAATCGAATTGATTGATAAAATGAAAGATATATTTATCATATTTTTTTCTTGTCAAAATTAAATTCTTAATACATCACAGAAACATTTCTCTCGTCATCCTGAAAAGATTTTTCAGGGAACGGCAATAATTTGCCGCTCTAGATCGAGAATGATTTAAAATAGTTGAATAATTTTCTGTTTTTCGCTTGTCTATTCCTAAATTCTATTTGAACTGAACATCAAGAAATTGAAGCCAAAGAGAATCATCCTTGTGTACGAAAAAAAAGCGATCTCTCAAGTCTAAAATTCTCGGAGCACGTCACGTCGTCGTGCAGATAAAGCAAGCTTTCGGATACGCCTCTCCATCGAGGCGATCCGATAAAGCGATACCTCGTCTCGTGGCCTCTGAGCCCGTAACGTACAAAAAGTCCAATCAGTGATATCCTCTCCACAGTCGTGGAAAAAGCCTGTGCTGGCAGGACACCTCGCGAGGCGCCAGATACTGATTTGTGGAGAGAGATTCGTTGCATCATTCGGCGAGGAAGCACAGTGTGAGAGTCGCGCGATCCGGAAGCTGATACGGCGTCTCGCTATCAACAGTGTTGTATTCGTTCGAGCGATCGCCGCTTCGTCGACAACAGTCTCTCCCGAGAGCGCATCTTATCTAAAAAGCGCGTATTCGGCAAAGCTGAAAGCATTCTGACAACCGTGATCGCGCGTGTGCGCGCGCGAATACGCCCGTCCTTGAGTAGAATACGATTGACGACTCTTCGCCGAGCGGAACGTGATCTCACACGCTGTTTTGCCCGCGTGACGACGCGCACGTGTCGGTTGCCTGCGAGCATCGCACACGGCTACTCGAGCTACCCAATTTTCTGTACGGAGAGAGAGAGAGAGAGAGAGAGAGGATTTCTCGAGTGGCGTTGTGAGGAACGAGACCTGATATCATCGCGATTCTCCGCAGATCATCACCTCGATCGCTGTCGATCATGATCGGCACAGATGACAAGATCGTGCACGCAACCACGCGCGAGACGATCGAGCTGCATATCCTGTCCTTCGCCTACGGCCTGTACCTAATAGCTCGACGATTCCTCAGGTGGATCTGGGACCCGAAGAAGTTCTTCATGATGCAGCAGCGGGACCAGCCGCCGCCGTGTCTCGTTGACAACAGCCTCGGCACACATTCCTACGTGAAGATCAAGGTGAGGATGTAGAAATGTGTCTGGATGACGCGCGATGCTCGGATGGCGTGATCAAACTCGTAAAAAAATACTGAAGATACAATGCGTGCGTCTGTCGTGACTCGTAACCCTCGATAACGCCGCCGATGGCAACAGGTTCGACAAAAATCGCTCACCTCCTTTGCTTCTTCGCGACTCCAGCTTATCTTTGAAAGCACAATTAAAATGCGTTTAATTCTTGGCAAAGATATTAAATATCTTCTAAAACATGAAGAAACCATGAAGACGAGAAGTGCTTCAGGTGCAGAAGAAATTTTTAGATGTCTGTCTACAATTTTATCTTACTAGACTACAGATATTTTTATTACATTATATTCTTTAATCGCACGATCAACTTGCAATACTATCCTATTTTTGTGCTGATTTATCTCGTCCTCCACTGTCTTTAATTATGTGAATCGTAGTGTTTGTATGTCGCGTGTTGTCGCTGCCTAAAGAACGAGAAATTGGTATTGAATTTTCGCAATGTAATCGAATGCAAATTTGTATCGAAACTTCGGGTGACAGACTCATCTTGCGATATCAAGTGCAGGCGAGTAAAGAAGAAACATGTTGCACATATTGATAAACGGATATTTTTAGGTCGATACGTAGCCTCTTGTCTCTATTTTTTTTTTCGATATATTTAATTATGAATTTGGATAATGAGTGTCGAAACAGATTTGGAGATGTGAATTGTGACATTAATAAACGTGTAAATAGGAGGCTTCTTAATTGCATGTTAATACTTTAGTTCTGACGGGTTTAATAATACTGGAATATTTTAAAATCCTCGTATAATAGCCGATTAAGCATTATTGCGGAATTGTTAGCCGCAAGTTCATTGTCTGTCTCTTTTTATAAAGAAATTGAAAAATTGCCACGATATCAAATTGTTTAGTCTGGAAAGCAAACGGAGAATCCCCTTCGTCTCCAATCGGGAAATTATAAATCGTATATGAGAGTTATCATTTGTATATACACGAGAGTCTGATGTAATTTAATTTAATTTCTCGATCCGCACGCTGTATTATTATGTTATCATAATTGCACCATATATCTCTATTGTATTCACATTAATTGTAAGCTGCAAAATGAATCTCATAAGAGAGAGTTCTCAAAGCTCGCTTTCTATTTTAAATTAAAATTCATATTTGTGTGAACGAATTAATATAATTCGAACATTAAAAAGAATTTCCCTCTGTTTTTTCAATACGTTCTCTTTTTTTTATGCAGGGTGTTAAATTCCACTATGTGGAAGCTGGAGACAAGAGTAAACCGCTTGTGTTATTATTACATGGATTCCCGGATTGTTGGCTCACTTGGAGGAAACAAATTCCATGTCTTGCAGAACATTATAGGTAAATCTATGTACATTTATATTTATCATAATAAAATATTTCGTAGCGCATGTTAGTTCCAACCCTCATATTTTTTAATCCTGTTCTAGGGTAGTGGCTATAGATTTAAAGGGATTCGGTGATAGCGATAAACCGCTCAACAGACGATCTTACAAGGTCGAAATTTTAATAGACGAGTTGAAACAATTTATTTTAACTCTCGGAGTGAAGACGTGTAGTATAATCGGCCATGACCTAGGAGGGCTTCTGGGATGGTACATGGTCGCTCTGCACAGAGATATCGTTTATAAATTCGTAGCCATTTCGAGTCCACATCCTAATTTTTATTGGAATAGAGTATCAGGAAATTCTGCATTAGATAAAAAGTAAATATAGCTTTGAAAAATTCACGAAGATTTGTTTGATTTGAGAAATTTGATAAATGCTGTGTGATATGTAGTATGATTGATAAATGCTGTGTAGTATGTAGTATATTTAATGGCAAACAATGTGGCGTTTCAGGTGGATACATTTCAGCAGACTACCATTTCTGCCAGAAATAGATGCTCTTAGAGAGGATTTATCTATTATCAACGATATATTTCAACATCTTCAAACATCTCAGGATAGCATAGAGAAAAGCTATGTCGAGGCATATAAATATGCCTTCAGTAGGAAAGGTAAATTAATTTTAATCCTTATAGAATAATTTTGTTATATTCTCAAATATTGAAACAACATTTTTATAGAGGATTGGACAGGACCGATTAATTATTATCGCAACCTTCCATTTACAAGACTGAATATAGATAGTGGCGTAGAAATTGATAATAAAACGCTGCTTCTGATCGGAAATATGGATCCTTTTGTAACGATAGAGAGCATTATTCAAAGTGCCGAGCACGTAGAAGTGTCCAGAGTCAAAATCATATCAGAGGCGCAACATTTTCCGCATCAAGAAAAATCAGATGCCGTAAATAAGGCGATCATTAAATTTCTAATAGGTGAATTTTATTTCGTCCAGTTTTTTTCGCATAAAGTTTCTTTACAAAAGTTACATTATTTAATGAATGATGATACATTGTATATTTCGCATATACGTAATATAAAATGGTTTTTTTTTTATAGGCACACCGTCTAATTTGACACCTTCGAAAACACCCTCAAAGAGTCTCGTGTCTTCCTGGCTAGGATCTTTAAGTAACACTGTTAAGTATGGCAATCAAATGATCGACGTTATGCATAAGCGAACTAATGACATCGTAAACGTGTTGCCCAATAAAGTACTTTATTTGGGACAAACAAGTTAACCAAGACAGTGTTATGTAACATCAGCGTTACGTTACTTAGAACTTTGTACTTTGTTACGATGTATCTAGATATCCTACCTGCGCTAACGCTGACGTGTGAAACTCATGAAAGGCTGATTTGGTCCTATTTATTACTTATGTATTATTATATACTTATTTCTTATGTAAGTATATCATTACAATTGGGGAATTTTTGTAAATGACGAAGTCTCGTTGTATAAAGTGTGTTCTATCACATTCACTTTTACATAAGCGATATATCTCGAACTATTTTTAGTATTTTTTATATATATATATATTCTTGATAAGATCTGTGTATGGGTAATATGTAATGAAATGAATTCTTTTATAATTACATATAACCATTGTTTAGAAACAAGAACACTAATGGAGAACAATGTAAAGTCTTCGATATAAATCTTTTAATATTACTTTTAATAGTCTCAATAAAATACCGATATAATTTTCATGATTAAATAATATTAATATTAATTGTATAATAATAATATTAATATTATTTTATAATATTAATTACACAATTATATGTATGTATATCTATATATATATGTATATATAACTATAGATTTATAATAATTATGTACAAAAACACTTCATCTATATAAAAATTATAATATTACTTAATATAAGAATTTTACTAGACAAATATATTAATTGTATATTGATTAGACATTGTGCAGCAACGGATAAACATAAAATTTTGTTGCATATTTGAATCTCAGAGAGCACAATTGCGAGATAGTCTTTAAAATAATTTAACATTGTTATTGTTGAAGAAATATTGTTGAACATTTGTAAAATTACTCTGTTATCATAAAATGCAATATACATATTATATAATTAATTAATTAATGAACATAAATATATAATTGTTATATAAAATTTGTGATACAAAACATTGGTATTATATTATATATTAGTTGTATGTTATACAATTAATAATACAAATTATGTTTGAGAATTCTTTTCTTCTTAGGCATAAGTTCGTTATTATAGTATATTTTTAAAAATGTAATTTATACCAATCTTTTGTACAAACTTAATAACTTGATAAAAAATACTGACATAGAATATCTTGAATGGTTGAACTTAATGTGCCGTGCTAAATCATATTTCTATAAAATATTTAGTTATGGAAAATTATGCAACCTAATGCATATGACCCAACGCATCCAAATCATCAAATCAATGTTCTTCAGATTTTTTCCTAAAAAATTTGTTGCATATTAACAAAATTATAATACTAATAGAAATATTTTATAATATTTATAGCTTCATACTTTCCAAAGTTTTCGGCGTCTTCTATTGTCTCTGGCAACTCACAGTTCATCGTTTCCGGTAAAAATAAACAGAGTATGGCGCCTATTATCGGTCCCAAACCAAATATTACTGGAGGCAACCAAGGTTGGATAGTGCCCTGTATAAATTATGTCTCTTTAAATCTTAAAATGATAACTGAAATTTTATATTAATAAATGAAAGTCATATACACCCATATATATATATATATATATATATATATATATATATATATATATATATATATATATATATATATATATATATATATATATATATACAGATATATAAAAAACTTGGTCATTAATATAAAATTATTTCATTGAAAAACTATGTACAATATGCATAAATTACCATTGTGGCAATATACGGTGCAATCATACTCCCGATTCTGGCAGAAATACTTCCCAAACCAACGCCAACATTTCTCACGACGGTTGGAAATACTTCACCACTGTACAGATATACTGTGGGAAAACTAATAGCCATACCCACAAGACCTAGCGAGGCTAAAAATATCCGTACATTTGCGTTGGTTATAAGAGTTATCAGTAGTAGACTCACGCCAGACAAGATGTTTCCGCTGATTAAAATTTTTAAACGAGAAACTCGTGATATTAGAAATAGTACTATTATAGTTCCAGGTATTTCCATGGCAGCTGTAAGTCACAATAAATGTTACAACACACATTTGCAGAATTTAATGCAATCCGAAGATGTATTGTTGAATTTTACCAGAAACTGCGACGTTAATGAATATATTGCCGTCAAGATGACCCATGTATTGCGCCAACCCAAAGAAACACATACCACAAACGAACCAGTTGACGCTCACATATATAGTTTTCAGTCTCAAATTCGGAGTTCTAAACAAATGCGTGATATTATGTTTTTCATTGCTCTTTTCTTGTCGGACTGTCGACTGATTCTCGTAAGTTTCAAGCGCCAATTTTACGTTTTCCACCGGTATCTTGTTTCGTCCGGCAGCTTTCAGCAAAATTCGTTCCGCTTGTCTGTGTTTGCCCATAGCTAGCAACCATCTCGGTGATTCCGGAATAATCCTATTTTGCAAAATATTGATTCTTGATAGTTTCTTGATATCTCAATATTTCGCGAATCTTAAAAAGTATCTCTTATTTCACTTTTATAACAGCATACATATATTTATCTACCAGTAGTACGCTAATAAGAAAATTGATGGTATCGAGACAGCCATTTGGAATCCAGACCACGTAAGTGTTAAATAGGATATCAGGGGATTCATTACATGTCCAATTAAAAATGGCACGTGAAAAAGAACCGACATGATTGAGCGCCATTCGACTCCAACGATTTCCATGACTGCAACCGATTAAATAATCAGTTTTGTAAATTACACTTTTATAAATTATGTGAGTTGCGCTTGTGTGTGAGACTTACGTAAAACGAAGCTGACGAGCATAGTTCCTCCAGTAGATACGGCACAAATAAATTTAAGTACCAGGAACAATTCGTACCATGGTGCAAATGCACTCGCGAATCCCGTCACCGATTGTAACGCAATCGCGATCATTAATGGTTTTTTTCGGCCAATTCTATATATATACATATAGATTATAGGTAAATTTTAGTAGTATAAAATTAAAAAGCAATTATAAAATTATAGTCATTTAAGTTGTCATATGCAATGATTTTAAATTAACATACCTATCAGCCATTATGCTGAAAATTAAATTGCCAACGAGCACACCAAACATTGTACAAGACTGTGCAAAATTCGCCAATTGCTCCCTATCACATACTAAATTCCACTGAAAATTAATAATATTATATTCACAAGTATCTATTTATTATTCGAAAATGGAATATCCCATCATCACTTGATCATAATTGACCGAAGATCAAAAAATATAAGAAAGTCATGTTTAATTAAATTGTACTAATTTTTACCTGCGTTATAATACTCTCTCGAAATATTCGCCTATTGTATCGGAATGCAGTGCATTCTTCTATAGTGCCATTCCCAACATCAACCTCGCATTTCATTGTCATGGATTCGTTAGTTGCTGACAAAGGGGCGATGCATGTGAAATTAGTGGGTGGTGCGAGAAAAACGATGGAAAGCTGATGCCAAGCTACTGGAAATTTGACGAGAGAAATCGCAACGGCGATGACGATGTGCCATGGGCCCATGGAGCCCATGGCCTCTTGAATAGGATCCAGCGGTACGAGACCTGAAAGAAAATATTTGATATAACAAAAGAACTGTCCGTATTTAAGAATATGGACACATTTACATTTATTTTTTATTAAGAGATCCTTAATCCTATGCAATTCTATGTCTAGCTAGACTCGATTTGTAATAGTCTTTCAAAGTTCTCCAAGTATCTCCAAGTATTCGAATCAAAGAATGCATAATTTTAATTGACACACTTTTTTTGAAATTTTCATAAATTTTTCCCAATAATGTTTTGCTAGCTAAATTAAATTAAGTATGAAATATCTCATCTTTGTTGATTTGTAATTCGAATCGCAAAGAGAACCACGAAGAATATATCTTACATGTAGAATTAATTTGTGCAATTATTATGTAAGATTACACTTGATACTAAATTTGCATTTGCCTACTTTTTATTCCTCATACACACACACACACTATTTAAAAATAATTGAAACTAAACGGGATGTGATATTAATGTTTCGATGAGATATTAGCTTCTATCGATCGCTCTATATTGGGCTCTAATCTAAACACACCGCAAGCTCCACAAACCAAATCTAATAATAAGACGTAACATTTCCGCACAATTCATGGTGATAATAATTAGCACTATTTAATTATGACATTTTAAAGATTTATTAAAGATGATGCGCAAAAAGCAATTAATAATTCATTCTCCTTTTTAAATTTTACAAGAGTTTTTTATCAAACTTGAATTTTGAAAAAATTTTTTTTAAATTAAAAAATTTTAATTTCGTTATTAAAAGATTATAAAAACGACAGAGCAGAAGTTCAAATTCGCGACAAAATAATTTATTTCACGTTTCCATACAATTTTCAGTTCTCTTACGAGAACAAAATTTATATAACAAATCTAATTATTAATTTATTTATTAATTTATTAAACTCGGGTTTAATGGATTCTTTTCGTGTCACGATAGAACTTTTCCATGTTGTAACCGCCAATGTGATTAAGTACGTCACAGGTATCGTCTCAAGTGTCAACATCCGATAAGATTCATTGCAGCAAATCCGTAAAACTCTTTGAACCAGTATTAACTAACAGAACATGCATAGGTATAATTAGTGTCATTGCACCGCATGCATATCCACGTACATGCGGTTGCAGATGTACAAATCAGTGTTGCAATAATACGGTATCGTGTCACCGATACATTTAAAATTGCCTGACGTTAGCCGTCGACTTGCAAGCGAAACCTTAGCACAGCATTTTTATCAAAATCGTATCAAATTACGCAGAATTAAACTTTAGATGATTTGCAACCGCGCGACGCGAAATTCAGAATAAAATTCTATTTATAATTTGAAACGTATTTTAAGTGATCTATAATACGAGTTAGATTCTATCCTAAATTTATTCTACTTACTCTACAATTTTTTCGCCGCGCATTTATTAATACGTATATATATTTCAATATATATATTTTTTATATTAAAATTATTTAAAATATATTAATGTAATAATATATATATAATTATTGTAGATTTTATATTATGCATATGTTTTTTATTCTTTAATTATTCGTTGTACAATATGACAATTATAAATTTATAAATGGAATTCTATTTTGAATTCTAATGCTAATTATAAAGCTTTGGCAAAATTTATACTTTTATACTTCAAATAAAATTGCAAAGAATTACATAGCCTAATTATTTTGATTATTAATCATCTATTCTGATCAATGTGTAATAATTAACGATAAATAAATTTTGTACGAAAAGAATGTCTTTTAAAAAAAATTTCTACTACAACATATGTTTGCAGATGTGCATTTGTAGATGTGCAAATCTTAAAATAGATACAGATAAACGTTTTGCTAAATAAACTGGTATGACACATATTTTAATTTTAACTACACGCTTTAAAGTCATTCCGCTTGAAAAAAAATTAATTTTCAACTATTACGTTAAGTATAAGCTTCATGTTTTTAATTTTGTACCGTTTTTATTTTATTAAGAAAAACAATGATAACAATATCAATATAAAAAGCAAAATTAGAAAATATTAAATATCAATTTTGTTTTTACATGTACAAAAAGATTATTATTTATGTTAGAGTTAGCTTCAACAAGTTGAAGAATCCGAGGAAAGAATTAAAATATCGAAGATTTGCAATGTCAGGTTTGCATCATTCGTACAAATCGGGAAACCGATATTCTGCTTAATATTCTAACGTGTTTCCAAAAATAAAACTTCATTAAATCTAATTATTTTCGTATTATAAAAATAAGTGTTAGAGAAATTAAAATTTTGTTTATTACTGATAACTTTAAGTCCAAACAATTAACTGCAAACAAGAAAGCCGATTCCTCTTTTTCCTGTTCTCGCATTGTATACGTATATATTCACACTGTGGAAGTGTTTACTCTGCATTGAAAATGTACAAGCTCTATAGAAATGACGCACGTACAGACGCGAGTCGCATCTTGGCAGAAAAACAATGGATTTTAAGGAAAAAAAAAAATCTGTGCATCAATTTATGACTAATTGACTCTTTGCAAAACAACTTTTACTTCTTCTCAACATACGAGGAATTCTAAAAAACCTGAAAGTAATGATAATAAATTTATAACGCATTATTTACATAATGCATTTGTGCACAAGTTATAAAGTATGTTATATTACGAAGTATAATCAGCGAAGTATATTATCTACGAATACGATTCGCTCAGCAAAATTAAAATGCGCATATGTGCTTACTCGGCGCTTTAACTGCAAATTAGAAAAGCGAGCGATGAATAAAATAGCGAATTAATATGAATTAAAATACGTGTCACGATCAACAGTAAACATTAATGGTCAAAGACATTAAAACAGCGTCGTTAAAACGAAGAGCATTGTATAAACGGATAACAATATTAACAATGCCATTACCGATCTCGCGCCAATTTTTTCCGATGTCATGTTGCATTTTTCTTGAATTATAAATCTGTTAAACGGGCAATTATTTCTGTAAAACGCAAAATACATATAATAATATCAATCATTGTGATAAGATATAAAATATATATGCGATAACTTCTCTCTTTTATTACATGAAGTTAAGATTATTTTCGATAAAATAATAAAATATTCACCTCGGCGATAATTGTAGCTACAGATTTATAAAAAAAACTAACATGTGCATAAAAAAATGTATAGCATATATATTACATATTAAATACAGTAAATGATATTACCTAACTGTATAATATCATATTGTAATCAATAGATCTTTCATCGTTTAAATATAATTTTGTCTTTCGCAGATAACACATAATCGTTAGAAATGATATATTTTAGAAAAAAGGTCATCCTTGTGTAATCAAGTCTTACGCAAGACAGTGATCTAGAATAACATTTATCGCCACAAATTCATTCGCCACAATTTTGCGATAAGATACTTTTCAAATAAAAGTGAAATATTGATCACACGGAGAAAGAGCCCAGCTTTTTCGGATTCAATTAAAAAAGAAGAGAAGCAACCAAAAATCAGTGCTCAATTATCATGAATCTTCTTGAATCATCTTGTTGCAGTGAATCGCATTTAAAATGAGGAACGTGAATGCTCATACATCGTGAGCTTATGCACCGTGGAAATTAGTCGTCGCACGGCACGTGCACATCGCGATAATGCAATTTAAAGACACGCATGCCGTATGCATACTGGCCGTCATCCGATGTATATTTAGCGCGCCGAGTTCTCCGGATGAATCTTGAAGGCGAACAATTTCCGTTACGGGATCGCGGAGGCCGAGAAGATCGACTTACCTTTCATCGTGCGGCCGATCGACCGCTGCCGTTTTCGTCGTGCACAAATTTATTTTCGACGACGATGTGATTTCCGCCACCGCGTATCGCCGTGGTGCCGAGTGCCCGACAGACCGGAGCAAACTAAAAACGGATCTTAAGTTTGCCACCACGCTGCCTTATCGGCGCGGAAGGGTGAACGTGGGGCAGCGCGCCTGCGACACTTGAAAGACACGAATTCATATCCGATCATTATCCACTTATCGCGTTAATATACCCTCTCGCCGTTTTAACAAATGACCTGGCTCACCTTCTCAGAGACTTCCGCGCTTCTGCACCTAGGAGTACACGGAGTTATTGATCATACGCAGCGTTGATACCACGTGCAAATCTTGCTTTCTTTCACAATTTCACATAAGTGACACGATATAAATAAATTAAACGCATTGATACAAGAAAAAAAGACTCAAGATATTTTTACAATTGATAATTTAATATCAAAATTAATAAAAAAAATACGATAAATAAAATTTATTATATATATATATACTTTAATTCTAGAAGGCTAAGATCTACTCGGATTCTTCTTCGATCTATTTCACATTAGAAATTCTTTGTTTTCATGAGGAATCCTCAAAGCTAAAAGCATAAAAACGTATCCGAAGAAATGAACACTAAAATCTTTCCTTCGTGGTACTAATTTAGATATAATAAACTCCCCGTATTTTCATTAAATTGCAATTTTCACATTTAAAACAATTTTCCGAATAGTAGCCGAATAAGATTTACTTATCAAATGCGAATTCGCTGAGTTTACTGCTAATAGATCGTTTTGCTTCGCTACTGTGTTCGTTGTCTGGGCTCGATAATTTTCGTTTTTTGAAGAGTTCTGAAGATCCAGCTGCGTTGTCTGCATTCGACTGCGCCGTCTCTTCTTTGTATCGCGTTAAACCGATTTTAGTTAATTCGGCAACATTTACTTCGGGAAATTCTTCTTGTAGATTTTTTTTATTTTTGGCATACCAATTAACAAACGACTCTTTCTTAGACTCAGTTTTCGATTTTGATTTAACAGGCACGACTTTGGATAAGGCAGGTTTTTGAGGCTTCTCTGGTAAACTGTTCAAACCAGCTAAACCTATATAATAATATGATAAAAGAAAAGATTTTTATAACAATACAGCAGAATGTCGTAAAATTTAAAAAGAGCAAGTATTATTTACCTCTTGGCGATAGAGATGGACTTCCAGCTTTTAAAAATGGATTTACTCTTTTTAACGTTTGACTCATAGCCAATGGCTTAATTTCTATCTCTGGTTTTTTAATGGACGGTAAAGACACATTGTCTTCTTCTTGATCATTAACGCAAGAATTACCATTAATTGTGAAATCATCTTGCTGAGTTTTCATATCTTCATCTTTTGAATCTTTGAAATCCGATTTTCCATCAGCGATTGTTTCTAATTTATTTGCCAATGCCATTTTATTTATACGCAAGGCATATCGTACAGCCAAATCTATCACTTTCGTCGGCGCAATTTGTTCGCAAATGTCCACTGCGCGATATTCCAAATTGCTTCTGCAGGCAAGCTAATTGCGAAAGATTAAGTATTACCAAAGATAGATGATTGCAAGATTCGATATATCAAAATTTAAACCAAAGTATCAGGGTGGAAACCAATATTTTATCGAAGATAAAGATTACTTACCGCTATTAGAGTTAACATCGCCTCAGTTTCATCCAACAGATTGCATCCTACCTCCCATAGTTTACGTTCTTTCTCAGTTTTCTCAGATTCCGGTTCGCAGAGAGGTGCAGATAAAGATACCTCGGTAATTATCGGTCGCGGAGTTGTCGGCGGATAATAACTACCTTTGCAGAGAATACATCGCATATTTCGTTCGTATTCGCTCACGCCGATTATAAAATAATGATCTGCTCTACCTTTTCCCTAAAGCAAAATTTTAAATTATGCGAACCGTTGAGAAATTCGTTCGTAATTTGCAATACCTGCGTATTCGTATCACAAAGCACTCTCCATTGACAAGATTTCTTGTCATATATCCTAATAATATCGTCAGAATCCATGATAGTGGGCGAACGAGCGTCCGATAGTCCCAACCACATGAGATCCGATGCTGGCGAAAGCGGAAGCGTTAAAGTTTGACTGCGTAAATGCACTCCTTGTATTTGTATCCATAATAGATTTATGTTTTGATCATTCGTTGGACCTTAAAAAAAATCAATCATATACACTCTTAAACAACATATATATAAAATTACTATATATAAAACCTAACCATTTTAAGTCTTATTATCAAGTTTTTCATTATGTTAAAAAATTTTCTTACCAAGCCCAGCGTGGTAAGCTATCACAAGATGATTTCCTAGACCATTCATTGCAACTATAGGTCCGGGCAGGGCTAAAATTTCACGTTGCGTTCCTCCTATCATAAATATTCTTAAATTTCTTCTAGACGTTGCTACTGCAACAAAATTATCACCAGCCGCTAAACATTCGCTTTCCTCTCCTTCCGGCAGATCCAGAGACCATTCTTTATTTCCGGAACCCCAACCTAATACAGAGACATAATAGTTTATTATTATATATTATAATTATTTTAAAGTATACTACAGTGGATGCTTTGAAACTTTTCTTTAATTTATAATTCATAAAATGAAACTTGAATATATTTAATATTCATTTTTTTTTTAGATTCTAGATTCCAATGTATTGACATATAATTATGAATTTTCCTTTGTATGTATAATAAAATAACTAACCTTGCAGAGCTATTACGACAATTTTACTAGGACCATCTTCAGAAGAAGCGCAGCTCAGAGCAAGTGCTTGGGTAGATAAGGCAGCTAAAGAATGTCGTAGGTAATTATTTATGTGCATACTGCGATGAACTGTGACATCATGAAACTCCACCTCAATGCTGCATTCTTCCCCATCCTCTGACGAGAAACATCTAACCATTCCTACATCGTTCCACATCTATATAAATATCAACAAAGATTAAATTTATCTTTAAAGATCATAAGTATATGTGCGTAAATCTTATTATTGTACTGTACCATGAAATATGATAATAAATGAGAGGGTGTAGATCCTGGTTGGAAAGACGATTGCAATTTTATGTTAGGTACAAAAGTTTTCGTGTCAAATGCAGGCTTTTCAGAGTCTGCATCGATATGATTCTTCTCATCGTCCTCTAGATCGACGGAGGCCTTAATTTTATTCAGGGATATTACGTTTTCTCCATCATCATCATCATCATCATCATCCGGTAAAGCAATTTCATTTTCCATTACATCTTCGTTTTTCTCAGAATCCAAGATTGCCTCACTTCCAAGTTTATTAGTACTTATCTAAAAGAATTATTAGTCATATTCTAAATATATTAAAATCTTTATACATACATATAAAAAACATGTATATTTGACACGAGTTTTCTTACCACATCAATGCATCCTAATTTTCCCAAGGCATCACAAAACGCGATTTCATTCGAATGATCTATGTGCCACACCAATGCAGTGATTTTAGTATCTTGCTCATGTTCGAGATATCCGATCATTTCCTTAGTTTCCACATTCCACACAACTATCTCTCCATGCAGTGAACTAGCAGCAATACGTGTGCCACATTCAGAGAATTTACAAATGCTGAGCTCCTATATGAAGATAGAAGAGATATGATTCGTCAAACCAAACGATTAACTAAGAGGCAATAAAGTAAAAATAGTACTTTACAGTCTTTAAAGTAGGACATTTCAGTCTATATAATTCCTTCCAAGACGACCTCTCCACAATAACAACATCTTTGTTAGATGGATATGCTAGACAACTGCCGTCTGTACATTTGAAGGAAGGTGTGCAATATGATTTCGCAATAAAAAAAGAGTTACATTTTGGCACAATGTTATTCCAAACATGTACGGTTCTCTTTTCTTTAATATTCCACACTCGAATAGATCCATCAGCGCTAGAAGACGCCTGAAAATATCAATTTCAGATGATTTACTCACGTCATTGAAGCATTAGAAAATAATGCAATAATTCTTACCACAAATTCTTCTTTTGGATCTAAAGATAGGCCTAAGATTGGTGCTTCATGACCCTCTAATTCTATACTGTCTGAGGTATTAATGTTAGTGACTTGTATCCGCATATCACTTTAAAAAAGAAAACCAAATTATCAGCACGTAATAAATAATATGCATGTAATAAATATAAAATTGCTCGTCACGTACCAGGCGCCAGATACTATTAAATTGCTATCTTTTGCTGTCGCCAGTGCTGAGACTGGTGCTGAAAATCTAGTAACTATTCCCTCCTTCTCTAGATCAGGATAAGTAAGTATTTGCACTGTATTATTGTCATTTCCCACAAAAATTTTGCCATCCTGAAATCAAAAACTTTGTTACAGTTTCGTCTTCATGAAAACTTTCTCGACGCAGCGTTCCTTTCGCAAAGAATCTCTAAAAGGTAAGTAAGCACCTTCGAAATGGCAGTGATCGCTTGTTCCGAGATGCAGCTGGTGGTCGGATCGTCATCCATTAAATCTAACCAGAATCTAACATCCCCATCGCATCCACAAGTGACGAGTCCCCTCCTACGATTGCAGGTACATTTAATAATAACTTTTTGTGACAAATTCCGTAAACACATACAAAAGTAATATACTAATATATTAATAATAAAGTAATAATATGGCGATGTCATTTACTTTTCGCCGGAATAGTAGCAGACGTCGGTGTGCCCTTCTTGATGAGCATATCGCATGGGTTTCGTTATCAATGACATGCTGACAGGTTACTGCTAAAATTCACGTGATAAACTATCAAAGGTACTTGTATTTCTTCCCAACCTACAAACATTTCAGAATAGCTTGCTGATATACAAAATGCAAAGCAAATATACAAACTGTTACAAGAAACGTGCAGTACCTGCGTGACGGTTAATCAATTTTCATGTTTAGCCGTGCAATAACGCGCGCCGTTTTATCCACACATTTTACTCCGGAAGGTCCCTTCTTCCCGCCATTACGATCTACACTAGGAACATATGGAAATATGGCGCCAATTGGCCAATTTAATGTAAAATTTTCTGATTGGTAGTTTGCTAGAAAATTTCTAGGCATCAGCTGACGTGAGTGGATGATTGCCCATGGCGTTACTCCAATCAGAAGCGTTACTCGAAAAATAAATACCATGAAACGTCACGTGATTGGTTACGCTGAAAAATAAAAAGAGTGAAGCAAACACTTTGGGACTTTCACCGAACTCATGGGTCAAGTTGGCACGGTCGCGCGCAAACACATTTCGCGGGCACGTTCAGCGCGCACGACGGTGAAGCAACCTTTCCCATGATGGCCGGAGTTACGACGAGGGGCTCGTGAATTCTCTGTGATACATCGGGGATTTGTATATTAGAATGACCATGATTTCCAAAACCGCGGTTGGCATTGCCGTCGGCATCGCCGGCATCTTCGTTGGCTACTGCTTCTACTTTGACCAGAAACGCCGCAGCGATCCCGATTTCAAAAAGAAGCTCCGTGAACGTAAGCTCCGACTTTCTCACTCTCGTGCGCCCTCAGCACGCGTGACTCGCGTTTCGGAAACGTACGTTTATAGTATATATATAAAAGGGACACATCTCTCTCGTGAGATTCGCGAACTGGTGGCGAGCGTCCCAGGAAATATTTTTTGAGGATTGCTGACGCAATCAACCACTTTAGTTTCCTCGCTTTATTAAGAGGATTAATATTTTTGTTTCATCCGCTATTATATCTGTAATCCTTTGCCGCTTGTGTCACCTCGTGTGCTCGGGTGGACCCACGCGATTATTCATTTACGAGATTACGCGTGATTTCGAATTTGATCTCCTTGCTTTAAGTGAAGCATAAACATTCTTTTTGGCCGTATTGGTTTTGTATAAAAAGACCAGGAGCCAGCCCCGATAGGGGGAAAGAAAGAAGATCTCTCTCGTGAGAACGACTTTTCTCGATAATTATGTTCTCGTGCACCATGTCGATCGTTACAATTTATTTTATTTATATATATACTAAAAATTTCATTGTGATATTGATTATTGCATTAGGATTACAATTATAAATATACACAATATTCTACAGTCTCTGGGACTGTAAAAAATTTACGAAGCTCTTATTCCTTTATAAAGAAAGATTAATTTTTATTTTATAGGTAGGAGGGCTAAGAAGCAAGCACAGAAGGCTTCCTCAAAGATACCAGATTTGAGGGATCATGAATTGGTACAGAAGTTCTTTTTGCAAGAGGTAGAACTTGCTGTCAATTTTACCATCTGCAAATATATTCAACTTTAATTTCATTTAAACATTGAATATGTTATGCTGCTCAGGTACAACTTGGAGAAGAATTGCTTGCCTGCGGCGAGATAGACGGCGGAGTCGAGCACTTGGCTAACGCAGTGGCAGTCTGTGGACAGCCAGCGCAATTGTTGACGGTTCTCCAGAGGACGTTGCCACCACCAATTTTCCAAGTTCTGGTACAACGATTACCCGTTGTTGGCCAGGTATGGATTTGTTTGAGAAAAACTATTAACGTGAGATAACATTCTTTTTCACGTGAGATAACAATCTGCCTGCTTTCTTCCAGAAGATAGTATCACAAACTCAAATGGCGGAAGAGGACGTTGAATAGAAAAATATAAAGTTTGACAATTTTTAAATAAATCTGAAATTAGTAAAGAGTCTGCTCATTTTTGCGCAATATGGGTGCGAATGTAGTTTACATCTAGAAAATTCTACAATTGTACAATTCGTTGCATTGAACTTCCATTTTGATAGTTACGTATCAACCATAAAGAAATTTTCTCAAATTTCCAGTATTTTGTTACCAGCAGACTTTTATATCCGTTTATTTAAATAAATTTTTTATTTGAACAGCGATCTTGACAATTTTTGATGTAAAGCTTATAGAATAGAATGATAACAATAATAATAAATAAAAGTTGAGGGGGACGGTTCTCAGCGAAGCCCGCCTGTAGCACTCAGAGTAGGTCCATTGTGCCTCCCCTTCTTCAACCTACTGATTACGGAAGTCTGATTCTTCTCCAGAAGAGAGGTCGGTCTCCAATCGGTAGGCGTTCGAAAAATGGGATGAGGAGCTACTGGGAACCCAGGATCTTTCTGTTATTAATCACTCGCGTTAGTCACGGAGCCACGCGTCATCCCAGAATAGAATGATACGAAATTAAGATTTAATTTCTCTGCAATATTAATTGCATTATTGTACATTCTAAAAAAATATAAAGATCTCTTACAGTTCACGTAAAACTCTAAATATTTTTAAAACATTTGTAATTTTAATAGATTTCTATTGAAATCTATTAAAATACGATTGTTCTGTCGCAACATTTTATATGTAGTAATTTACTTTTTTTTTTGTGATTTTATATATTCTAAGAAAAATGACAAATTTAATTCTTTAATGACCCATGTTTGTTCACATAACCTATTTTTACCAATAATATTTTCTAATCCCAAGAAGAAATTTTGTTTCATATATGTGTGTGTATATATATATATATATATATATATATATATATATATATATATATTAATTTTATTATATATGAAAGTAAAACAAATTGAAGGTTTAAATTTCTAAGCAGATTACATAAAGTTACAGTTTTAGTCCAATTCCGAGCTACATATGTCACGTATGTGTTCAGAGAATTGACGCAAATAAAATAAATTAATATTTATAATATGTTTTGGCTAGCTGTATTCAATAAGATATGTCACTATCACATTTGCGATACTGATGAGCATATACGTTGCCTTATCTTGGTGCAGTAAATGTGGAAAAGTGACTTGAACAATACAGCAATCTACGGATCCAATTGTAATCTTGTACAATTATTGTAATGATCTAAGATATGACGTTAACATCCAGTATGTTGCACATTCATTACAAAAATATGAGAGATTTATCTGCTCTCAGATACATTATTATATTCTGAAGGCATTTATAAAAGTATATATACTTGGAAGATTATTGTAACTCTTATGATGTGTCGCTATAAATATATACGCTATAAATATAAATATATACGTATTTTGTAGATAAAATCTAATGTCGCTATAAATACTATAAAAATTATTTTAAATATAAATGTATATTTGTTACATTCAAAGATATTTAATTCTCTCTCTAACATATAATAAACAAATCAGATAAGACCAAGATCTCTTGGTATGAGAAATTATATTCTTATACAAGATGCATTACTCTTTAAAAATAAACAGAAAAACAAATAGTTTCTATAACTAAGAATAGATTTGAAATTCTATCAAATAAGCATAAACTGAAGAAATAAATAGATATATATTGCGCGCGATCTTTAATAATACTTCTATTAAACTTACATTAAATTTTTGCTGGAAATAGAAATGCTCGAAATAAAATATAAAACTTCTTTATTTATATATAAGAACGTTATGTATAAATTTGTCTATTATAACTTAATAGTTTCCACATTTGTAATTATGTCTATGTATTACAAAGTCCTGTCTATGTACGTATGTTTTACATAAAAACATCTTTAACATCGGCACATCATATATAAATAATAGACGGAAAACCCAATGATGAAATTATACAACGCTCTTGCTTAATATCTTGTAATTTTATATATAACGTTAACTATACGTCAAAATGTAACATAATAAAAAAAAATCGATTTAGTCTTAAAATAAAAAATCCAAAAAATTCAATAGAATTGGATAGATATACTCTTGAGCGATATGATTACAAGACACATTGTGCATGTACAAAACTTGATTGTTATAATCTGTTTAACGCAAACGGGATACTATATATCATATTGTTAATGATCTACACATGGCAGTGTTCTGCAATAGACTATTATTAATTTCAACAATAATTTCTATGTAACATTTGGTTTGTCAATAATAATTGTGGATTATTTACAAATTAATAAATTAAACGTACAATCCTTACATTATTTGTACAATTCATCAAAACAGAGGTACATCATACAAGCAACAAGTATTTCAGTAATTTATACTATATATGTATATAATTTCCAATATTTTTTACTGTTATAATTACAATTACGTTTTCCAATTTATTAAATAGAAAAAACAAAATGTGAACGAGATAGACAAAAATAGAATTCACAAAACAATACAAAAATAATACAATTTGTACTTCAATCGAGTTTTCCATCTTGAGCGTATATAGAGATATAATGGGTATCCACAGTCATCGGGCATCGAAAGATTAACGAATTATTCATAATTATCACTTTACATTAACATACATTTTCTAAGCGCACTTTTGTAACCAGGAGAATCAAATATAAATTCATATTTGACACAATTATTTTGAATCTAAGACTTCATTTCTAGCTTGTGACATTACATCGAGAGCATTTTTCTTTATAAGACTGTTGGCCAATTTTATACCAAGCTGTTCTGCAGCAAAAAGACTTACACTGCTTACTTTACTAGGAATAACACTACAGTAAAGGCGGGGTTCCTGATATGGGCATTTCCTATTGTAAAAAAAAATTAACCAAATTAAATGTAAAATTAATAAAATCTGCGTCGTGCTCAAAGATATATATATATATATATATATATATATATATATATATATATCAATATATCAATATATATATACATATTGGTAACATAGCATCGATATCAACTTGTGCGAATCTTATTACTAATTTAAAAATCCTGTTTAACTCACCGAGGAGGCTCACCATCATCATTGGGTAAATAAAACTTGCTTTTCAAGGTATCTGTAACCAAAGTTTGACCATCCAGAGACCATACAGCACCGGTAATCGTTAACTCGTTTTTTTTCAAAGCTGAAGACACGGCGACTGGTGCGGAACAACCACCACCAAGAGTTTTCAGAAATGAACGCTCGCATACGCATCTCAATGTAGTTTCCAAGTCGAACAACGATTCCAAGAGAGAACGTATTTCCCAATCTGACTCTCGACATTCAACCGCTAATGCACCCTGACCAACAGCGTAGAGAGCTTCCTCGGGTTCCAAAAGCTAGAAAAGAATACATATAATAATAAAAATAAGTAAATTTTACGAAATACCAAAGTGTAATGCAAGATAACAGATCGTCATACCTGACTTATTCTGTTTTCCCAGCCCATCCTTTTTAAACCGGCGGCAGCTAATATTATTGCGGCGTAGGGACCATTTTCATCATCTAGTTTTTTTAATCTCGTGTTCAAATTACCGCGAATGTTTTCTACTTTTAAGTGTGGCATGTTCCGTGATAACTGCGCGCACCTACGTAAAGAACTGGTACCTATGATACTGCCCTTTGGCAATGAGGCTAATGTCTCGTCTTTGTATTTCTTTGACATAACCACTGCATCACGTGGATCTTCACGTCTACAAAAATACGTTATTTATTATCATTAGCGTATATTATCAAATTTTTTTAATATTCTAATATATCTAAAATATAAATACTGGATATTTTATAAAAAATCATTTTCTTGCAAGTGAAAAATTTATGTGTAGATATGACAACTATTTAGTACAATTAGTTTAATAGCTTAAGTTAATAAAGATTAATTATCATATAATTATTTTAATAACAAGCTTGGAAGTTAGAATTAATAATCTTAATATGAAACCCTTGTCGCAAGTTTAAGCGATTAAAATTCTATACAACTGCGCATTACCAATTTGGTAAGATGTTTCTTTCATAAGCACAATAGTATATGTATGTATGTACATTTAAAATTAAAATGAAGTCTCCATCTTAGGACAGTAAAACATGTGCAAAATAGCAAAGTCAGCACTTGAGACACAAGCTAATACTCGTAGATAAGTATGATATTACAATTTATTTAAAACAAAACTAAAATTTTTCAATGTTTAAAATTGCCAGAAAAAACTTACTTTAATATTGCACCTAAGGCTAGTCCTACCGGCAGTGTCGTTGGTAAATCTTTCAATGAGTGCACTACAAAATCGACGCGACTATTTTCCAAAGCTAGTTCCAACTCCTCAGTAAAAAGGGACTTCTCTCCGATCTTCGGTAAAGACTTGTCTAGAATCTTATCTCCCTTAGTATTCATTGTTACTGCAATGTGGTAAAATGACAATTTATGATAAAATAAATAGGTTCTATAAAAGTAGATATACATTTTATAAAAGTAGATATACATTTCAACATGTATGTATAGATTCTTTTGCTGACAATAATAAATATGATAAGATGAATAATATTTCATTATATGCCAGTCATGGAATATATATAAGTGTATGTCTTATATGATAAACCTCTGTACTCTCTTATCAAAAACAGATACTATGAAATGTTTTTATAATATTTTGATATGCAATCAAAGAGGGAAAGAGAAGCCAATAGATTAAGCCAGTGATATGAATTATGAAACCTAAATGTTGCAATCTTTTTAACAAAATAAATTCTTTGAAGCTAGTCGATGTGAACTAATAACAATAGTCAATGATGCATGCCATTTTGCATGCACATATTTGTTTACCTATTTTGAATTCCTTTTTTGGATAAACTTCTTTCAGGCATTGTATCACATGATTAGTTTGTATCAAGGCCAACTAAAAGATTTAAAAAATGCATTATTCCGGTAGAAAGGTGGTTATTTGCAATGTAAAAATCAGTGATAAATAAAATACAATAAAAAATATAATTACATGTAAAATAATAAAATATATAAACGTATGAAATAAAATGCTATAAGTTTTTAATAAATAAGCAGTTTAGAAAAAGCTACTTTGCAATTCTAATATTTACAAGATTAAATATCGAATCATCCTGAAACATCAGCAAAGAAAAAATTTCAAAAATTGCTGAGTAATCTCGCGTAAAAGACACGAGCATCGTCAAGTTGTTTAGCAATGATTATGTAAAATAACTGTCAACCAGAAGTGACTTGCATACAGGGTCGTTAAGTAGTTAGTAAAAAGATAACGAGGACTATTTTTGTAACTATCCGCTCAAAAGCGGAGTACGCGCAGCGCTTTCGCGATCGCAACGAGGAATCGGTGATTTATGATTTTTCCGCTTTGCAAAAATCTTTTATTTTCCTAATAGATAGAAAAGTAGAAACTCGCAGGCTTACCTCGCTTTTCCGAGATCCAACTCTGATTACGTCACCTTTCTTATCGTCGTTCATCGTCGCGTTTTGGACACCAGGTACAGTCGAGTGTCGCACTTCGGAATGTATTAGATACAAGACATAAAGATAGAGAAGTACCGATTGGAAAAGGGAAGTGAAGGAGAAGCGGGAGAGAGATTGTAATCAGGTCAAGGAACGTGAACACTTTCACCACAATTGAGAATCACGCTTAACCTGAACGACTTTTCGCGTTTATGTGAGGAAATTGCGAGGAAAGAAAGGCAGAAACGGGATGGGTTAATTGTGCGGGGGCTAAGTTACGTTCTTTCACAGTCACTGGCACTGCAGCAGAATGTGAAGTTAATTAGGAAGAGCTGGAAGAGCGACGGTGATGAGAACTATACTTCCGCCATGGTGAACGCAACGCGACTGAACACGACTGATCATGAAGTTACGAAACAGGGTAACGACAGTGATACCACGTGGTTGCCAAGATGTCGTTGATCGTCGCGCGTACTCAATCGATAAAAGATTGGTGTAAGAATCTGATTTATCGATAGATGATAATGCGTATTATTAATTAGATATTACCAACTATCGAAATTTAATAAATTAAGTGATTACCCAGTAGATGACGACTCATTTCTTTTACACTTGCACTTTTCTGCACTCAGTCGCGAACTAGTAGCGAACGTGTTTGGATGTGTTTTGTCTCAAAGGAAAATTTTTGAAGATTGCTGATGCAACCAACCGCATTTGTTTCATCTACAATTATACATTTGAATGCTTGGCCGAATCGAACTCGAATTGAAAATGCCATAAATAAAGAAGAAGATCTGTTTCATGTTAGGTGCAGAGTTAATGAGTGTAGATAAGCAAGCTTACTGATTGTATTAAAACAGTAAACACGTGCTAAGCCAAATAAGTTCGAATAAATGCACGTCGAATAACAATATTCTGCCTTGTAAAACATACTTGGCGGGAGACGCTGCTACCGTGTCTCTTGATTCGACATGAGTGATAAAATTAACGATTTTTCGCAGTTGAAATTGAATTCTTGGCTCCTCGCGCAATGCGAATCCATGGGTAAATAATTTTCTATAAAAATAATTTCTATAAAAATAAAAAGAAACATTTTTTAAAAGAATGATGGTTATAAAAAAATTATAAGAAATATTCAATAATATTCAAGACACTAAACTTTTACAAAATTGACTACGAAATTATTTATTTGTTTAGGTTTAAAAAAGCCAACGCCAATTCAGCAGAATTGCATTCCTCAAATTCTGATGGGCAAGGATTGCATAGGCTGTGCCAAGACAGGTAGTGGCAAAACTATGGCATTTGCCCTGCCTATTTTGCAAAAATTGTGCGAGGATCCATACGGTATATTTGCTCTTGTATTAACACCAACGAGGGAACTGGCTTTTCAGGTTAATCAGTAATTTTACTTTCTCGTTGTCATTACTTGTAATATAATTTTTATACAATATTATGGGATTCGTCAGATTATTCCAAGAGTAATGTAATAATTTCAAACATTTTAAAATAATGGAGAATAATTTTGTTATATCTTATGCAAAACATAAAAAAATTTCTTTGAAAAGTAGAGAGAATATGTATACAAAATATTAGCAAATATATAATATATAATTTATTAGAATTTACTCTCAACAGCTCTATATATGTGTTTTTTTAACAAAAGCATATTACTATCGGAATAATCTGTGATATTTGTATGAAACTTGCAATTAATTAAAATAAATCTTATATTTAATGAAAATATTTTAGATTGCTGATCAATTCGCCGCCATTGGCAAAGCTATCAACCTGAAAAAATGTGTAGTTGTTGGTGGCATGGATATGATGGTGCAAGGATTGGAGTTGTCAAAACATCCGCACATAGTTGTAGCTACACCAGGTCGACTAGCAGATCATTTGGATAGTTGTGATACCTTTTCCTTGCAGAGGATCAAGTTTTTGGTGTTGGACGAAGCTGACAGATTGCTCAGTGGCCATTTCGATGAGCAGCTTAAGAAAATATTTGCCGCATTACCCAAACAGAAACAAGTATTGTTCTTTAGTGCTACAATGACAGACGCTCTTGACAAAGTGCAGCAAATAGTTTCTGATAAGGTAAGTACAGCAGTCAGGATATATTCCGATAAAACAACTACATATAATATTACAATATAGTAGGAATAAAAATTACAACTTTTGATCCAGGTTTTTAAATGGGAAGAGGAAGATGATGCAGGTATTGCCACTGTAAGAGAATTGGATCAACGTTTTGTGTTGTGTCCTAAGGATGTGCTTGATTCATATCTGATAGAAGTAATCAGGACTTTTCGCGCTACCAACAAAGATGGTTCTATCATGATATTCACGGACACTTGCAAGTAAATAACACAATTACTTACGTAATATAAAGAAGCTTTAAAGATTACGTATCTAGGTTTAATTACATATTATTTTATTGTGTTTAGACACTGTCAATTATTATCAATGACGTTGAATGATGTTGGATTTACGAATGTAGCTCTTCATGCAATGATTAAGCAAAAGGAACGTTTAGCAGCGCTAAATAAATTCAAATCTAACCACGTACAGATATTAATTGTTACCAATGTTGCTTCGAGAGGCTTGGATATTCCCACAGTTGAATTGGTCATTAATCATATAATACCGAATGAACCGAAGGAATATATTCATAGAGTCGGTAGAACAGCCCGCGCAGGTAAAAACGGCATGGCGATAAGTTTGATAACTCCGCACGATATCAAATTGTTGCACGCGATCGAAGATGCTGTAGGTACTAAATTAACGGAATATAAGGTAGATGGTGAGTACATTTGCGTTTCTACTCCTTTTTTTCAATAAAAAAATATCTAATTTCTTAATTGATATTAGACAAGGAAATCGTTACAATCTTAACGCAAATATCAGTGGCAAAACGGGAAGCAGAAATCAAATTGGATGAAACTGATTTTTATGAAAAGAAAATGAACTATAAGCGAAAAAAGTTAATCTTAGAAGAATTGGAAAAAGGCCAAGATCTGAATGAGGTAAATATTGCCGAGGAAGAAAGAAAGGTACATAAGAAGAGAAGAAAAAAAAGCAAAGAAACAAAGAGTCATTTTCTTATCAAATAAAACAACCAATACATGTAATAAAGACACCAAATATACAATATACAATTATGCCTATTTATATAATTCGTGATACAACAATGGTACTACTATTATTTTTTATCGTATGTATAACTCAAAAAGAAAATATAAAAAATGCATTGTATATACTTGCAGAAAAACATTACAATTTGTATTTAAATAATAGTAAGTAATAATGCACATTGTGCCGTGCGTATACTTACTTTAAAGATAAATATATAAAAATATGTGTTACTAAAGTACATTTTTGTTTTTAGAATTGAATTTTTGTTTCGTCAAACTTGGTGTTGAAAATTTGCAAAGTTTCATACAAATATCTTCTAAATTAAGATATATCAAGTTATTTACTGTCCATATTATATGTGGCAAGTGCTGAATATTACAAATACAGAGTAAAATGTAATTGAAAAGGCAATGTCATATAAAAAATATCATACGGCTACGTGTGTAAAGAATATCTTTAAAGATATTTAAAGGCGCGCTCTAATCTTTTCTTCGTTTTGTATTAAATTTAATTTTTGTAAGAAGGCATAGAGCTCGGCCACATATTCCTTAGGATACGTATAGAAGTGGGCAACGTGAGGTGACTCCTCAAATATCTTCACGTACGTCTGCAACACAAATATGTATGTCTCTTACGTGATTCTCTGATGAGGCAATAAACGCGAGTCTCACCTTTATTCCTAAAGATTCCCAGGTATCGCGCAAACTCAGATTACTGGCTACAGTTCCAACATGATCGGTTTTGCTGACGAACAGCAATCCTGGCACGCGTACACTGGCAGTATGAAATAGTTGACTGGATCGAATGTAATACTGTGTTGCTTGCTGATGGAATGTCTTCATATGATATCTAAAAATAATGTTTGATGTTAGAAACCTTTATTTTTTTTTTTATATCTGATCTCTCTGTTACTTACTCTACATATTTCTGTAGCATAGACTGTAGCACCATGTTTTTCGGAAATACTGCACGAGGAAAACCAATCGCGATCTGGCTGACATCGGCTATACTGTCCCACACTTGTCCGACAATTCTGTCTGTAATGTTATTGTACTTATCCTTATTGCTTTGCATCAAATCCAAAACTTCTCCCCACATATAGCCACCCACTGAAAATCCATGTAACAGAATTTGTTGGTAACTTTCATTTTGCTTTAAGAAAGTTAACAAATCCGCTGCCACTAGCTGGAAACAAATTTCGAAAATTGTAACAAATGAACTAAAACCCACTTTGGACGATTTGCAACTCGCAATAAAATTCTATTTACAGTTTTATATACTCTGTATTTTGGTGCGTGTGACCTTTGATAGTTACGTTCAAATTTTTACGTTATATAAACATTAGAAAATATATAAAATAGAATCGAGTTACATTGTAAATCGTCTGAAGTAGATTTTGACGCGCAATCTACCACATATGCTTACTCTGGAGCCCTTCACAGGCCACAAAAGTTGCCAAGGCGTAAGAGATACCACTGCCACATCGAAACCTTGTTCCATGTACAAATTAACAAACTTCATGACATGTCGTCGCTTTGATAGCATCCAAGTAAGAATAACTAACAAAGGACGATTGTTTGTTACATTTATATTCTGAGCAACATTTTTGGACGATATAACACGATTATCTTGCGTAAGAAACTCGATATTCTTTGAAACATGATGCGAAGATAACATGCGTGTCAGGTGTCCGATATTCTGAAAGGCAAATGTGATAAAACGTGAACTATTAGGCAACTAAATTATCATATCCGTGCTCAACAACCCTGCATTACGATTCCAAATAAAAGTATGCATTACCGTATATGAGTTACGTTTCAATAGCTGCGACTGCAAGCACAAGCTAATCTGCCTTCCCGTGAAGGCACTGCACAAAGCTCTGACCATCATTGTAATAAAAAATTTCCTGTCTTATACACCTAGAACAAAAGAGTCTTTACTTACATTACTTCCGGTATATAACATAATGAAAGTCTGAGCGGAGCGTCGAAGATCTGCGTTCGCAACTGATTGCTCTAATCCTTAATTATATCACAAAATCAACTTTTACCAATCAAGTTCCTTAAGGAACCCAAGGGATCGTTAACTGCAAAAGCAGGCAACTCGAACGAACACCACTGTGTATTTATTACTTCAGTAGTACTGCCAACTCTGCATAATGAACGATTCTTTGTGATTGGCTTGTCGATTATGTCTCGTATAATTATCTCTTCCACCTTCTCACTTCCTCTCTCACTCTCCCTCTCTCTTTTTTCCGTCGGCTCGTTCGAAAGGTTCAAATTCCACTCAATCAATTTGCATTTTTTTCCCTGGACGGTTACTTTTCATGTAACGGAGCGGCGATCAATGCCGCCATTTGCGTCGAATCGCGGACGAGGTCGACTCGACTGGTGGATTACCAAAATCACGACCGCGCCATTAAGCGTACACGCACACGCACGCACATGCGAGCGTTAGGAGTAGCATTAGGAGTAGGCTGAGTACGAGACGTGTAATTAGTAGCCAATATCGTTTGATTGTTATCGTGACAATTCGCACAAAGTCCGAGGTCTCGACGACAGTCTCTGGGCTGTGATAAAACGCGCCGTGAATGTTTATCGAGTTTATCTACTGTAATGTACGACGGGTTCCGGGATCAACCCCCGACGGCGGCGCGCTGCTAAGAGGCGTTCGTCCGCTCGGAATGACGCCCGTCCGGCGCGACGGAAATTTCCCGGACGCGAGAGACGTGAGATTACAATATGGCATACGCGTCGTTCACGCGTACGCGCCCGTACCAGATCCTATTATTTTTTTCTTCCGAGGGTGAATGAGCGTGCGCGCGCGCGCGCGCGCGCGCGCGCGACAAGCAGAGAGTTTAGAAGACAATTCGACGATTCGAGGACGTGTAAAATAACGCAATAATCAAAACACACGTGTAAGATAGAAAGATTTACGTCGAAACAGAACATAAAATTGTAGACACAGGTTTCTGTCTTGAAACCCAAATTATCGTTCCGAGTGGACTTTAAATGATTGATAAAGCAGAGAGGAGGAGAGACCATGTGCTACGTGAAATATGTTGGTGAATGGTGTATTTCGAAAGAGGTTTTCCCCTTTATAAATCCACATTCATTCTCTTTAAGCGTTCCGATAAGACTTATTTTAAGCGGCCTGCAATTTGTGCGGTAATAAAATGCTTTTTATAATTTTACGTGGCGTATAAATCGCGAAAAACGTTTAAAAAATCGCAATACGCGAGATTAAACAGGAAAATCTCATTGTGAAGTTTGGCGCGATTCATAGGCTAGACTCTGGATTCAAAATAAGAGAGAACTTGTTTAAGAAATTTAACAATGGAGTATTTAAAAGCCATAAAGGAGAAATTTTAGAATATCGTGAAGTGTATCGTGAGATAAAATTTGATACATTTGTGTTTTCTCGAACGCGAGACGCAAAAAGTATTTGAAAAATGTGGATGTAAGACGATAGATGGAAAAGCCAGGAATCGATCTGATTTGAATCGATCAATTAATCGCTCTTTTAAAAAAGGCGCATTTTTTTAATTACCTCTCAGGAAGCACGGAATGGGAAAATCCGTTAAATAATCATATATTTTGATAGAAGATAAATTGTTTAGCCATTTCATTCTCATGTTTTTCATAAATTAAGGCGGATTAAGATGCACGAGGCTGTTTAAAACAACTATATATTTAAATTCCATTAAAATATTTTACTCACCATAGTATTTATATAGCGTCTACATATAAAGAGTTAAGAAAACGCTGTATGAATAATACAGCTAATTGACAAAGAATAGAATGATTTATGGAATTATATACAATTATTATAATAACGCAATTCTATTCAATTCAATTCAATTTTGCTAATCATTCAACACTTAACTGTGACCTTTGATGTTACGTCATTCCGGAAACTCTTTGAAATTTCTTGTCGAATATCGTAATAGGAAGCTAAAAAATTAGATATTCATATTTTTATACTTTTATCGATGCTATGCAAGAACATAAAAATGTAGAAATATTTATATATTCTGGAAGCGTTTGCTCAACAAACATTTATCAAAATTACTACAATCCTCGTGACAAGTCTTGTCTAATTCCGATCGATTCGAATCACATAATATACACGTATTTCTATCGAAAATAAAATTTTAACGTAAACGAGCGTGTCTGATTTACGCAAAAAAAAAAACGCCATGTGCTCGAGAACTCGTTCCCAGCCGCACTCGTTCGCAACACGCCAACAAAAATAAAATAAAGAAAACGATAAAGAGCTTCTTGGCTCGCGATTCGAGCACGATTCAGTCGTCCTTGTTCCATGACGAGGTCAACGGTCGCGAAGGAAAGGAAAAGATAGATACAATATATATATATATTCATTCCGTCGCGCAGCTTCGGACATATACGAGTTGACACTCGCTTCAACTTCTTTTTTTTTTCCCTATGTACTCGGAGAAACGCGGTAAAAGAACAACGATCAAACGGACCGGCAGTTTATTTGCAAATTACTTACTATACGAGTCCGGTCGATGCTTCGCAATCCACCAGTCGACTGCAGTCGACGAGCCAGTCGGACGGGCAGCCGGGCAGCTTTTGTCGAATGTCCAAGTTACTTAACACGTGAACGTGCCGGTCACACTTTACGTTTTGCACTTGCGCCCGCGTCTCTCTCTCATGCACGACACTTCTTCCAGCGGGGTGTCGGCATGCAATGTTTCGCTAAATAGATTCTCAAGGTCCTGAGTCATCGATGACGTTGTGATTTCAGACGCCGCACCGGCCGGGACGTAGACACATGCCGCGACGTGCCATCGTAGAATTTTAAGATTGAAACATCCTCGAGACTTCCTCAGACGGTTGTCCTTTAGGACATTGCTCCCTGAAGTATTCATATATTCATATATATTATATGAACATTAAATCTTTTATCTCGCTTTCTATGTTGTAGATGAAGATAATAAGGTAATTTGAAACCTGCCCTCAAAATTCTGACACAACTATGATAGAATTCCTATCTGATAAATCTTTCTTAAATTTCGAATCTTTTTCTAAAACTCTTCTCTCTTCTAGTTGAATGAAGAAATTTCAAATATGAAGAATTCATATTAAAGACGAAGTTTTCTTATTCCTTAAGAAAGAACTTTTAATATTGTAAAATTATGTAAAAGCTATTAACGCGTCTAGAAGGAAGTATAGATTACGGATTGTATATCATTTTTTATATCGCTCGCGTAAATCGGCTCTCGGAGATTCAAAACCATTCATTAACCCTGCGTGACCTAATTAAAAAAAAACTTATTTATAATGCATTCATGAATATTTCAATCACTTTAAAAACTAAAAATTTCCTTTTTAGCGTAATTGCTGTTTTAAAATGTGTAAATCATACGGCGATCGATTCGTTTAAAAATTCATCAAGGAATATTTAATTAAACTGTTCTCTGGATATTCTAACAATGATATAATGTTTCTGTTTTAAAATATGCAAATCATATGGTGATTGATTCGTTTAAAGTTTCTAGCCTCGGTGAATTGTTAAACGAATCGCTCGCCGTATGATTTGAATATTTTAGAACACAAATTACGGAACATTATATCATTATTATAATATCCAGAGAACATTTAGCAATATGCAGTAATATTGACATTCCAATTATACTGCAACGTTACTGAAATATTTCTGAAGTATTCCATGCAAGATAAATCATAATGATATAATTTTATAATTTTAAGATACGCGTCCTTTGTAAATTTATTTGATTTCTACGTGATGGGAATGGAGGACAAAATACATCGAGCACTGCGTCCCAAATAGAAGCATCTAACGGTGCGTAAAGGACCGTGTTAAATAACTTTAATAAACTCCCGACAGGGCTCAATTGATACGCTCGCGTGCAAAGAAGCAGCTTCTACATCAAGATGACCAGCTGTTGCATTAAAGTAGCCGGTACGAATGGCATCGATGCGTAGTAAAACGTCGTTCATGTATTCAAATAAATACAGAGAAAAGCGGAATAGCTCCGTCTATTATTTACGTGCATTCCTCCGTATTGGGAGAAAAATCGAAATTAATACAATATTAGCGAAATAACGGTAAAGTAAGATAATAAATTAATGGTGATACCATTACCAATTTTATTTCAGAGGCATTCCTGAGATATAATATTGTTTTTGTTTTAAGCTTTTATTAATATATTGCTACGAAACATTCTGCTGTGTGTTGTGTGGTAAAAAAACCATAGCTTTTCAAGAAAGAAATCATTCCATCTTTACAGTGTTTGAGATAATAATAAACGTAATAAGAAAAGTGGTGATAATGGTATCTGTAGCAATAGCGAATTCGATCACTTGCACTAATCTGATCCGATATGTTAAAAACTACTGTAGTTATTTAATAAAAACATAATATTAACACTTTAACCGATTTAACCGAAAATATATATCAATTTTTATTTATGTTTCAATAATTTTTAATTAAATTTATAATATATCTTATTCGTGAAAGTGCTTGTATTATGCTTTTTCACTTAGAGATATCTTCATAAACAGCAGTCTTTGTAACACTGAAACAGAATCGGCGCACGTCAGTCGAAATTGCTCTCTATAGTACAATAAAAACTGTAAAAGGCTTCAACTTCCTATATGCTGCGGCAGTTTAAAGGATTCAGCACATCGATCGGTTTCGCGCAATTAAAGAATCACATAAATTTAGCGTATGTTAAAAAAAGGAATATACATGCATTTTATTTTTTTATAAGTTCCAATATGCTCTTTAATTGCACAAAATTGATCGATTTTTAATTTTCTGTTGAAATAATTATTTACGATCTATTAAATCAAATGTAATTCGACATAATGGATCGTCATAGCAAATCGACTTCACGCGCGCGACAAATAGAAATGATTGATTTGGGACACACACATACAGACCCCGGCATTTGTGGTAGCCACGTGAAGGATTTTATTACAGTTTCGTATGCTATTTAAATATTAAACGATACCTATGTATATGTGTAAATTACGCTTGGACACGACATCGACATAGACTTGTTGGAACATCGTTACGTTAGTGACAAAATACCGAGTAGCGTAAGTAACGTGTAAAGGTAGTAATCGGTATATAATGACTATTCTAAGTTTTCCCTTACGAAAGAAGTGCTAGAAACACATTTGGTCTAAACGAAGGCTCTTGACTCGAATCTTTGTCTTACATTCCTACGCTACGTGTATCTGCTCTGTAACCTAGATAGATTCCGATCTCCTGCGAAAAGCAGGAGGATCGTCGTCTCTATGTATACGAGAGTTTAGCTTTACTGACAGGATCTTTTTTTTTTCACTGTAACGCCGTTTCGCGGGAACGCCAGATTTCGCAATAACTTATTTACAATCCACAGAGACGGTTAATCGCATCGCACGTGCGCACTCATTGAAGACTGTTATTATAAATGCATTTCGTACACTTATGGCTCTCTTTACGCAAAAAAACAACCGAGCAACGATGTTAACTCAATGACATAATTACGCGGAAGATCTTACAGACGTATCGTCTCACGCCTGATTTTGTATTGCGCGATGTAAAGTAGCGATGATAATAATTAGTCTCTCTCTCGTTACAGCCGACTTGATATACCACCCGCAACTTAGCAGTACCTTCTTTACAAGCCATTAATAATAAATTACTTAAATGTACGTCATATAAACACACATAGGTATGTCTGTGTATAAATAGTTTCTACGCAGTTTGTTCTAGTATGATATAAAGAATTCATCAATCATATAATTCAATCGCCACGGAGATGTACCAAAAGAGATGTAAAAAAAAAATTAAAAAAACAAAAGCCGTCGTTGGAAATTTATATTTCTCGTCGAAGATGGATATGCAAGATCGAAATGCAAAACATTAAAATACATTGTGCGTATGACACATTAATAATTTGTATAAGATACGTTACAATAATTCTAATAATCCGCATGAACACAAATAGACAAGTTCTTTTGCATATAAATATGTATATATATATATTTATGTATATATATATCTCACGTTTTATCCTATTCTTTCTCCGATTTCTAAATATCGCGCTACAATAGACTGCCAGATTTATCATAGCATGCGCAGTGTGGCCCCTCGCATAAGAGTGTAAGAGATATTTTCTTTTTCTTGACTATCATAATTCTAGATTCGATTAAATTCGATCCTATGGTCGATCGGTCGTTCACTTTTTCTCGCGCCGAAGTGACTGACATAAAAAAATATATCCAGCCACCTTTTCCGTTCGGACGATTAGCTATAAAATTACATCTCTCCCTACGTGTACATAGACGTTCAGAACTCTCTAAGTCACACTTTCCTCGTACCACAAGGTAGATACCATTAAGAGAAGATTCGTAATTCTTATCGATTGCGTTAATGCTTTTAGATTTTATTTACTATAGTTTGATAGCCACAGAAAATTATTCGCTCATTTTACAGGTAACGTTTGTTTCTTTGACTTCAAATGACAGAGATGGATGCTCTTCGTTACCCCTTTTGCAATTATTCTGTGATTATAACATAAATTATCATTTTCTGATATCTGTTTGCTTTGCATTTCAATGAGGACAACGAAATTCTTCATATTATAAGAGTTTGCAGATGTCACGGTTATATTCGCAACGTTTTGCATTTAAAAACGTTTTAGAAATGTAGAATTAATAATGTTGTAATGCGCATTGAGTGTTATTTTATTTCGATAAAATTAATGATCAAAATTCTAAAAGAGAAAGTATACAGAGAATACTTTCTCTTTCGTTGTTTAAGTGAACCATCTCTTTGTGACTTTCCTTTTTATAATATATTATGCAATGTTCTTTATAACTTTGTGTTATAATTACATTGTTCCTTATACATTAGATTCTACTTTTAGACAATGGGACATTACTGCAAACTCTTATAATATATAAAGTCACAAGAAAATTATATACAAATATGTCATTAAATGTTAATATAAACATAATTAATATAAATATATGTCCCCAGGATATACGTACGCGTATACATATGTGATCGAAATTATATCGAGTATGACATGTGTTTCTCCTTTACACTTTTGTGCAACGTGTCTAAGTCCGAATATGTAAATATTAGATCGATTACTTATGCGTAAATGTTAATGAATTGAGCATTACGAATATATATGTACACAAGTATACCATTCTACATTTATACACGCGTAATGTATGTACAATTGATGTATATAATTATTGAATAATATATCGAAACAAGGTACACTTTCGCGATTTAATCGTAAACTCTAAAAGACGATAGTATAATTAATATAATGATTATTGCAATCAATAAAACATCTTTTAACAGCATATGTATAAAGATTTATAAAAACCGATTGCGCAAAATTGTATAATTAATAAGACTAATAGAATAATAATAATAGAAAATATAAAGAACGTAACAAAATTTATATCTACATACTGATCATTAATCAGATAATGGAAGCACTTTAATTTATTGGATATTTTCATAATTATGCTGAATTAGTTCTTTAAACAACTAATTCATCACTTTGCCATGGATGTTAGCGTGATTTTATAAATTAGAAAACAAGTTAAAAATTGAGTTATAAAAAATGGTGTATACAAAGTATATAATAATACATCAACGTTGCGTGTATCAAGGCCATTTTCTAAATACCTTAGTTAAATTGTCTATAACAATCCAAATTGTTAAAATTGAACATCTTTCTTTGTACAGCGGTGCATACAATGAATATACCCGCTGAGAAAAGATATTCACTTAATCTCGACCAACAATTTCAAAACATAGTCCAGTCTTAAATAATGTCAATAATAAAATTACTCTGGTTGTGCTCTCATATCTTTTGATACACAAGCATAATAAGTTATTAGTGGCAAATAAATCGATCGTCTACAATGGCAGATAAGGGAAGAGAAAATTATACAAAGCCCGGTATAATTGGCAATAAATATAGATCAAATCCATAATCCTAAATATTTCCAGATCAAGTAAATATCCGTGCAATAATGCGCTTAAATCTCGTTAAAGTCGAAAATGATGGAATTTCAACTTTTAGTTAGACTATACGGATACGATTCTATCTAGACAATCGTAAATACAATTTCATTTAAAATTATTGATGGAATTTAAGTGTATCATCGCACAGACATTAATCTACGTGTGCGTTTTTGCCCCGAGATGTTTAGATTTTTCTGAAAAGAATCTTCTTTTCTATATATAATTTCTTTCCTCTTGGTTTAGTCCATAATTCTACTTTTAATTACATGTCATGAACGACTTCACACGCGTAAGCATGATTATTACAAAACTCATATTAATCTCTTTTATACATTGCGCGCATGAAAGAAGACAGCAAGTTCAAAATCAGTAGCTTAAAATGGAAAACCGATATATTCCTTTTCTTACGATCGCAAATGGCAGTAACGTCGCGCAAAATGAATTCGTTATCTCGTTAGAGTTACGCACGCCTACATAACCGATGGCAGTATAAGTTCCGAGTAGTTTCAGCGTCATGTTCTACTCTTCGTTATTTCTTGCATATATTTACATGCGAAATATGCATAATTGCCTTGCACTAAAATTTGCTATTGCACCCAGCGCGCGAATGCATTCATTAACCAGACGCGTCGTCGGTCACTTACACGGCGCGTATATTACACTTTAATTAATGGCCCATTAAGTTTGCACAACGGCTGCACATACGTTACATTGCACAGCTCGAGATACGGCATGCTTGTATTAATTGGTTTGATGTCAATGATATCCCAGAGAGCGCCAGAGAAAACCAACGACAACAAGTACGCACGGATTATCCGGGAGTACCGGCTATTGGAGGTAATCCCGAATCTAAATATGTCGTGTAAATACTTACACCAAAGGCCAAGTTATATACAAGTTTCTAACACTAGGCGACTTTGCGTCGGGTCTCAGAAAGCTTCGACAAAACTCGCCGGAAATAGTCCCGTACGACCGGTACGCTGTTGCATACCCTTATACCATCCGTCATCGCGCTTCTTCTGCACATATATTATGTCCCCCACGCGTAGCTCCAGTTCGAACTCGCTATTAGGTGGATACGGTACGATACAACGGAATCTGTACCCCACGCTGAAATAGAATACAATTATCATGAAACGATATAACGTTATAATTTTGCGACTAACGGACGAAAGTTAACGAAAGTTAAAAACTCTGCAATTTGAGGGACAAAATTATACCTACCGATCGCGCGACGACTGCTGCTTCATTTGCTTTCCCATTCCGGCGTCTAGAGAGTTACTCTTGCGATGATGATTTCCAACGGTCGAGCATACCATTGCGCCGGATTCATTGGATCTAAATGAAAATAAAGAGCCAATATGTAAATAAGACTGTCGCTATTAATGTAGAGAATTGTAATAATTTGTTGTATGAATACAAAATATATGAAATGCTAACGATATATACCAGAAAATTCAGCATCACACAAGCATAAATAAATGAAACATATCTAAATTATTTTGCACAAAGAATTATTAACAAAGAGCTATGTAACAAACAGTAAACATTTAAAGGATTCATCACAGTTATCATATTGGGGATTGTTCAAACATGCAAAATATTTGCAATCAATATGTTTTTCTAACTAAATTATATAAAATAAAGTTTATCTTGTGCGACAGAGCGTGCTATAATTCTGTGATGTATAAAAAACATTTATATACTATTAATTATGCACCAATGCAACATAAATGTGATCTAGGAATTTCTAAGCTTACCTTAAAATGAAATGCGGTTCTACCTCGCATTAATTAATAAAAAATAAAATGCAAACATTAATATAGAAAAAAAAAAGAAAAAAAAACGAATATGATAGAATTGTATAATTTTCAAATGCATATATTGACTTACACGTGAAGCATATCTTCGCCGTAAAAATTAAGAAATGACTGTTTAAAATAAGAAGATATTAATTTTATGCAAAACAGAGTGTATCGTCGAAAATTTGCCATCCTATACTTTCATAAAAATATTACAGTATTATTAATTGTCGTAAAATATAAAAAATGTTGCAGCTTTTTTAATATCATTGAGATTTTTCCCTTCGTGAACAATTATAATTTATCTGCTAGCTGGCAAAATATACACGTAAAAGAGTTTCGTAAATTTGGAGGCCGATTCATATTTAGAATTACAAACGACTAACCTCTGGGTTACTGACACTGGTAAGGAGGGTCTCTCCTTGTATTTCAGTCTCTGTGAGGATGTGACGGGCCCTTGCACAGAGCCTGGACATAAGCGGTGTGGGCTGTTTGAAGTGTTTAATTCCTGTGTAGATACCATCTGTAGCAACTGACTTGGGCAAGACCCCGATCTGCGATTGTCAATTCGCCCACCCGCCCCGTCCCAACATAATATTAGAGAAACATTTCAAGGCGTGCAGTTTGTGTCATGCTGCATAAAGCATGATGATGTAAATATTATTCATGACCATGACAGGTGACCGCCTAGCCACCTGTCTATCTATTCTGTACGTGTGCGTAATTATTGGTGATGCAACGGTCATGCAACGATTTTGGCAAAAAAAAAAAAAAAAAAAGGAAAAAGTAGTGCCTTTACTTAAACACTTAAACTAACACTTTGACGATCATTCATACGCGCACATACAAATTGCTTGACAATCTGAGAATACGTAATGTACATAATAATGCATGTATGTGCATACGGAAATTAGCGGGATTAGATGGGATTTAACAAAATCAATTATCAGAACGTGCAAATTGCAGATCAATGTTGTTCTCGACTCTTGAACTATAATACAGATTGTACACACACATACGTATCCATAAGTTCGCGACAATTTAAATTAACTTTGTACTCACCGAACGTGCATCGGATTGACGGAATTACCGTCGTCGAATACAGGATTATCCATCGAGTATGTAGCAGGTGGAGGCGATTTAGACTTTTTAATATTGGTCAAGCGCCGCATCAAGGAGACGCATTTATCCTTCTTTTCTTTGGGCTGCAATTTATAAATGGATATATATAAATGAACTGCATAATATTATCGAAATAATAAATGTATAAACGCTTATCACAGGAATACCTTTTCCGTGGTTCTGGACGCTGTCGCGGCTGCATTCGACGGTACGATACCGCCTGCTACACGCAGAGTATTATTCGGGCTTCTGTTCATGTCGCTCGCGGAAGAGGAAGGAGCTGGGATGGTGACGCTGCTGCAACCATTGTTAGCGTTATTGATACTCGCTGCCGGTTGTAGAGACGATGACACGGCGATTTGTTTACCAGGGGAAGCTGAGAAGAAACATCGCATAATTGTAACATTTATAAAAAAAAAAAAACATAATTCATCGTGATATATTTTAAGTACTTACGAATATTTGCGGTCATCACCGCGCTGTGACTACGTCCGAGCGGAGTGGCAACTGCATTCTGATCGTTGTGTCGGGGCGGACTAGTTTCTTGATTCGGTCCCTGATTCGACTGAGCGGCGCCGTGCCAGGACGAAGACACGGTTGTCGTGGATGGGCTGATGGCGCGCGGCGGTAATTCCGGCGGCGGCAGTGTGCGAGGGTTGTACGGCTGCGGCGCGGGACCCTTGCTCTTTGTGTACGTCACCGCCAAACGTGACTCGGCGTTCGATGGAACGTTTGACAACGGTGAACCCTGATGTTGGCTCGGTGAGTTTGGAGATCCGCGGCACAGCCCGCGTTGACATCTGCTGCAAATACATCGGAAACTGTAATGCGGAAGACTGAGACGAAACAGAGATTGAAAGGTAAATGCATACTTGGCAGGTGCAACGTAATTTCCAGGAAAAACTCCGCATTTCTGGGTACGATTGGACGTTCCTTTGAACCATCCGTCCTGACAGCGTTCCGTCACCATGTAAATCCCACCCTTTCGCAACTCAAGCTCGTCCGCTTTCTGGGGCTTGTATGGATACAATGCTACATACGCCGCCGGTAAATGCGTCGCACCGGATGCACTGGTAGTCTGGCCAGCGGGTATATTTTGCGATGCCTGGGCGAGAACGAGATCGCTGCTGCCACTTCGTCTGTGACGAAGATTGTGATCCGTGCAGCTACCGCTCGTCTGGAATAGAAAAAAATTTATTTAAATACAGCATACATTTCATGGAAAGGAAGTGAGATGTGAAAATGCAAAAGCGATAGACTCGTATATTGATCGAGGTAGCAGTTCGCGTATGTAACTATCCACAGAGAAATTGTCAGAAAGAAAATGTAGTTTCCTTACTTGTAAGGAGGAAAATGACTCATTGCCTCCGCTATTATTGGCGTTATTAGGGGCACTGTCTACCGGAGGACTAAGTATTTCAGCGCTATGTCTATGATGGGGATGTGCATGATGACCTGTATTGACGGCAGTGAAACTATGGCGTTTAACATTATGCCTGTTGCCGACCGCAGGTGGCGACGTCGCGGGACTACCGGGGCTGCTCGGAGCAGTACTGGAGCTGCTGGATGTCGTCGAACTGTTAGGGGTGTTTGGAGTAGTGGTCGTGGAACTACCGCCGGACGATACGTTTGAGACAGAATCGGACACCTGCGCAACATTTATGCAATGTAACATATGCAAAATACATGTTTCACGAAATATATGTATAAGTACTTTAATTAGAAATGTACCTGTACTAATTGCGGTCGAGACTGACTCGTTGTTTGCACATTACGCGAGTGATCGGTTGGTATCAACGGCGTGGTTTCTTCGTTTGTCGGAGTTGGCGGAGCTACTCTCGATGGTCCAGGCTGTACACTGATTAAAACATTAATTAATACATATCTTTGAAAAAATACGACAATTGTATTAATCGTTTTAATGTTTTACTTACTTGGTCGAGAGTTTCATCAAAGCTCTAGCGACGCTGTTCAGCTCGACGAAAGCTAGCGGAAAGATACCAATTCTGTCCAAGAGTTTACCTTCTGCCCAATTTTCGTCCACTCTTCTAATAACGCTGATTACTTCCCCCTGAAAATACGTTTATATTCACATTTTGTATATACATATAAAAGCAGATATATGACATTACCTTGTTGAAAGTTAGACATCCATCTTCATCATCATTCGTCATCCTAAAATCGTACAGCGCTTTACATTGAGGTACATGAGGAGTCAAAGGCGTCATCACCTAGAATTGCGATAAAGCAAATTATAACAAATTCAAATTTAGAACATTCAACTTTTCAAGATCTTCGCGTTATACCTGAACGTAAGACAGAGGAAAGACACCGTGATTATTGCCACATTCCCCGAAATACCAATTGTTGTCAATCTTCTTCCGGAGGATGACTATATCACCTTTCTTAAAACTCAAATCACTGCAAAAACACACAAATATTCACATAGTAGAACAAGTACTGACATAAAAGATGATCGTACGAGCGTCAATACATACCCTGGTACCTTGGAGACATAATCGTAGATCGCTCTCCCGTATGCCTGGTTGTGCAGGTGCACCTGCTTGGCGGCGGCATTGGAATGCCGCACTGCCGGCTCGGAGCCGATAGTAGGCGCCAGGTTGCCGGTGACGATAGGCGCCGGGGCGACCTGGTGACCGCCGAACAGCCGCTGGGGCACGGCGGTGCCGCCCCCCGTGGACCTCGATGACGGCAGCACGGACTTGGCCTGATTCTTCGGCGCGGCGTTGCGCATCCCCTCGAGAATGCGCATCAACAGCACGTTCGGCGGCAGGTCGTCCACCTTGGCGTCCACGAGGACGCGGCATTCCGGGCAGCGTAGCTCGCGATGAGTGCTGACAATTTCCTCCAGGCACTTTTTGCAAAACGTGTGCTGGCACGGCAGCACCTTGCTGGACGTGTCGAGCCGCTCCAGACACACCGAGCACTCCAACAAGTCGTTCAGCATGCACTCGTCCATGATGAGGCGGTTCTTCGGTGCACGCCAACCCAATCGGTCGCTCCCTCGATCGTACCTACTCCGGATTCCTCGTCGCTACGCTTGCACTCGCTCTATCGAAACGTTCTCCCTCTCTCATCTAACCCTCCCAATTGTTCCCTCTCTCTCTCTCTCTCTCTCTCTCTCTTTCCTTCACACGCCACTCCGCGCCTACAGTCTGTCTCGTTTCCTCTCTCTCTCTCTCTCTTTTTCTCTTGGACACCCAGCAATCCGCGCGCGGAAAGATACGGATGGTTTATTGGGCTGCAGTTCCGGCACCGTACGTTACCGCCGAGTGCAGAAATTCAATTCGCTTTTACTCGCGAGATTCTCCCTCTTCTTCCTTCTTCTCTCTCTCTCTCTCTCTTTCTTTCTCTCTATCCGCCCTTCGTGGTCGGTGGAGGGAAGGTGCGTGGCCGCCCCGTCCCCCGGACGACGCACGCTCGTCTATTCGCTCGGTCAATCGACGGTTTGATTAACGACGTCTCGGCTGTCGCACGGCGGCGGCACGGCCTCGGCGCGCCGCGCGGCCACGGCATCGATCACGCGCGCGCCTCGTCGATTCCACTCCGCGAGCGAGCGGCTTCCTGGACTCGCGACACCGCCGTCGTCGTCCGCGCCGACGAACCCGACGGCGACGTTACCGCGACGTTACCCGATCGTTGACTTCTCCGTCCGCGGCGTTTCCGCTTCTGTCTCTCTTTCTCTCTCTCTCTCTCTCTCTTTTCATTCACTCACTCATTCTTTCTCTCTTGCTCTTCCTTTCGCTCCTTCTCCACCGCGCGTTTTTAAAAAGTCATTCGCCCTGCACGTAGGTCGGTGTGTATGCGCCTACAAGCCCAGTAATACACACGCCAACTTCAGAACGCTCCGCCGCGCGCGCCTCGCGTCTATATTCTCGTGCGTCATGACCATTATTTACAAAAAATAAAAAATCTAAATTTTTAGATTTTGGTTTATTGCGCAAACAATGACATTATCTGTCTTTATTCTTACGTGCTTAATCTCTCCTTCATACATGTGTATATATATATATATATATGCACACTACAAGGATAACGTTAACTATTGAGCGTTTTATCATAAGATAAAAGTACGGAATTAACTACAAAAGACAAACTTATCTTTTCACTCTTTGTATTACTTTGTTATGACGTTCGCGACGTGGTAATCGTTCGGATCGAAATAATCCGATCAAAATAATTCATATGCGTGATTGATCAAATCTGAATTTTCGTTATGATTTGGCCACTGCAGCTCATATATTTTGTGCATTTAAAACAATCTAGGTATATGATTGGAGCAAAAAAAAAGGAAGAAAGAAGAAGGCTGGACAAACGGCTATGCAGCCGAAAGTTGATTGTTTTCCGAACGTACTCGTTTGCCGAACTAGAGACCTCTAGTTCCATCTAGAACGTGAACATGTCCACTCCCAGGCTCTTCTCTGCATCAACAATCAACAATCCGTTCCAGGTGAAAGGGAGTGGGATCGGTGGGATTCTTTCCGTCGTGATGCAGCTGGTGGGAAAGTCAATAGCGTACGTGCTGTGAACACCAGCGTGGCTCGGGGAAGTGAAGCGGATGAGAGTGTGCGCTTGACAAAAAGTGCGTGACTCAGACACGGAGTCGGGAGTCGGTGTGCTGCTCTTCCTCGGGCCCTGCCTTCGCGCGTCACGTCGAACGACGCTGCCGTCCGTGAGCTGGATATTAAAGCGTCGTGTTTACTTCTTTCCAACGGCTGAACTTTGAAGACCCTTCTACGACAAACCGATGGTAAAATCACGGTCATTATCGACGATTCGATTAGTCTTAAATCTTGGAGTATTAGTTATGACAGTCTGAATTTACGAATGAAAGAATTATCTAAATCCGCTATTACACGGTTTAAGCTGCGTTTAAGCCTATAACCAAGCATGAATAACTGACACACACGTGATAAAGTAATCGATGCATTTTTTGTGATGTTTAACCTAGATGTTATCATAGGACAGATAAGATAGAGAGATAGTAGGTTTTTTGTTTGAAAATAGTCAAAGATAGATGGAATTTTAAAGATTCTTGAAACGATTTATAAGTTGATTAAGAAAATATTAAGGTAGTTGTACAAAAATAATAAAATGGTTAGAACTAGAAATCTCTAAATGTCTTTGAATTAGAAAACTTTAAATGAGCTTCGAAGAAATACTTAACTTTAAAGAATCACTTTAAAAACTGTTGAGTATTAAAAAAATATAAATTTTCGCTGTTACAGAAACCTTTGGAGCATCAGGAATTTTTATCGAGGATTTTATTATACTCACTACTGATAATTCAGAGTTTCGCGACAAGGAAAAAATGCTCAACTTATGTAAAAATTAAAGTTTGTTTTTCAGTATATCTTGAAATAGTAAACAATACTACTCAAATGGCATTATAGTTTAGGATATGCTAATGTCAAGATGTATTGATCCAGACAAAGATTACAGCTGACCCATTTGCTACACCTTGCCCAATAATATGGGTAAGTACAATCAACTGATACAATGTGACTTTTAGTGGTTTATAACTATTGTATATAATACTGAAATTAATCTTTTGCACATGCCTAGTGATGGCAGGAAACGAAACGGTGCCAGGAACCTTGGCAGATGACTCTGTGTCGAGACTGCAATGGCTTCGTCAGCGCAGAGAAGCCTTGCAGGAGAAACTTACCCAAAAGAACAACGAGTTGAAAAGTCTATGTATGGAAGAAGCGGAGTTAACAGGAGTTATACCACCCGAAATACCTTTGGAACCTGGTGAAAATCCACCAACTTTACATAGAAAAGTAGGCAGTTCCTTTACATATCCGCAGAAATTGATCGAGAAATTGAAGACCACTGATGTTGTAAGATCACAATTTCTTTTAAATTGATACAATGGCATAACACGTGATACAAGTATGTTAGATTGGAGTTATCGTCTGCTTACGTGTGCAGGAGGAATCGGAATTGGAGTTGGAGAGGCAGGTACAACTTGGGATTGTGGAAACTGCGTTGAGTATTATCAATGATCCTACGGAAAGTAAGACCACACGGCGCAAGCACAGGCTCGCTTATCAGCAGAGTCAGCGAAGACTGCAAGAATTGGAGACAGAACTGAACTTTATTAGGCAGACTCGTGGTAAAGCACAGCGACCAACGCAATTGCCAATGCATGCGGGAAGTTACAATACGCAACCGCACTCACATGTTAATGTAAAACATAGGACAAAGAAACCACGGCCACCATTAGACAGTTCAGGTATTGTGTGATATACGTATGTGAGACAGAAGAAATTATTAATTGCAAATTTTTTAATAATTTTACAAAATATTAAATATAATTCGTAATCGTATACAGGAAATGAAGTAACAACTCCAAAGTCCGGAAGGGGTATACTTCATGAACCCGGTGTTAGTTTGAGTCCCTTAGCACCCGAAGACAAATCAAATACTTATGTCGGACATGGATACGAGGAACAGTTAACCGTGCCGAGCGTTTGCAATCATCATCACCACAGCACTTATCCCGGTGTAAGTCCTGTCGAGCCACCGAATATCAAGATCGTGGAGCACGATCATAACGATAATCACAATATTTACATTTTACCCGACCAATATCGCGCGCGTACATATTCCCACGGGAGTGGCGGATCTCGTAGCCATTATCAGGATACCGAAAGAACATATCGACCTTACGTGCCGAATACCTATACCGAGGACGAGCGTCAAATGCGCTACCGTCAATTCCAGCATCTGCAGAAGCAGCAACAACTGCAGGATCAGATGCAGCAGACCCACAGATTACAGTACACAAATTCGTTCGAGTCCTACAAGCATCTGGATAATGCGGATATCGTACGGAGAAGCGGCCAGGGAACCTACGACAGAGATTTCCGCTCATCTCATTACTTACCCATCGATTACCAAACCTACTATAAGAATAGTACACAATCTCAACAGATTTTACCGAGACGAGATCGTGACTCGTCATTACCATCCTGTATGAAAAACATGTCGCGGCATAGCGGTGGCAGCACGTCGATCGAGGCGCAATTGTCATCCGGCTACTGGGTGCGCCACAACGACGACATCCACTGGGTGAGCATGGACGAGCCTGACAGATTCGGTAGTTTGGATCGCAGACGTCGAAATGCTCAGCATAACGGTGGTGTCGGTGGGAATCTCGATACACAATCACGTTATCGCACGGTCGCAGTTGCGTGTACCAAAAGCTCGTCAAGCAGTAACGTTACTGCGCCATCCCACCAGCATCACTCCGTTCATCTGTTGCCGTTGTCCGAGCAGCAAACGCCGACGAACAACAATAAAATACTATTGCGCACACAGTCATTGGGAAGCGTGGAGACCTGGCAGTCGAATCACTCGCACGATTCACACGATGGCAAAGATGCGTCCGCAGTGGAGTACGCCAACAACAATCGCAAGAGTCGCCAGAAAGAATGGTACGAAACATCGTTGGATGCGGGAGCGAGTGCGGGCTTGGATCACCCTCTGGTTGTCGCGCGAAAGAACGCGCATTATCAGTCGAGTCCACCGCCTGTTCGTATTAAGACCGCCACTAACGAGAATACGAGGGACAATCAGACAATCAGCGGACCACCGCCGATGAGCCCGGTGAACCGTCACAAAAGAGACAAGCCCGAAGAGCGGCAACACGCGGTACAACAATCTCACCCTCGTTACGAGCAATCCACAACGAGGCCGAAGGTACTGGAGATACCAGCCGAATCGAAACCATCCCTAGACGTTTGCGATAACGTGGTACGGCCGTTGGGCTCGCCGCAAAACTGCACGGTCGTGCAACCGGGAAAGTACCAGCCGTACAGAGAAGTGACAAAGCCTTTTGAAATGTCGGACTTTTACAAGTACTCGACGAAATTCCGCAAGAGGAACGAGGCTGCTGGACAGTCTCAGGTCGGGAACGGAGATTCATCACTTCAGGAAAATCGTCCTGCGGAAACGAGTAACGCGGATTTATCTAGGGATCCCAATTCTTATAATTTCGGACAGAATGGTAATATTACCGCCAGTCCAGTACAAAGAAGACTCTATCAGCCGGTACAACGCATGACTTGTCAACCTTATCTCTCATCGTTGAGATAATTACATTCTACGCGCGTGCATAATGTAGAGTTTATTCATGCTGTCACGTTATCACACAAATATTTACAGAATCATTCATTCGAAGATGGGCTGGTCCTATCGATAAATATTTTCTTTGCTCTTTAGTCAATCGATTCACTAATTGTAACATATATATATATATATATATATATATATATATATATATATATATATATAAATAAAAACAGGGTATCCTGCATTAATGCTTCTTCCCTTATAACGCATTCCTTGGCTGCAGATAAGTCAGGAAATGGTAACATTAACTGTATATATGGATATACATACATACATACACATATATATCGAAGAAACCTAATGACATTTCGTTTACATCATGATACATCAAACTGTAATATAGCTAGGTATTTTTACTTTGGAAATTTTTATTTACATTGCGTATATGAGATATGGTCCAAAAAGATGAAGAAAGAAAAAATAAGAAATTGAAGGGATGCAAAGATTACATAATCTCAATCCCGATGTCGATTACTGATTACCTAATATTGGTACCTGAATAGTGCCTTTTAATGATAGAAGTATTAAGTGGATAATAATGCAACATTATACTATATCTTAAAATTATATCTTAATCAAGAACTTCACTGAAAATTATTCTCCACTTAGACTTTCGATATAATTGCGTATTCATAATTACGTTCAGCAATGGAGTATGTATATATTTTTTCTAAAAGTGATATAAGTGTTGGAGACATTGTCAGACAAGATATTAATGTTGGTTGTTAAATGCAGCTTTTTCTCGATTATTACATCGTTATGATTTTGAAAGTTTGCAGTTCTATTTTACACAGACTACTTTTAGAGCTTCTACCAAGAGCTTATCTCTTACGACTGAAACATGAAATATGCATTTCTATATAACTTGAAATGATATACAATAATTTTATATACAAGAAATAATGACAGCGTGTGTTCTTAATTTTAGAACAATATTACTGACATATACGTGAATAATATTTTTATATATAAATTGTTGTATATGCGCGTATATTATATTTATATACCGCTCGGCGTATAATATTAAAAAATAAATCTCACATTAGAGATTTTATTTGTTTACCACAATGTGTTCGCCGGGAAGCTTAATATTAATTATATGCTTGATTGGCCCGATTCACGCATTCGTTAGCGCCTGTCCTTTTGTATATATCACAATATATGCTATTATTATATAGTGTGCGTTATCTGAAACGACTCAGATTATTTGACTCACACATTGAAAACGCTTCAGCATCACAGATAAAAGATAATGGCCTTATGTTAGCTGTGATTAATTATGCGTTGCGCATTGTATGCTATTTTACGAAATTTTTTTTGTACTGCTTTATATGATCGGTCTCGTGTCAATAAAGATCCTAATTTAATTATAATATTCGTATATATAGTGAAAATTTGAACAAATGAAAAACAGCGAGAAAATTTAGAAATGACAGGAACATTCAACATTCTTAAAAAACAGGGTTCAAAATATGTAACAGAATTAATATCGTAAAGCATACGTGATTGTGTCATTTAAAGTGAACAGAAGAAAAAGTACATAATCCATTTTTAATACAAAAACTAAGCAAAATGGGGACTTCAAAGAAAAAAATAACTATTGAAGTAGATGAAGATGATGAGTGTTTAAAAAAAAAGGATGATATTTACAAGAAAGAATTTCGAGAAGAAGAGTTTAAATTTTCTCCTGGTAATGATCCAAGGTACACATGAGAAATCAAATCAATCAATTGTTCGTAATTAATTAAAAAATTTTCCATTATTTTTTTATATCTTTTTACAGATTTCAGCAACAAAATCAGACGCAGAGATGCTTCGTGATGTATACAGATTTTTATCGTTGTCAGCATATTTTAGGTGAAGGTACCGAGGCGTGCAAGTGGTTTAAAGAAGTTTTCACGTCAATATGTCCACACGACTGGGTAAAACGTTGGGATGAACTTAGAGTTACAGGCAGATTACCTTGGCACAAATACAAGACTCAGGGCACTTTCCCCGGCACCAAATACGGCGAATAAAGAAAAAAAAGAGGATCTATCTTCTAGAATAAAATTAAAAAGTTTTATATTTTAAATGGAATAAACTATTATTACGATCATATATTACTAGTGAATGATAATTAAAAGAGATAATTGTAGAAACTTGTATAAAGGCTGCAATATGATGTGTAGGAAAGGATATATAATTAATGTACACTTTTCATAAGAAAAAAATATTCAACTTTTATTATACAGGTACAAGATTCATTAATATGAGGTAACTTATACGGAGTACGAAGAAAAAAATAACCGATCGACCAATGATGATCCGTAATTGCTGGACTTCTCTTCTTTTCGATCTTTCTTCTTAATTATGATCGATAAAGATTCTTCTTCTATCTTTACCACACTGATTAATCTTGCAGTTTATGACACTTTTTTCTTACAATAGTAAAAAATATATACACTGGTAGAAATTCTCTTTTAACTTTCGATAAAATATGCCGCTTGAGATCCCATAATAGCACAACTTTCTTTTTCTTTTTTTTTTTAAGTCTTACGTAAAAATAAATTTTGCGAAATAATTTCATAATTTTAGTATTGTGCACTAGAGCCTGCCATGGATGAAGACAACTTACCGATCTTCAGGTGTTGGCTCTGCATAACAACGTAAGCCCGCCTACATCGATATATTTACTTCCTAGACGATAATCGATGATACCTGCGAATGCAAAGTCAAAGACATTTGCTTGAAGGAGACAGATTAAAACTATTTTCTGTACATTTATATACACGACTCTATCTCGTACGTAACATATCTATCATAACCGATTAGAATTCAGAATAATTGAATATAATCAAGAAACTAAACGCGCGAACAATTTCTGCGACATCTGCGAATCGATGCGCTATCAATATAAAGTGTGTGCGATCCACATTGACACATTGACGAGAAATTAGAACCACCTTACGTATGTCACGTTGATTATGTTCGGTGGTATGTAACGTATTATTTCAGGTTTGATTCCTCGACAGATGAATGTATTGGCAATCTTCATCCCTGCAAATACCCATCATTTCATACGGACATAAGATTCCATTAGGGTTGATGTTCCTGGCGTGAAAAGTAAAGGAAACCACAACAATTTCAAGATTTTTAGCATAGTCCACAGACAGTGGACGCTCGGGTACCGTGACCGTTTTTCAAAAAAGAAAGACTCACCTTGGTTTTTTTAAATGCGTCAATACCGATATATAAGGTGCAATCGTCGTCGTTGTATTTGTCGATGTTGTATCTGTCGTCGTCGTCAATGTCGTCATTGTTGTTGTTGTTGTTGTTGTTGTTGTCGGCATCGGTGATGGCGACAACGTTGGCGATGACGATGGCATTGGCATTAACGAGGACATTGATGATAACGGCGATGGTGATGGCAGTCGTGGTAAGACTGTGTTATTGATCTGTTCACTGTGTTCTTGCTTTGAAGAATCCGTCGCTGATAATTTTAATTCTGAAGATGCGGCGCGATCAGACTTGTCCGTTCTACTTTCTTCTATATGCTTATTATTTTGTTCTGTAGAATTACTTTGGTATAACTTTGGTTCAGAAGATGACTCACTATCTTGATTAAGAGATATGGTTTGTTCTTCGTTACTATGTTCCGATGCATTTACTGAGATTTTTTTTCTTTTTTCTGATGTCGATTGGCATGGAATTTGTGAGAAATCCAGACAAGTTTCTGATATCGTCGATAGACTCTTATCTTCACTAGATTGTGTCGAGTGAAACGTATCGATCTTCGATCCCGCCTCTTCCGTTGTATTATTCGTTGGCTGTTCTTGCAACGATAAATTCTCCTCAGTGCACGTATTCTTAGATAACTCTGAGGTTTCTTGTGATAAACTAGAATAGGAATTTTCAGAAATATTATTAGATTGGAGTCGCTTTTTCTTGGTAAACTGACGAGTATGAATAGCAATCTCCTTGAACTTATCACTCAAAAGTTGATCTACTGCCTCTGGCAACCTAAAAAAACAATCTTAATAATCAAAGTAATAAATACATTAAAAAGATAATACGCATTTATATTTCAAGAATTTATATTTCTTTAATTGCATACAAGATAGTCTAAATGATTATATGTTAAATACGCCACATACGTCTATGGCTCTTATACTTGCGTACTTGTAGTTTTTCCCCATGAGCCGGTTACCTAGGGTCGAACAAATTCTGGATAGCTTAAAACACTCGTCCCGTCCAGTATTGATCTTTTGACGAGCAGATGAAACCTTTGGGCCCATGGTGTTAACGAGATCGCGCTGCTGTTGTAATTTTTCCTCGGCTACCTTCAGTTTTTCCTTCAGTTTTTTCACTTCGTTGGCCAGAGCAATCTGCACATCCTCCTCCATATCCCATCGACGAAGATTCCCTGACATTTCTGCTAAATGATCCAAGATCCTATACCTGCACCATGTACATAATTTAATATTAAAAATTCGTTGCATATCACATGTTATTTATAGTTTGTCTCTTTGAAAAATTCTTATGTGTAATTACCGTTTCGCAACTAATTTGTACTCGGTTTCTCTCAAGTATCGCTCTTGCTCGACTTTTGGAAGACTCGTCAGAGAATCCAATTCCGCTTTAACGTCCTTCTTAAGTGCATTACGAGCGTCATTCGTGTTACCGTTCGTCAGTGACGTATCGTCAACAATTACATCAGATTTCTGAGAGGAATTGTTGCTATCGTTATTTTCTGCAAGTACAGATGTTGAAGTGTCACGACTGATTTCTCGCTGACGTCCCGCTTCATACTCAGAGAGTGTCATGGTGGATTCCATTGTATCCTCGTGTTGTCTAATGCTCGAATTCGCGGAGGAATCTAGAAACTTCACGGTAGACGCGTTCGAAAAAGTAGTAACATTATTATCATTGACATTATTTAAACTTTTCTCATTTATCTCAGTAATTTCCGTACTGACATTCGGTTCGGCCAGATTTTCATTTTGACCGACACTCGCCATTGTGTCGTGTTGCAATACCGATTTATCATTTATAATGACGACTCGCTCGATTGTGTCCGGCTTCAACAGCACTGTCACATGTTTATGATTTATCTCTTCTACACTTAACGCCTTCAAGGCAGATCTATTCTGCTGCTTGTCTTTCGCGGATTGCTTCTCGCGCGAATTTTCAACCGTTCTCGCACCTTCGGTGAAACCTGATGCGGCAACGTTAGAAATTCGGATGCTGAGATTGTTTGGTATAACTTTCTTATTATTTTTAGTTTGCAGATGCGTGAAAGTAGTATCTTTGATGATATTCACTGCCAGTTTTTTATCAGCAGTCGTGCAACATGTGTTTGATTCTGACGTGCCTCTCCCCAAGTCATCGGTTTTTCTTTTAACTTCCTGGATACTTCTTTCTGGTGTTTTTAATTTATCTTGATTTTGTTTAATATGTGCTTTCTTTTCGCACATTGGCAAGAACTTTACTGGCGAACTTGCTACATTTGCATTTGATACTTTACTAGTGCTACTACTACTATTATTATTGTTACTTGCTACCTTTCTTTGCAGTTTCAACTTTTCGCGCTCCAAGATCTCTTGCTTCAAGCGACGGTACTCCTCTTGCTGTGACGCAGGGAGGTGCCTCACGGCCTACAACAAAGCAAAACTAAAGTTTGCAAAACAATATATTTTACAATTAATCAGTTTCTTTTTCAGTAATAAATCTTCAAATTACGTTTATATAATATTAATTTCTAAATTACTCTCATAAAAGGACAATCGGACGTAATACGCAATTGCCTTACCAATGGCGTGTGCATATTAGATGAACCCTTATCCGTTTGTGGCACATCTTGTTTCGTCGCTGGCGAACCGAATGACTTCGCTGCCGCGGATTGTTCCTGTTCGGTTCTCACGTCGCGCAAAAATTTATTCAAGTTCTTCTCAAAGTCGGGGGGAATCTCCTGATGCACCTGCTGCTTCTCCACGGTAGGAACGGGCTCGTGTCTCTCACCCTCGGACTCGCTGTCCGTGTCGGAACCTAAACTTATCACAAATCGCTGAGTATCGGATGCGTGCGATATTTTTGACGCGCTCACGTTGGGCCACACGGTCTCGTTAGACTTCGTTATCGAGGCACTATTATCGAGCTTTCGTAAATTCAGTCTCCTTTGCACAATCATATTCTGATATTTCTTGGCATTGTTCACCACCTTTGTGCTCGTGAGCATTTTCCTCACAATTTTTTTCGCCGGGTTCTTTACTGTATCCACGCTGCTACTTCTTTTTCTGCTTCCATTTTGCACCGAGATAGATACGTCGTTAATCTTCTTCTTTACGGTTTCCAATGAAGTTAATGGTCTCGACGGAACATTATTGCTCGCTGTACACGTTCCGTTAACCGTGGATGGCATGGTACTTGCCAATGCAGGTTTTTTTAATGCAGGCGTGTGGACATTTATTGCAGTAGAATTTGTACCAGAAGCAACTGAAGGATTGGCATCTGACTTCGTTCGTTTTAAAGAAGCCAATAAAATAGCGCGTAATTGATCCTCGTCCTCATCAAGGCTTTGTCTCCTATTACTGTCGCTTTCCATCGTATTGACAGTCTTGTTAGAGGACACGAGAGGATCGAGATTATCCGGCGCGGGATTTGTTGACAAACAATGGGATTCGACATGCTCCTCTTGTGAATATCCAACGGACGTTGCTACCGCTGTGTGATTGTTCTTCTCTACATCTATCTTATTTATCGTAACGTCATCGGAATTTACAGGCTCCCAAGGATCAGTGACACTTTGTAATCTCAACAATTCTCCATTTCTTATCGAGTTTTCCTCGTTGTTTTTGTTCTGATCTGATTCAGTTGCAGTCTGTTCGTTTATAGTGGACGCATCCACGATATTTGTATCTTTATTTACAGCATCCGAACATGGGCTTTTCTCAATCTCAGGCAATGGCGCATTGTCAAGACTTTTGTGATAGATCTTTTTGCTTCTTGGTCTCCGCCTTTTGCGTCGCGCTAGGATTAACTTACTACTCTGCCTTGTGCGTCGCGCTGGGGTAATCTTACTACTCGTGGACAGTGTATTAGCGTTGTTAGAATGTTCCAATTCAACTGTCTCATGACTCTTATCAGATAAGTCCCTTTGATCTTCTGGCATGTCCAAAGATTCGTTCACCGAATTGTCGAACGTGGCAGGCGTCGACAATACGGGCGCGGATTTTTTCGCTACTTGCAATTTTATCGGTTTGAAGACGCTGTTACTTATATCCGTAGCGACAATAGTCACTGGTTGCATCTCGGCGCTCTTAAAAGTCGGCTCCGGTTGCGGCGTTGCGCGCTTCTTCAGATGTTGTCGCAACCGCTTGTTCGACTTCAGGATCGGCACGGGCACCAGCGTCCTGTTGATCAACGTTGGTATCTTATTCGTATCCTTAGTAATATCTGGGACACCTTGCATGTACAGAGGTTCCTCCACGGCGGCTTGACAAGATGCCGCTTCCTTTGGAATGTATTCCATAGCCGGTAAATTTCTCTCACCGGGAACATTGGGAGGACTGAACGGATCCGCATAATTCTCCGGAAGATCGTCGATCGTTATCACCGACTCATTAGGCGACATTGACTCGGCGTATCTCGCGGCGTACACCGTTGTGGTTGGGGCATCTGTATCGGAATACCCGGGGATTGTCTGCGTTTCGTAGGCAGATTTGTCCACATTTACAAATACAATATTTTCGTTGGAAGGTTGCTCCACCATTTGCTGCGTCTGAGGCAAAGAAGCGAGAGTGCCAGAGAGAGGAGAGACAGCAGGTACGAGAAGATTCTTGGACACTGGAAGAGCGTGAGGTACATCCGGCACGATGCCCGTCGAAGCATAAGTTCCCTCCTGGCAGCAAATTCCATCTATTAGATCACATACGACACCATTGCCGTGAGGGTTTTCTGGCGCTTTTCCGACTGCGTCATTAAAATCCGAGGCGCTATACTGTGATGGCGAATAGTATTGTATATTTGATAGTGGTACTTGATAAGGCAAATAAGTATCGTTATAGTAAGGAGTGACAATGTGCGCCGCGAGTTCATCCTGCGTGTCGTCGAAGACAGGGCTAGCAATCGTCTCGTTTACGTTGATAAACGACACGTCGGATGGCTCAATACCGAGCAACGTCGTGTCGATAGGAACATTCTCGGTGATCTTGTCGGTCGGCGAGTACGGCAGCTTCTCCTTCTCCCTCTCGACATCGGTGTCCAAATCCATATCCTCAATGTGATTGCTATCGCACGACGGCGTGCACGGTGGCGAAGCATACTTCAGCAGCTCGTCGCCGGGTACGGGGATGTCGTCGAGGAAACTCGTACTGAATGGACTTTCACTGCGAATGGATTTTTTGGTCTTGATACCGCGCTGAACTCGATTCTGATGTTTCTTCATGACCGCCGAACGAAGTGCGATCATGCGCAGCTGCAATGCCTCCTCGTCCTGATCATCATCATCATCATCCTCATCATTCGCGGCAGACTTCTTCTCCGGTTCTGCCGGATGATCCGAGGATCTGTTGGACTTCTTTTGCTTCGTCTCTAAGGCCTTTTGTCGCAGCAACGCTAGATCCTCCTCGTCGTCGGCATCATTGATCGTCTCAGGCTGGATTTCCGATATCTCCTTGAGCTGCATCGCGTGGTCATCGTCGTCGACTTTGTTCAGCATGTTCGAATGCAACAGTTTCTCCTTCAACGACGATGTCTCTTTATTCCGGTTGACGCTCGGCTCCGACGCATACGTGCCTATGGAATCCAATTGTTTCACCTTCTTCAACAGCCGCGTTACGTCGCCGTGCCTGTCGACGTGGGAACGAGCGGACGACAGCGGTCTCTTGGCCGCTCTCACGGGCGAGTGACGTCGAGGACTACGTTTCGGCGATCGGACCTTTCGCAGGGTTCTCTTCTGTACTGGCGATCTGGAATGATTCAGCGGAGATCGGGACGATCGAAACGACGATCGTGCTGCCACTGGCGATCTGTATCGTCGGATCGGTGATCTCGAGATCATCTTCGATCTGTCACTCGGTCTGTGAACCGGACTCACTTCCCTATACACTTTCAGTACGTTAACGTTCGGTATAGTTAGGTCGACGGTGGACGGAGAAAGCAAGTCGTCGATAGTAAGAGGTTCATAATTTTTCTTTCGCTTTTTCTTTTTTACTCTGGCTCTTGACCTATTGGACGTATCTGTGAGACCAACGATTTCCATGTCGCTGTCGCTTGAGATAGGCACTAGGTCGTCGTTCTTCTCTTGCAGCGTCGACGCCGTGTGCTTCGTCACGGCACATCCCGTTTCCCTGATATGGTGACGATTTTCCTTCCCTTTGACTGGATCTTATAAAATAAGATTAACTGCTACTTGATTAAAACAGTATACTAAAATTATATGTACAATATTGCAGCAATGATAATCAAAACGAACTACATTAAAATACGCAATGCTTGAAAGATTATAAATCTGTTTTTCATTCCTAAACTCGCTGCATTAATTCAAAGTTTATCTTTTTTTCTTCCAACGTGGGGGAGAAAGATAAATCTTAAACTATAAAACTCTGAACTAGTGCAGCCAGTTTAGGAATAAGAAACAAACTACATAATAGTTGTATTGTTCTTTGTTGCTACAAGTAATTCCAGAATCTATCCAATCTCAACCAATAAAAGTAAAGAGATAAGAAATGAACTAAAAAAATCCGAGGAAATATTTCCAAGTTTCTCGACGCGCAAATGCAAACAGCAATTAAAGGAAAGGATCTATCTCGGATGACTCATACAGTGTCCGGCATAACTTTACCTCTCCTATTCTGGTTCTTGAGATGATACGTGGCGCTGCACCAGGTCGCGCATTCGCCCCAGGACTTGCAGTCGGGACAGAGGCGCGTCCTGCCGACGACGTAGCCGCTGCTCGGGTGGCCCATCCCACCCTCCTCGGACGAGCTGACATCCTCCAAGGAAATCTCGCCCTCTTCCTTCTCGTCATCGAGGATGTCGATCGTCTCTGTGCAGCCGCTTGACAGATCGCTCGCCATCATTCAAAACTTACCCGACAGCGAGGAGTGAAACTTCGCGCCGTCGCTTCTCCGCGGAAATCGCGATGTCACGCGATGATCACTCCTTGAGACTTGAGATTAATTAGGACGAGGGGATATGACGTCGGGGGCAAAGGAATGGCTGCATCCTTCTGCCAGGCAAACTGCAGCCACAGATGGAAGAGGCGGGGAATCAGGCGGGATTCGCGTGTTCCCGTCGCAGATTCTCCCGCCGTGCGTAGAAATTTTGTCGTGTATAGAAAAGAGGGGAAAAAAAAGTTGAGTAGAAAAGAACCGTCCGATGTCCAGCAAGTACGTGACGGCGAAGCGCGAGGTTTCGTTGCTGCGAATTCAACGGTGCTGAGACGCGATTAATTAACGTGCACTGTCAGCAGTGAGCAATCGCAACCTTGATTAAATACCTTTACCCCCCTTGTCGATCGTCCAACTAATCAACGACGTTCAGGACCTCGGCGGCCATGCTGCCAAATTTCTCCCATTCGCATGTGTCATGATGCGTCACAAGGCGCGTTTCCATTCAACTGTTACCGACGGCTGCGAATTGAAGTTTGGAATACGATCAATCAGGATGAATACTATTTTTATAATAAAAATCAGTTTATATATATTGAAATAAGGTAAATATTATGCAGTATATTCATAAATCTTTGTAAATTTGTATATTTTCATGCGTAGAATCTTTTCTGAGAAGAAAAATCGTCGCTCAAGTCCTTTTTTAAATTTATATATATTTAAATTATATATAAATATAAATTTAAAAACTGTATACTGTAGGCTTTATGTTAACCAATAGTTATTAGTCTTAATCGCGGTACATACGATATAAAGTATCAATAATGACACGTGAATTGTCCAATCAAAAAATTTTATAAAAGTGAGTTTCAATTATAGGGAAGAGTATAGTAAAAAAATTATACAATACAAGAAATAATTTTATAAGAGAATACATGCAGCTATTTATTAAACTTTCTTCGCATGGATTTACTTTTCAGAATATTGAAATTGGGAGTAACGTAATTCTCAAGTAAATCCTTATCGAACATAAAGCGCGCCAGTGCTTGATCCCCAACGCCCGATAACACGGACGTTAATCTCGCGAATTCGTTTATGCTTTTCATTTGATCTTCCATAAAACCGGTGATGATGAAATCACTTGCGTTCAAATCACCATGCTTCTGCGCTACAGCGTTCACTGCGACTAGTTTTCTACTAATTTCAATTTCCAGCTGCAATCCTGTCTGGAAAAAATTTACACAGATATTAACTAATTATATTTCATTAGCTGTATTGCTCTTCTTAAAATATTACATTGCTTAATATTATTTTAAATCGTAATGGGCTCTACTACTTAAAATAGATTTTACTTTAAATGCGTTCAATGGACATTTCCAATCTTGATTTTCCGGCGACGATATTGCAAACAATTGCACCTTGCCACCTCGCATTTGTACGTACTTAAAAAATCTCAATGCGTGCTCATATTCCTCGTGATGCATCTGGGTGAAAAATGATGCACAGCCAGGTAAAGCAACGTCCACGCGACCGAAATATGCAGCCTGTAAAATAAATTCATAAAATAACAATGAATTATTCTTATTCTATAATTTTATATCAAGAAGACATATGTACAGCAATAATTTACAACTACAAGCAAAGTACAGCCTTAGAAAATGAATATAGAAAGTACTTAAAAATGTTTTAAAAAAATATTTAAAACTATGAATGTTTAAAAAAAGGATGGTACGAGTTATTTTATTATGTAAATTATTTAGTAACTGAAGAAATTAAATCCATGATTTGTTTAAAAAGTTTCAGTTTCTTGTATTCAAATTTAATCAGGATAAAAGGGATTTTGTTCACCATTGATAAGTAATAATAAAACGCCATCAGCTCCGCATTTATCTGTTCGTTCATTGCGGCTTCAGTTTCTTCGTGGAAATCAAAACTGATCCTTTTTTCGCTTGGCCACTTTGTCGGTTTATCGATACATGCTATTGCTTGGTCGCAATCGCCGCTTCCTGATTTTTTCCGTATTGAGCTACATAATTTTTGTAAAATTATTGTGTAAAATTAATACACTATTGTAAATAATTAAAATTTTCAAGAATAAATCACAATTTTCTACAAATTTGTAAATGAAAAACTGTAAAAACTTATTGTAAGTTGTAATTATTGTGAGTTGTAAAAATATTTATAAATTTTTACAAATTTCTACAACGTTTTACCAACATTTTTATCAGATACAATAAATTATAGAAGTTGTAGAATATTGTAAAAATTACAACTGTTTGTACAATTTTCTGCAACATTCCGCGAACCATGTTAAAGTTATGATTTAATTTCTACTAACAATTTTTCAATAACATTATGTAATTGTAGAAAATTACAATTTTCTACAAATTTATGAAATTTATGAAAATAATGAAAAATGATAATAAATTTATGAAAAATTATAAACGTGATCAAAATTGCGTAAAAATTATAACATAAATATAATCTAAAAAGTTGTAACTACATCATAAAAATTGTAGTTAACGCATATTTTTTGCCCAAATAATTGTAAAATGATTTCCACCAGGAATAATTAAACATTTTGAACATATTATATATACAAAAATTTTGATTTATCAATGTACAAATAATCACCTGTAACCTAAAGCTAAACGTTGACTTTGCGAGTAGAATGCATGGTTGCGAGATTTTATAAATTTATAAGATTTACGAATTAAAACTCGCAACATCTTTTAATGATTTTTTTAGGTTAACATGAATATCTATTTTGCACAATATTACATGTTCAAGCACATATAAATTTAGTATCATATATTACATGTATGTAATAAAATCTTCAACGTACAAATAAATAACAGATAAACAAATATTGACGATAGACAACTTTTTTTTTGATAATTTAGTGAGTCATAAATTCGACAATCGATAAATAATAAATCTACATTACTGACTGATAGAAGAGAAACCTTTAGTAAAAATAGTGGTAACAGAGCAAAAATTTTCCAAGATTTCCAAGAATTCGTAGAATCTCAATTTTCGAGATCGGAACTGAAAAATTAAAAAAGTATTAGAAGAATAAATCAATAAGAGAGTTGTATTATCAAAAATTCCAAAAATTTTTCCAATTTTCAAGAATTTTCTACAATTCTTCATAATTTAAAAAAATTTTTTGATACTTCCAAGAATTACGATTTCAGAGAGAATTAAAGCTTTTTTTAATTGGAAAAATTTAGAATCTTAAAAATTGGTAATATTTATTGTTAAAAAAGAGAAATAGCATGAAATAAAACTCCAAATATTGCGGTTTTAAAATTTTCTATTAATTTTCTTCCTTTCATCTACATTATATGCATAATAAACATATATTATAAAATACTAGAATTAGTTCTAAATAAATATATATTAATATATGATGTTTTTTAAAGAGCTCATAATAATAAAACTACTTCTCTTTTCAATAATTGAGAAATTGTTTGAAATTTTAATTTTAATACACGTGAATAATTTTAATACATTATCGAATTTATATTTTTGTTACAAATATAAGTAATTTTATTAAAATACTGTGACAAATTAATATTCCATTTATTGTCTCAAGTGATATTTTTGTATAATGAAATTTATGATATAATTAAAAGTTATAGTAATAATTGTAATTGCCTTTAAAACATGAAATTGATGTACTGATTTGATTTTACACACTGCAAAAACGCTTTACAATAAGTTCCTAATCAGACAATTACAACAAATCATAAATATGTCATTGATTTATCGAATTAGGTGAAGGATTTGATAGCTGATGTGTATTATTTGAAGGCACAGTGTTTATAGAACTGAGGCTCTCTTGTTTTATATTAGTACTGCTAAGATTCATGTTGATCACAGTCGTCGACGTGGGATTTTGCATATCTAACTGACTTTGTGCAATATCTTGTAGAGCAGCTTGGATTCGCTGAAGAAGCGCCTCGCCCTGTCTTACCACCTCTTCCAGTTGCTCACCAGCCTGTTGATTCTCCTGTTCGAGTCTGTTAAGACTGGCTACTTGTAACTCCTGCGACGACTCTTCGCTCGGCAAACTCTCTATTAATGTATCTATATCTTTGGCACACCTTGCAATGAGATTTGCAAATAAGGCGGCATAATCTGAAGCAGACAAATTGTGACTTGTAATTAACATGTTTAATGTAGCATTCTGTTATTAATATGTATCGAAATACGTAAGAACCTTCTTGAGATTGATGTGGCTGCGGAGTACCGATGCGATCAAAACTGGGAAATTTACTCGGCGTAGAATACTGCTGTAGAATACCGACGCTGTTGCAGAAATGTTCCGCTTGCTAACATAAAACCGACACTTACTTCAAGCTCATTAAGAGGTAATGAACGATTAAGGTTACAACAGGAAACATTGTCTTACTTGATTTATGGTGTCTTGTAACTGTGTTAAGCGATCTGCCATAATGCCGAATTAATTCTTGCTCACAATTATGCTCACGTGGAAAGCTCACAATTAGTTTAAACAGCTTCTCATAACGTTCATAATATTCATAACGATCTCAACAAATCGAAGGGAAAGAGTCTACTACTTGCTGCTGTTTTAAAATTTTCAGCGCTACCTAAATAAAAATTCGATATAATCTAATGAAATCTTACTTTTTTTTTCTTTATTATTTGATCATATTGTCATACGAAACTCTACTTATACCTGTTTATTCGAAAAGAAGTTTTAAAGCGACAATCCCCGGAAATTACAGGCTCATAACCCTAATCTATTTACACCTTCGCATCTTTGGCACCAGAGAGAAGCCTGAGAGAGGTGTCACGGCCCAATTTTAGGTGGTCGTGAAATCCGATGCGCCCTCTGAGAAAGTGGACATGAACTACGTAGCCAATGTTCATTTTCTCAAGGGTAACTCCCAATGTGTACAATTTTTGGTTGCGTTCCGTGCTATGTACACGAAACGTCGGTAATGCGACAGTTATGTGAGAGCGAGCGAGATAGTAATAGAAGCGAGCGAGAAGTCAATAAGAGCGAACTAGACAATAAAGGTACCTTTTCACACTGACGCTTGACACTTGTTTTCAGCGTCAAAAGATGTCACGTGACTAAAAATGACGAATCGATATCTTTATTTTTGGTCACGTGACGTCTTTTGACGCTGAAAACGAGCGTCGAGCGTCAGCAAAAAGGACCCTTAATAGGAGCGAGAGAAAGGGATGTAGTTATAAACACGCGACAAGTCTCGATCCACAAATCCTTCTTTCTATTTCTATCTCGCTCGCTATTACTGACTCTTATTGCATCTCATTCGGTCTTATTACTTTGATTCCTCGTTCTTAAACTCAAAAAATTAATACCAAAAAATTTATTTATGTTTATTTATTTTCTCTTATACATTTATTTTAAAACTATAAAATTTTATAAACAAAACTTATTTTTCAATCAAAGCCTGGTTTTTGTGAAACCTTAAAGGTACCTTTTCACGCTGACGCTCAACGCTCATTTTCAGCGTCAAAAGATGTCACGTGACTAAAAATGACGAATCGATATCTTTATTTTTGGTCACGTGGTGTCTTTTGACGTTGAAAATGAGCGTCGAGCGTCAGCATGAAAAGGACTCTTAATGCGTCATTTATAAAGAACCACTCTCTGTCATGTATATACATACACACTAATTGTCTAATCTAATTGCCGCATCATATTTTGTAGACGCACAGAAAAATGTTAATTCTACAAACGAAAGAAGCAATTATTTTATTTTATTTTATTTTGCTTAAGTAATAGTTTTTTTCAGCTAAAAATATTTTCTTAATAACAATTTAAGATATACTCGTTACAAATCCAGAATATGTTTTAAGTAAATGTGATGCTTATGACGACTTTATGATAGATTTGCGGATATATAAACTTACTAAATACTTAGAACTAGTATATTTACTCGTAGATAGTAAAGATCTTTCTGTGTGCAGATAGAGCGAGTTAAACTAAATAGACAGTTTAACTAAAGTTTTTAGATTTTTACAATAAGTAAAGTAAAAAAAAAATGAGATTAAAACACTACAAATTAATATGTTTTCGCAATTTGAGAAGTCAGGATCGCTATCCCCTTCCGGCAATCCTATCGGATTCGCCGGGCTCCAAGTGTCTGCCTCCCAGGAAGCATGGTGTACTCTTAGCCAGTTCCCAAAGGAACCGGAGCCCCCTCACCACGTCAAGGTGGCACACCATCGAGGGTTGGGGGGGGGGGGGATGGGTAGGATGCGTGTCGGAACCTCACTGAGATCAGCTTGGCCGTACTAGACGACCAATCTAATCCAATAACTAATCACTGTTGTCATTATCTTGTGATGTTTTCCCCCTGCCCCGTTTTTATTTCTAAATACTCTCTTTCTCTAAATACTTTTTATTTCTAAATATATAATATTTATTCTATGTATACATATATGTATATATTGTAATATAAAAAGAAAACTAAATATTATATTAACAATTCTGTGTTTAAATATATAATAATTTGTACTGTAATTAACTCTTAATTACTCTAATTAATTAATTAATTACATGAAAGTAAGAGTTCATACACAATGAGAGGAATAAGATACGAGGAATTAAACATAAGAAATTAATAATATGGAATTAAATTTCCATCAATTTACTTCCTTTTACTTCCTTAACGTGAACGCATGTCGAAGCATGACTTTCCATTGGTCAAATTCCTTGGTTTAATTCCTCATTACTAATTCCTTATATTTAATTCCTTGTATTCATCTCATTGTGTATGAACCCTTAACTGCAAGGGACTCGATCTGAGATCCGATCCTCGAACTTTCGGGCTCGGCGTGTTATTTTCTTATTTATTATCTTACTCGCTCCTATTATTGTCTCCGTCACTCTTATTCATCTCTCTTTCTCTCGCTCATTAATAGTGAGCAAGAGATCGATAAGAGCAACGGAGACAATAATAGGAACGAACGAGATGAGAATTGACATCTCGCTCGCTCACATACTGAAAACTCTGTAACTCAATGTTACCGACTTTTCATGTTACATAGCACGGACCAGAACCACAATTATGCACATACGCGTTACCTTTCGGCCCAACATGCACATTGGCTATGTAGTTCATGTGCACGTTTTTCGAGGGACTTACGCAGAGGGCGTCGTATCGCCTTCTCTCTGTTGGCACCTACCATCTTGTAAAGCCAAATCCACATTTACAGTATTAAACTCAAGTTACATAAATTTGCATGTTGTAAGATTAGATTGGTTGTCTGAGGAAAAATTCTGTATTCGCTGGACAAATTTTTCAAATTAAATTCTAATTTATCAATTTTGTAAAACGTAATGTAATATAGAAAGAATTAAATAAAATAATATAAAATACATGTAAAATACATTGTTATATATATTTCAATATGTATTAATATATAATTTTAAATATATATTTCAATAAATATAAGTATTAATATATTTAATTATATATAGTCTTAGAAAGAATTTATACGTATATATATTAAAATGTCTTTAAATGTCGATCAAGATAAAATGATAAAATTTATGTACTTTCTTTAATTTTTATTATAACTTGGAAAATAAAACCTAAACCTATGTTCATATAACATTTTTTTCTCACTTTGCACTTCAAATTCACTCTGTGAAATCATTGACACATAATCGAAAATCACTCTGTATATATAATACATAGAGATTATTTACATTGTTTGTAATTGCAAGTATGATTGCACTAGATACAATCTCAATTGTATTTCTTAAAATGTCATTTATCGGTTAATATGTTCAGCGGTCGACGATAAATACAAAAATGAAACGCTGCAAAATAATACTAATACACAATAGTAATGATTCATACATTTATCTCACTTGTCGAAGTCATCACACGTTGGATCAGAGGGATCTCATAATGAAGTAGGAAGAACGCATCTTAACATAATTTAGCATTTTCCATTGCATTTTTATAAAATGTTTACATGGGGAAATATTTACAAAAATATGAGTAGGGTGTGACAAAGTGTAGAAGACAGGAAAAAGAATGAACGATTCAGTTGAGGGTACCCCGGCATTGAGAAGCTCCGCAAAGGCAAGGGATTTTGTCATCCTCCAATGGGAATTTATAATCATAAGTAATTTCTTCGTTAACTCCTATCGGTTGTTTACTGTAGATTACGATCTTCTTTTGGCTTTCGATCGTGATTACTTTTGCGTAACAATTCGGCTAAAAGAAATAAAGATTTGATAACTACAATAAAATATGTTGCTCTGCCTTTTTCACTCCAAGATTAATTAATATTGGACCTTTTTGTCAAGTCAAACTTTTATTAATTTTCCAAATTTCCATCTATATTATTGAATTCTCTCTCTTTTTTACACACATAGAACATATTTATTATATATTGTACAGCCAATCAAGATTAAAGAAAGGGATAATCTTAGGTAACTCACATTGCAACTGTGATTTATGAACCTCGCCAAATTTCCGCACTTTGTCGCATCGATAATTGTATCTAAATCGATACGGAAGAGGTAAGAACTACCGATTCCAGTGGCTTCGTATTGGGTCTCTCGTAGATCGGCGACAACCGGTCTAACCATTTGTCCAACATATTCGATAACCATTTCATCGGCCGCGATTGGTTCCATGGCAAACAAGCCCCAATCATGAATACCAGACTTAGCAAACTTCAATTGCTTTTTACGGAACTAGAAAATACGAAATTCATATTGTACAAATCATTGGCAATATTAATAGGTATTGAGTTGTATTGAGCCTACCTTTAATTGATTAAACTTAAGGAGATCACTGTCCGTGTCAATTCCAAAAGCTGTTAACAACCGGCGCTGATTGCTTCGTGCCTCGCGTGACAACGCTTGCATTTTGCCGGTCAACGCTTTAGAATTATTCTTTGGACCATTCATTACACCATCGCCTCCGATGTAAGAGCCGCCGCTGTCCTCCACGTCGTTGCTGCGCTGTATACTTTGAGCATAATGATGCTGTAAAAATAAAAGCAATTATTTGCTACATCCCTATAAGAATTCTCATTAAAAAAATGATGTATCGATATATGCACGTCTATTGAAATTTAAAAATTTCCTTTAGAAAAGTGTGCATTTTATAAATATATCAAATGTCTGATTTTTACTTTATGTTTAGCTTTCTCCCTGATGTCAACTTTGTAATATCCTTCTGTTCTAGCACTTCCACTAGCATGTAATCGGAGCTCGTCTCGTTTCCTCTTTTTTGCGGGACTTGGTACATCCGTCGGCGGATGATCGACCCAATGCGTATCATTTAACCAGTAACCTTGAGTATCGTCCGCTAATAAAGCTTCGTAACTTCTTCTCAAATACTCTACGTCCTCTGCATCTATTCCCCTAGTTAAAAACTCGTACAAAATAGCCATTTCCGACATAAGATCTCGTTCTTTGTACGTGACAGTCGGCTCTGGAACCTGTTTAAGAAACTTGTCGTATATATAATCATTCCGGATATTTTCCTTCTCTCCCACGTGATTCTGATGACTGCTGTGTACTTTTGTATATTTCTTGGATTTCTGTTTCTCGATTTTGTGAGTATTGTCCTTCGATTTCGTTAATTTGACAATCTTCGGGTGTTTCACTTTCATCGAGACTGGCGGTACACGTATCACTGGTTCCACGGGCTCCGGTTGTGCAGGTGGCAACGAGTACGAATGTTCCATGTACACTTGCGAAGCCTGAGAACCAGGCGAACTCGGTGTCCGCTGTCCATTCAATCGAAGCTCTGTCTCTGCTTGATACCTATAAAGAACATTGTTATCACAAATTATTGAATACTGCAATTATATCCTGCAATAATATGTACTACAATAAGCATAAAAAAAAATAATTGTTTAACAAAAACTGACCTTAATCTTCTGATTTCTAAGCTCTCTTCCTCCGAGTCGGTTGTAGGAATCTCACTAAACATTTCAATCTTCTCATTATCCTTCAGGATAGGTTCATCATTGATGTATTTCAATGACATTGTCTGCAGTGCTCTGATAATGTTAGGCTGTATTGGACCCGGACTCTTATGCCGTATAATATTATCCCGCCCAGCTAAAGTCATCAGAGCTTCCGCGGCCGAATTCTCCATTTTTTGCATATCTGGTAATGCTTCGTCTTTGATGACGGCCGACGTTACCATCGGTATAGGTTTAATGTCGCTCTGCGTTCCTTTATCCTCAGTGATTCTCGATGTATCCTTCATCTCCTTGTCCAAGGTTCTACACACGTCAAACGGTTTTTCTTCTGTTACAGGCAACTTTTCGGAAATTCTTTCCTCTTCTTTAACGCTTTCGTATCTGATGGGAGAAGGTAATGAACTACCCAGATTATCACTGTCTTCAATCTGTGGAAACTCGTTCGAATTTTGATCTTTAATTTTGATATCCGGCACCGGCGTTTCTCTGCCGGTTGGCGTGGGACAGTCTAGAGACCTTTGGATCGCGAGTTCCATCAGTACATCAGGATCCTCGCTATTACAAGCCAAAGGTCTATGATCGGACATTCGGCTATCTGTATCTTGCTAAAAGATGAATACATTTTTAATTAGCGTAACCGTCATATCTTTTTAAATCACTGTTCATTTACGTTTTATACGAACCTCATCCTCAAAACCTTCTTCGTCAGAACTTTCATTCGAACTATCGGAAGATTCACTGGAACTAATATCCTCGCTACTACTTTCGACCGACGAAGATGTGGTAGATGAGGAAGAAACAGTTGGAAGAGAAGTAATCGGTTTCTTCGTTTTTTGTACAGATGATACATCCAGATCACTGTCACTTTCAATTGTTTCCATATCAGCATGACCTGATTGCCGGCTGTCCTCATCCTGCGGTAATGGGCTTGGAGCTTTGATCTTGCGCTAGATAAATATAAATAAATTAATAAATAAGATTCAGTGTTACCGAAGAAAAACATGAATAATAAAATCATTTTACCCTGAATGAAGGCATCTTTGGCATACTAGCTCTGATACCCAAACCAAAACCGTCATAATTGAGCCCTAACGGTGTCGCTTGTTCTAATAATGATGACAATCCTTGCGACTTCACATCCTCTTTCGTCGTATTATTGACAATAATGTTATCGCCGCTACCCTGAGTTTGATTCTTCTCCGATTTCTTTTCGTCCCACCAAACTTCGAATAGTTTGAATGCCGTGTTCTCAATCATTTTCTTATTAAAATCCTTCTTTAGAATTTGTTTTAGTTCATTCACAACTCTGCTTAACACTCCATTGATGGTAGGTCCCTGAACAGAAATATTTTAAACAGTTTCCTGATAGACAAATCGCAAAAAAATACAAAGTTCACTTTTGCACGTCTATGTAACATAAATCTTGCCTGTGGATCTTTTGTGATGTTATAGTTTGCCATGGCATGTAATCGAGTTTGAAAAGAAGAATAATAATTTGTTCCTTGATGATTTCCAATTGTTGCCGAGAAAGACGCAGTGTTGGGTTGATAATGGCTCTGTAAATAAGTCGTTCCATAAGGGTAAGGATACTGCGTCGGTCGCGGCCAATTATAAACGTCATTAGAGGGATAATGAGTCAAGTGTCCTGGATAACCAGCTGCCGGATATAGTTGATTCGAAGGTTCAGTCTGCGGTATTATCTATCAAAACAGTATTTTATGAGTAAAATAGGCATGTATGCAATAAATACTACACATTTCATATGTATGTACAAATAATCTCACTTCTTCAATTTTTTCATCTCCTGAACTTAAAGGACTCAGAGACATTCTATCGTCGTCGGGTGGTGGAGGCGGAGGTGGTTCCTTAGGTGGCTCCGGTTCATGATCATCGGGTGCTGGACTGTAACTTCCTAACAAAGCTTCGTCTTCACTGGAACTTATGACGCTACCCAAGTCCTCGTCCACGGAGAACTGACTAATGCTATTCTCGTGAGCTTTCCTTCGTTCCTTATTTCTCTCTATTATCTTATCGAAACACTGTTTGTAAATTTCGCGTGAAAGAAAGGGACTGGGAGGCTCTGACAGCATTTCATTGTCACCGTGTTGAGATTTCTTGTCGTCTTCCGAGTCGCTGCCAAATTGTAAAAAAGGGGGTGCCATCCCGCCTGCTTTGTCCTTCAGCAACATAGCGATTCTCGTGTCTAAATCTAGTGTCTTGCGAGTTTCATCGGGAGAATCACGTGGCGTGCTCTTCGCCGTAGTCTGATTCTCCTTCTCCTTTTTAGGAGTGTGATGCGTCTTTGCACTGGAAGTCTTATTGTTAATCGACGTGATATTGGAACCAGCACCGTCCAAATTTGTCGCATGTTGTTGAATCGGCCAGGCGGAAGTCGAGGTTGAATATCCCGCTGAACCAGAATTGTTACCCCACCATACGTTCGAGTTCTGTTGAATAGGTATATTTTGCGACACAGTCTGCGGGATGCTGGCTAGGTAGCTACTTGGAGGCTGATGATGATAACTGCTGTAGTAAAAGTCGTAATTTGTAGCCGGGGTAGAGTTCTGAGAATAATTACTAGAATAATTCAGTTCACTGGGCGCCGTTCCGTAACCCAAATCACTACCTGTACTGCCACTCGGCGTAGGATAGTCCCTATATTTGTTATATCTTGAATTTTCTACATATGGCTCTCTGGTCTTTTCAATATTCAGAATAGCTTTCTTACTATTTCTAAAATCATCCCTCTCCTCGGGCAAAGCTTTCTCCACCGGTGTTTGATGTTTCTCTGGCTCAGCCTCTGACTTCGGTACCTCCTTCTCCACCTTCTTCTCAGGTTTCTTCTCCACGGTTAATTCCTCGAATATCTTTTTGCACTCTTCCCCAAAGGGATCCAGAAACACCCTTAATACTTTCCCCATCACAGATGTATTATTCAACTTTTCTACACACGCCTTGGACGCCTTGGTAGACTCGAACACCACCCTCGCTATACCAAGATGTTTATTGGTTAGCGGGTGGTAATAAATAGTAAGCTCTTCTATAGATCCGAATTTCTGAACCATATTTGTCAGAAATGTCTTATCGATATTGTCGTTTAAATGGCAAAACGTCACTTCCAGCGGCGGCGGTTCGCCGCAGTAATTAGAATCGATCTTAAATCTAGGTACAGGTAGATCAAGCTGCTCGAGACGAGTCCAGATCCTCGTCAATTGCGATCTGGGATCTCGAGGCTGAACTTGTGGATACGTCGGATCACCTGGGACGGTCCCATCGTATCTGCATAGTCTCGCGGCTCCCTTAACCAAAAATGGATCGACCAGCAACTTAAAGTTCCTCTGAGCCTTCGGAGTCGCCACGGGCACGGCCGTGTCCTTCTGCGAATGTGTCACGTGGCCGTGGCTGTGCTTCGACGACGGTTGACTCGAGTTTTGCGACGTGCTCTGAGAACTGCCATGGGAATGGCGATGACGATGCGAGTGCGCGTGTGAATGTCCATGTCCATGACCATGCCTCTCCATGCCGTTCATCGCCTCCGAGCATCATCCAGTCACATGAACCACTGTCGTAAACATTTAACCAAAACTTTAAACAATATTACAGCTGAATGCGAATCAACTTGCGGCGCGACTCATCGCTTACATCCCTCGAGAGAAGCGTGTCTACCGCCGCAACCAAACAAATCGTTGACACAAATCGACGTGCGGGCCAGGTGCGACACAATTTCCGCGCATCACTCTGTTCATCACTTAAAAGTAATCAACTTGAATTACAAAAGTAGCGAATTCGTTGTCGAAACGTCAAACGGCCTCTCCTACGTCTGCAGACGCGCGCTTACATGATCGAGATCGTGAAGAGCAACTGCAAGATAATCGTCTACGCCGTACGCGTATGCAGCCCTAGTTTTACAGTTCGTTACGAGCGCAGTTCGGCGATACCTTCTCTCCTCTCCCTTTCATCGTACGCGCGCAACTGTGTTAAGGACTACGATCACGCGAAGGAACCTTGACAACTTGGCCGCCGATGGACGCATCCTCTCGTCGCGGGAACGCGAAACCGTCGTCACTGGGTCGATACGATCCCCGGTGCGGCGTTATCGACACGGCATCCTCGGAGATCGAAGAAGCGGAAAACCGTCGCGTCCCAGACTTACGATCTAAGCGGCTCCCTCTCTCCTTCCAATTCCAAGTTGGGCTGCTCGCGCGGTGGCCTCTCAACAGCACATAACCTCGAAGGCGCCTACTCGGCGCCTGCTCCTTTTAGGTTGGGTTGCCTGCGCGACGGCGAACCGCCGAGGGCCACCCTCGCCGCCGGGACTCTCCGTGCAGAGCAGCGTCACGCGCACGACCGTGCCAGCGAAACTCGTTCTCTTCTTTATTTCTTTACTTCTCTCTCTCCCACTCTCTCACTCTCTCCTTCTCTTCTCGTCTCGCTCTCTCGCGCTCCCTCTCTTCCACCAGAACCTTTAGACCCTTATTCAGTTACGTTGCAATTTCCTTCGCTTCCTCGGTGCGCCAGGGATCGTCTAAGTTTCGTAAGGTCCAGCGACGGTGCGCAACGGCGCGGCGTCCCCGAGAGCCTCGGTTCGTTATCGAGCTATCGAACCGATCGTCCTCTCGACCGTCCCGCCGTCGTTTTCCTACCCGTTGACGGCCGCGGTCTCCGCTCTGTTGAGCACTGTTGAGAAACGTGACGAAACGTACGGCGTACGGCCCGACGTTTTTCTACCTCTCTTTCTCTCTCTCTCTCTCTCTTTGTCCCTCTCGCTCACTGACCCGTCGCGCGACACGCGCGATTCCCTCTCTTTTTCCCTCGATTGGCAGCGCGGAGTTTGACGCACCTGAGCGTGTTTGGCTGGCCGTGTCCATTCGCGCACGCGAGAAGCACTTGGCGCATCCCCCGTGCGTGCGCTCGTAAAAACCGCTCGCGCGAACCGGCTCTCGGGGTTCGACAGGGTTCGACGCGCTCCCGGAACGCGCCAACGCGTCCGCCTAGCTCTGCCTCGCTTTCTCTCTTTCTTTTCCTATCAAATTACAAAATTAATTGCTACTACTGGATGTTTCCAATTTGTTTGCTTGCTCCCTCCGCACCTCGCGAACATTATAACGCGTGGAACCGAGGGTGACTTTGATCAAACTCCAATTAATTTGATCGGCGCTTAATTCACCCGGCAGAATTGACAGCGATTGATTTTCAATCGGTTTGTGAACGCCTCCTAAAGCGTGAACGTTGCAGCAAATGGCTCTCGTATTTATATCCATTTTTATCAATGTAGATTTAATTTACTTTCTATCTTTTACTAGTTCTAAGGGAATTGGAAGAAATGAAGAGAAAATTTAATTCAAAATTCAAATTAATTTGTATTGATAGAAATAGACATTAGAAGTATAGCCAATCACTTCGCGCTACTTCGTGGTCCAACAGTTGATTGGTCATTACACCTTTTCTTCAACTCTCGATACATAGGGGGTGTTAAATATCGATCAATCGATATATCGTGATGATCCATTCTTCCCGAACGTTCTGAAGTTGTGGTTATTGCAAGCGGTTATCTCGTGGAGCTCCTTCCTTCGGAGAAGCGTGACAATTGACTTCCACGCGTTAGAATATCTTAATTAAAAAAATGTCAAACATACAAAACTTCTTCAAGCGTTATCTGCCGGTAGTCAAGGCCGACGAGGGAGAGGAAGAGGAGCTAGTGGATCCGCAAACAGTCCTCCGTGTAAGTGACAATCGTTACATAATGTTTTGTCTTTCGAACGCGTGCAAACGCTGATTTTTCAAAGTAAAGCACATTCGATAAGATTTAAGTTACAGTCGTATAGAGTTATATAATTCATGTACGTTTCGTGACTTTGTTTTGAAAAAATTCTTAACCGAAGAACTCTTTCAAATGCCGGTATTCGATTTTGGTTTTTAATACAAAAATGATAATTTAATAAAGCCAGAAAGGAATACAAGCTTCGGCAAAATTCCTTTTTATAATCTACACAAATATACTTTCCTAATGAGATAAAACAACTGAATTAAGATTCAACGTGCTGTTTATACAATTAATTTACGTCGCAGTTAGTAATAAAGAAATTGGTGTTAAATATTTTTGTGATAATCTAACGTATTTGTCATTTTAATTAACATTTCACTTTTCTTTTTGCAGGAGAAATGCAGCGAAGAACCGAAATGTGCCGCTTTCAAGGAGAAATTAGACACGTGTAACGACCGTGTTAATTCAAGATCTAACACGGAGGAAACTTGTCTAGAAGAGATCATCGATTATGTGCAATGCGTAGACCATTGCGCCGCCAAGACTCTGTTCAGTAAACTTAAGTAACTGCACATTATTCCCGTAAAAAGCCAACTGTTGTTTGCAATGTTAAAGCTGAAAAATTTCTCTCAAGTGTTGTACATATATAATCAAATGCTAGCAATAAAAGATTAACTTATTATAAATGGAAATTATATCGACACGCGGTTTCTTCTTTATCTGTATTTCAACTCTAGAGATAATTTTAACAAATCTGAACAATATGTATACAATAGGATACATAAAATATCAATGGCGTACAATTACATACAGACTTTCGATTCAGTTCGTATCCACTTTTCTTCTTCGTATAAAAAAACGTTGGAATGATCTCCTTCCACCAGTTATCATATATAAATTCTTATTTTTAATTATGATGGCTGAAGAGAACCAGTACCCAGTAATACGTCGAAGCATACGTTGCACACGCGTACCGGCTTGTTCAAGCCGAATTTCAAGATCGGTACATCCTGACCGGAACACTTGCTACACAAAATTCGTCCACAGTGCCGGCTGAAAAAAAAAAAAGAGAAATAATATATGCTTGCTTGTAAGATTCATTACATTCGATTTTTGCTGTTAAAACGATCCAACAGTACCAATGATGCTTGCGCATTGTGAGAGAGAATTTTGTTCCACACTCTAAGCAGCAATCCTTGTCGGACCATGGCGCTTCTTGCGGCAGGGAGTCTAACAGTCTATACAATAGCTGTTTCGTCGCTACTTGATAATTAAAGATCGTAATTCCGTCTTTGTTCATCGAACCTAAGCATGCTCCGGCTTTCACGAGCGTTCTACAAAGATTGCCATTACCCTTCATGTACGCGATCAACAACGGCGTGTTTCCATCCAAGTCTGAAATACAAACTCAGTAGTAGACACATATAGTATAGTTGAGAGAAAGATTACAATATTCTTTAGAATAATTTTAGTCTTTCGAAAAAATTTTATCACTGTCTTTTCTCTGTACCTGCGTTATTGACTGGATATTGCGACATGCATTCTAAAAATAGGTCGCATATTGTCGCAGCGTTGTCCCTCGCGCATCTAGCCAGCTCATGCAGAGGATTACGACCTTTGAGATTCACTGCTTCCGCATCCAGAGTACATTCTGTCAACAACACCCGCACTACTGATACGTGACCTTCTCTTACAGCTACGTGCAACGCGTTATCACCATCCGCATTTACCGCGTCGAAATTGATGTTATTCTACGAAAAATAAACGAAGAGTTATTTGTCGTATCGAGATTAAGACACAAATATTGATTTCGGCACTTAGCGCGTGTTTCTGTCTTACTTGCAATAATGCGGAAACGACAGTGGCATGTCCAGCTTTTGCAGCCACGTGCAACGCGGTATTCCTATTTGCATCAGTATCGTTGACGCGAGCACCTGCCAGAATCAAACTTCGCACCAACATCTCGTTGCCCGACACGGCTGCGAGATGTAGGGGAGGCGTTTGTGTAACATCGTGTATTCTCGAATTTACGTCTACCTAAAAAGAAACGATCGATTGCAGATACTGAGTTTATACACAATAAACTATATAAATTAAATGCCGTACCTGAATCGACAATAAAAATAGAATACTTTCCATATCACCCTTCTGTATGGCAGTATGCAAAAAGTTTCTGCCTTTATTGTCGTATTGCTCAGCAGCCTTAGGTAATCTTTCCAATATTGCTTGTGCAGCTTTGTTGTTGCGGACTGTCAGGGCGGTTGCGAAAGGCGTCAGTCCCTTCTTATCCCTCTTATTCAGATCTATGTTCGGATGGCATAGCAGAAGAGAAATGATCTGCGAATGCTGATTTTGTATCGCCACGTGCACAGGCGTTTTTCCCTCCGCGTCGCGGGCATTTACATCGGCTCCGTGCTCGATGAGCGTTTGTACAACTTGCTCCAGTCCCCATTGGCAGCACAAATGTAACGGCGTGCACTCGTCTCTTGCCTCATCTCCGCCAGTACCATTTAGACCAGGTCGTCTCGGAGCATTCAAGTCGCATCCACTACGATATAATAAATCATCATTTAAAAAAAGATAAAATGTAATATCTGAATTTTAAACAATTATTTTAAATAATTTTTGTGATAATCGAATTTATCTCATTTTTTCTATTCTTCTTGACTGAAAAAATTTGCGTACCTTCTAATTAGAAACTGTGCGATATCCTCTTTGTTATCGTCGATCGCCCTGTGTAACAATGTTTGCTGACAACCATCGGGGCCCGGACCCCAACAATCGGTGTCTGCTCCGTATTTAACCAAGATTGACGCAGTGTCTTCTTGATTCGAGTCCAAAGCGTCCCACAACGGGCATCCTATTGAAGTGTCTACGCCTCGTCTGCAAAGAGCTTCCACCACTTCGCCCAGTCTACAATGTACGCACAGTTGTAACGGCGTTTCTCCATTGGCTGTTCTGCACATACAAAAATACAATTATTAATAACATTGAGACTGACTGTGATTGCAAGTAAATTTCTCTGCAAGTTTTAATTAATTATTAGGCTCACTTTGTGTTCATATCAGCACCGTTTTCTAATAGAAATATCGCCGTAGCCGAATCCTCTTTCAGTATCGCCTGATGTAATAATGTCAGGCCTTCTTCGTTGCGTTCGTTCACGTCAGCTCCAGCTTTTATTAGAGCTAGCACGATGTCTTTGCCCTTCTTGAACGGTGCCTTTATAGCCAAACTCAGAGGTGTCTCATTCGCGTTGTTCTTAATGGTCAACTGCGAATCCGAGCTCGTAGCGTCCAACAGTTCGACGACTATGTCAGTGTACAGATTTGAAATGGCGAAATGAATTGGCGCGTCGCCAGTGGAAAGGGTAACGACATCGGTCGGCAGTCCGTTCCTTAACAGAGCACGAGTCAGATCCTTTAAGCCAACTTTGCACACTTCGTGCAGTATCGTAAAACCTTCGTTGTTGGTTTTCGTTAAATTATTATTACAATATTCCACTAAAAATAACGCCGCTCCTTCTCGGCGTTCTCGCGTTAAGATATGGAGTAACGTATCCCCGGTGGCGTCGTACGTTGGATTCGGTAGAGCGCCCTTGGCTAGCAGTTTCGACGCAAAGTATTCGTTGAAGGGTTCCGTCTTCATCGCAAAACACAACGGTGTGTCATCTTCGTTCGTAATTTGATCTACATCTATATTCTTCGCCTCGAGTAACAGATCGAACAGCATTTTGTTTTTCTCCGAGATACAGCTATGAAGCGCAGTCCTGTAAAAATATGGAGAATAAAAAATCATAAGTAAGAAAGGAATAATCTTGACATATTTAGTTACAGAAACTACGAATTCTATCAGTTATTTAACTGTTATTACTAAAAGTAGAACATAAGAGCTAAACATTTTTAAGTAGAAAGTTAAGTAGAAAGAACAGGAGATGACAAATTTACCATCCTCTGTGGTCTTGTAAGTTTGGATCGATTCCCGCTTGAAGTAATCTTGATCCAACCGCCAGCATGTTTTCCGTATTGTGCTTCGCCACTAAATGCAAGGCGGTGCAGCCTTCCAATTGCTTAAGGTCAGTATTCTTCGCACTCTCGTTAATTTTCACAGCCTCGCATAACTTTTGCACGCTGCCGTTGTTCTCCAGCTGTTCGATTATGAACTCGGACGAGTAGGAATCACCTTTTAAAATAGCCGAATGAAGAAGAGAAAGACCCCTCGCATCTTTCGCGCTCAGATCCGCCCCGTGTTCGACCAGGGTGCGTGCTAGAGATGGCTGGCGAGTTTTCAGAGCAACTTCTAAAGCCATTTCTCCTTTGTGATCCACAGCATTGACTGCCTTCGGAAGCTAAACATAAGTAGTCACAACGTTATCATTAAGAAACAGAAAATATCAAAATTCATCTTCTTCAGTCTCTTTAAAACTGGTTTAAAGATTACTTTATAAAACGAGGTATAATTTCAAAGTTTACATTTTATTGCCAAAATAAAATGTAAGCTTTAAAAGCTGAATTGTGTTTGTAAATTTTATTATATATACAAGAACAGAATACATCTTATTACAATAATTGAAAATTATTTAAAAAACAATGTCATAATTAAATACTTGTTTGCATTTCAAATGAACATGTATTTAAAGCAGCGTTTCAAATATTTTAGTTTTAAAGCGTGAATACCAAGTAATGAGTCATAACACAACAATTGCAGAAACTGACAAGATTTGAGAGCCACTGCTATCAACGCGATGCGTGCGCTCGCGCGTGCACGTGTGTAGTACATACGTGTGCACGCCTGTGTATGCACGCGCCTGGAATGGCACGGACGATATCGGGTCAGCGTGAAAAAGTGGAGGAAGTATGAAGATTATTTTCTGATATACATGGAAGACCGGGGGAGCATTAAAGCACCGTCGAGGCGGATGACGTGGCCCGCGGTACGCCCAACTGACCGTAACCAGCCAGTCGAACAGTCGTCGTTGTTCCCCGCGTTTCTGATGTGTTGCCGCGCGAGGCGGGTCCTCGACCGCGACTCGGTATCGTGGTGCGTGTCGTGAAGCAAGTAATTACGATGCATCGTTACGCAAACGAAATCCTGTGATAGGTGGGCACCGTATTGCCTGCCGCTCTATTTGGCGGCGAACGTCGATATGCACGTTAATTAGGAGGATATAATGAGACCGGAAAGTTCTGATTTATAAACACCAGGCGGACACGGAGGATTATCCAGCGGTGAAATCTAGTAGTTTTCTCTAACGAATCTCAATACCAGAGATCTGTTGACGTTTTAAAGGGCGATTACCTATAATCGGGGCATTTAATTCTGTGCACGATAAGATTACTTAGGAAATTAATGATATCTTCGATTTTAAATGGTTGGTGAAATCTTAATCTTGAAGAGAAAGGGACAAAATGTTAATCTAAATTTAATTTAAATATTGTTTCAGGTTCTAGGTATCCGCGTTCCTGAAGTAAGGTGAAATCAAGTAAATACCTTATTACTGATTTAAGCATTAATTCCTTGATGAGATACGAACGATATCGTGAATAAAATGTACAGCTTTAAGCTAAATCTGCAAATTATGATATTATGTGTCAATATTCTATCGTGTACGTTTCTTTTTATATTATCGATAGTATATATTAGCGATAGTGAGAACGTGAGATTAACATTTTGAAATTTATAGACGGTTCACCAGCGCAGGCGGAAGGTATTACGTGTTTCAGGTGTCTCATGACACTCACAAATCCGGATGATACAGATATGCTTTGTTCCCACTTCGATGGGAGTGCCAAATTCCAGGTGTTTTGTCCTAGCTCGACGCTTTGTATGAAGAGAACTGTTGAGTACAAGTCTAAAAGTAGGTAGACGACCGTCGCAAGCGTTACCGCTAAACGATAGTAAATATTTATTTATAAAACTTCTTCTTTCAGCATCTATCGTGACCACTGTTCAACGAGATTGTGCATCTCAAAAATACACGTCTCACACTTATAACGACGCCGATAAACAATGGTACAAAAAAGAAGAGATCATAAAATCCGCTTACGATGAGGGTTGCTTTATTGGAGAACACAGAGGCGCACCTACTGGCCCACCTGAATACTGTTTCTGCAGTTTTCATTTGTGCAACTCATCCCCCCCGCAAATCGGGACGTTTAACAAAATATATGCAACGATATTAATGCTATTAATTGTAAAATTGTTGTAAAACTTCATAGTTTATAACACATAATGTGTTACTTAAAAGAAAGTGCAATTCGTACGAAAGTTTTGTGCAAACAAGGTTCTCCTGTTAATTATGTGAATGCAGAGATCCTTCGTATCAAATATCGTATCATACAATACAGAAATAGAGGCCTATCTAGTATGAATAACTATAAATAACTATTTTATAAAATTGTTATATGAAATAATTTATTTTTAATTTTGTCAATTTCTATTTCTATATTTATAATTTGGAATGGTCTTTCAAGAAACAAAAAAAAATTTATCAGAAATGAAAATACTTTGGAGTGATTTTTTTTTAAATTTATAATAAGAAATATTTTATCTGCCACCTATGTATATAAGCACTGCCAAAAACTATTAAAACCAGAATTGTTATTTATACCAAATGTTCGTGAATGTACTTTATGCATGCAAATACTTAACATTCAAACTCGAGCTGTGAACATGTAAATTGTAACGACATTATTAAATTTAAGATATTTAACAATGACAAATTACAATATTAAATCTCTGTACAATATTTTCACATTATGTTCATACATTATATGAATTGTGCAATACGTGTGTACAATTATGTATTACAATAGTTAATTTAAAATTATCTCAATAAAATTTATTTCAATGTATATTTGCATTACGATTGGCTTTTTAATAATCAAAAGAAAAGAGAGAAAACTTACCTCAGCGTTGTGTTCCACCAAGTACAGAAATACGACATCTTCGCGCATCAAACGTACTGCTGCGTGTAAAGGATATTTACTCTTGGTTTGCAGTAACTTGTACAGCAAAGAACCTGGCATTTCCTTAAAATCTTCGCCCGTTAGATCTTCCTGCAAGATGTATAAACATTTTTAGTATAATAATTAATAGCGTTACCCTGACATTTGCAATCTTACCCAATGTGCTGAAATTAAGGAGCTGCAGTGTTCCTTCAATTTCAGAGTGCCCAGTTCCTCGGCGGCCGAGTACAATCCCACACAATTCTTCAATCCCACTGTCCCAATCAAATATCTTTCGCACTGATCCACCAACTCGGCCAGCTGAAATCCAGCCGCTGCCTTCATCAGATCCAACGTTAGGTGTTCCTGGGATACTTTGCCTGTGTAAATCCATTTTAACAGCACTAACGCAACGGCGCTGCTCAAATTGCTCCAATCTGTCAACAATCGTAACAAACATGACAACGTAAATAATGTTAAAGTAAAAATAAGATTCACATGTATATGTGAAAAACAAGCTAGTCTAACCTAAAACAGTTTTCTCGACGAGGGCCGCGTCGCTGAAGAAATCGGTCCTGGCGGACAGCACGAACTTGTGCGCTGGTATCTCCTGGTCGATCAGTTTTATATTTATATCACTGAAAACACAGTTTCGACGTCAGTCTCGCGAGTCCTACATAATTGTTGTTACAAGACAACTGATTGTGAGATCTCAGGTTATACGCGGTAGTACCTGTAACGATGCTGACAGTACAAGGATGCGACCGTGGCCAGGAGCCTGCCGACGAATCCGCCCTCCTGCTTCTCGGCCGTGGCGACGGCGTACTCCCGCTGCAGCTCCGCGTTCGCGTTGTACAAATTGACATACTGCTCCCGCAACAGGGACAGGTGTTGCTGCCATTTCTGCGCCTCCGTCGGGTCCTCTGAAACGATCGGCGTCTGTAGGAACGTGCGTAAACTTTGCGAAAAGTTGTCGAGGACTTACCCATGATCGAAAGGGAGAGAGAGAGAGAGAGAGAGAAAAAAAAGAGATCGTCACGTCCGGCGTTTCGAACTCGGTGCAATCCGACGCTACGTTATCGCTGGCGCGCGGTCCCGCCGCGCATTAACGCACGCTCATTAGCGCCCCGGGGCCGTCGGCGAGAAGGAAGAGAGAGGAAAAAAGGGAGGTGACGAAGGAAACGGGGCGGCGCTGCTGGAGACGGGCGGGCGAGATTTCCGAGGGGAGGATCGTCGAGACCCTCGGGAGGTACGCGGAACTCCTGACGCCGCCGCGGCACCGCACATGTGTCTCTCTCTCTCTCTCTCACACATACACACGTCCACGACACAGTATATACTGTGTCCACGACGTCATCGCCGAATCTGTTACGCACGCACGTAATGCGTATGCAGTATGCACACGTGCGCGACGAGCTGCGCGCTAAGGCTAGAAGAAGACAGACGACTTGGAGCAGCGTTTCTCTTTTTCTCTCGACAGCGAATTGCCGAGTGATTTTTGTTGTAAATCGCTTCTACGAATAGATCATGGAAAAGGGACGGACGTGTTCGGTGGAGGGACAGAGATGCGACGACGATGAGCGGGGAGGAGCGTAATTGGTTAATGGGCTTTAAATTTGAAGCCGTGACATTGCGCGAGGTGACCAATGAACGAACGCGTCCGCATTGGCCGCGATGATCTCGATTGAAGCGATAGAAATCGTTTTGCGAGATTGTTAGGGTTGATTTTGACATCTGGGGGAGCGAGCGATCGATTGGAAATCGAAATCCGATTTTTCATGTTCATTTCTACTGGGGGGTCGATTATGTATTTTTTAAAGAAGTGACAATGTGAAAAGTGAACAGCACCGATTGGTGTATATCGTTAATCCTAAAAGTATACACCAATCAGTGGAGACAGTGCTGCTAACTTTTCACATTTTCACTTTCTTCAGAAATATACAATCGACTCCCTGATTTCTATCAATGCAGATTAACTTTAATTTCGGTTTAACTTACTTTCTGTCTTTTTTTTAGTCCTAAGAATTAGAAAAAGATGAAAAGTAAGTTAAACCGAGATTAAAGTTAATCTATATTGATAGAAATGGACATCAATAATGGCTTAAACTACAGTTTAATAAAAAGATCCAAAAACTTACTTTTATATACTTGTTTCTTCATTGTTCGTGTATTGAAAAACACTCAACTCTGAACAAAGTTTAAACTTCAATCCGAGTTTAAACTATTATTGAAACTAGTCTTTAATGATCTTTTCTTCTCTAGATATCAGTCTTTGATAAAAGATAGCCATAACAATCAGAATTCAAGAACAAATTCAACACGTGATCAATGATTTGCTCTAATTTCTGTGAAATACGCTTTTTTTAACAGATTAGATATATAATATAAAAATATAGAATGCTAGAATTTGATAAGATATCTCAAGATATTGCCAACTAGATCTTACTAGATTCATTCATTTCGTTTGTTTAAAAAGCGACGAATACTGTCAAGAACCATAATATAAATCGTGACTTGTTATTACCGTCCATTGGGATGACGCATGGCTCCATGTTAACGCGAGTAATTAGTAACAGAAGGGTCCCGACTTCATTTCACATACAATTTTTAGCAAGAAGTCACAGAGGATCTTTTAGATCTAGATGACAGTACTGAAATAGTTCTACTCACCTATCTTGCACTATTCCCGCCGTTAAATTATCTATTTAATTCTCTACTGATTGTCAACTGACTGTCGAAAGAAACGATATTTTTATTCAAGCGTTCAGTCATGGCCTTAAATTAACAACCTTATATCACATAAGTTCGTGCAATAAAATATTTGTAACAGTATAATACCCTAACCGGTAACGTACACTTTGTTACATTTCATTTGGTTGCAATCGAATCGTCATTCATTTGATTGTTATTATAATGCTGTCGTTTACACTAGAAGCTTCCCACTTTCCGCTGTCTCTTTAGGCTGAGCGTTCTGTACGGGATTTTTCGAATACAAAATGACAGCGAGACTCACCATAGTTATAGAAACGATGGTGTTGGTGCTAATGGGTATACTAAATAAAATCCAGCATAGCATCGCCGTGAAAATCAGCTCCACCGCGCTGGCGAAGGTCTTCAGGATAGAATTCAAGTTTTTGAGGAAGAAGCTCGTTATTATCCCGACGAGCGAATTGTTCAACATAATTAGGATTACTTTCGGCTGCAAAAACGTACCGAACTTGACGTTGCTCAGCGTTTCGTTAACGCCGTTCGTGAATACACTTAACAGGACAATCGCTACAATGTTGCAGAAAATACTGTCAATATACATAAATACATTCTGTATAAAAATGTCAATGTCCGCGCCCTGCCGCTTCAGCAAATACTCGTTATATACACCGGCTAAGCAGGAACATGTTGTCTGGAAAATAAAGTGTCTCTCAAGAAAACAGATTGTGTTTCCGCTTACGTATCAATGGTAGATGACTCACCTGTACAAGAATGAGAAGTACAAAAATATCTGCGTGGAATTCTGTGCCAAGGACGTGGGCGTCAAAGTGCTTTACCATGCAGCCGACTGTCAAGATCACCAGAGAAAACCACTGCGTCGTGGACAATTTTTTGCTAAAAATGACCTAGGAGAAATCAGAATTCTTACATCACCCGTTCAATGTCGTTGCTCTGCTTATATTAAAAGCAATATTACCTGGAAAATAATCCCCGTAAGTACAACGCGGAGTTGCAGCAGGACATAGTAAGTCGTGGGATCGAATCTAGCCAGATTGACAAATGCTAAATTGTTGTAGAGGCAGTACAAAATCGCAGGTATCATGTATAGCAGAAGCACTAAAAATCGACAGAAGTTTTCTTTAGATTTTTGTATCTTGCTGGAGCACAAGTTCCTTGTTTCTATTTTTAATTTATTCTCACCCTTTTTGTTCTTCCTCGTCTCCTGGAAAAGCGTTAGGATGCTATTGCTACAAATCAAGATGAATTAATACCGAGAAGAAAAATCACGCTGCGATGGCTGGCTGGATGCAAACTGCTGAATTCTCAAGTTGCTTTACTTACTCCTTGCAATAGAGTGCTGTGGATATGACCAACTTTAAAACTTCTGTCATCAGCACGACTGCTACAATGTTATATTCGTAGCGGCCACTTCTCTGAGACCATGTCACGAGAATACCTGCAGTAGATTGTTGCCAATATTATTTTTTCGTAACAATTCACGTTTAATTAATAAAATCTCTGATTTATTTTTCTCATTTGTTGCTTATAGTGAAAAAGATGAAAGATGCTTACAAAACATGTGATCATACCTTGATTTATGAAAAGAGCTATGTAGGAGATGAAGATGACAGGACTCCATCTTCCTGGAAACAATTCGCCCCAGTTTATCCCGCCCATCCTTTGACTTTTTTTGGCCGCTTCAACAATTTTGGTACATCATATTTGATAGGCATTCCTTCTCCGGTTTTGTATGCACGCACGTCAGCACGCAGCACTGGCAAAGGCCGGATACTAGCTGATACCACTATACATATCAACACACTTTGCGCATGTGTGCGTATGCCTTAATAAGTGTACATACATATACATACATAAATATATACACATCACGCTCTCGCCTATGCGAGCTGCGATTTCTATTATTGTATGTATTTATCTTACATTTGGTCTAAATAATGTGTTTATATTCGTAATCAGACTTCAAAAGGGTGCAGTTACATAAATAAGTGTACGTATCGTTCATTAACCTGCAGAACTGCAAAAGTCACTTTTTTTATCTACAAACTGGAATTCGCGTTGTACTGTGGAATTGCTCAAGGCCTAAACAGAATGGCTGACTTATCCTGCCTTACAGCAATGCACAATACTGTCTTAGACACAAAACAGTATTGTGCGACAAAGACTTAAACCATAAAATATGACAAGTCAGCCATTCGTCGTTATTGCAAAATAAAAAATCTACGAACGAAAAATTTCTTCTGCAATGTAATTAAAATTAAATCTTTTTTTACGTAAAAAGTATATAATTTTTTCAGATTTTTTAAATTTATTTTTGCTGGAACAGAAATAGAAAGGATATAAGTTATTAAGTATATATAATTGTAAGGCATATTTTGCAAATTATTATTGTCATAGCTAACGCTGAACATAATAATGCTAATGATAGCGTATCAGTAATATGATATCAGCTTTTAAATTCACCAATATTATTTGACTAACATTCTCTCCATATGGGAAAAAATATATATGCATATGTATTTACAATTTTACATAAATCTATACTTCTATAATTATAATATATACTAAATTATTTACAGCATCAATATCAGCAATAAAAGTTTTCAAGTTTAATTAATAAAGGAATTTAATGTACAGTGTTCAAGTTATTTTGTTGTTAACTTTTTATTATATATTTATATGTGTATATATTATTTCTGTATTATATTACATGGCCCTTTTTTATATACACATCTATAAACATGTATTTTTGAGTTTTTGAGAATTTTAATACGTTTAATTTTTTAAAAGTTAATTTTCTATTGCTGTCTATGTAATCCATTTATACCTTTCGTCTCTAAATTATTCGTTCGGAAGCACATACATGAAAAATTTTATCATATATACATGAAGTGTTATAGATGATTTGAAAACGATATATATGTTGCATACAATTATCAGTATTAATTCTCAAATTGTCAACAACATACATTTTCTGGTTTTCTAATGAATTTTTTTATAATTCTGAAATGTTCAAAATATTTTTTATCTTGATTTAATTTATGTATGAATGTAACTATGTAAGTAAACGTAAAAAAATTCACATTCTCAAACCATTATATATAAGCTATGCAGCTAGATAAATAATTTATCAATTTATTAATAGAACATATATTACTGAAATATGTTATAAGGAGGCAAGTAATATGTAATATTAATTACTACATAACTTATTAAATAAATCGCAGAAGATAGAGAGTATCCCTGAAATAAAACTTTGAATTTTATTTACTTGAGAATTTCAGGGATAATCTTTCTTACATACTCTTTCATTTTGCTACTAATATTATAAAAAAATTATATTTTTTATTTAAGCACAAAGTTTGCAAAGAAAGAGAAAATGTTATATTTACATTTAATAATATAACATTTTGTTAACGAAAAGAATTGGAAATAAGTTTGTCTTAAAGTATTTTCTTCTAATGAAGAATATGTAAAATGACTTTGAAAAATTCGAAGGAGCAGATAATGTGAAGGGTACTATTTGTCTGCAAATAATGCATGTAATATTCATTTACGTAATTTGTATAAGTTTCTTCCTATGAAAACACATTTGCAATATGGCGATCTATCAAATATAAATATAAGAGCATAGAAATGTATTAAAATCACGTTAGGACCACATTGCCAATTAAAGTAGATAAATATTTTTACTTAAATATTCACTCCTTCTATATATGAACACAACCATAGAAACGATCAACAACGTGCATTAGTCAGGCACATATGTATTAGAATCAACCTAGCTCTTTTTTCGCTCTTAATATTTCCCTTTTTCTACAGAATCTTAATTTAATTAGTTTTCACTAGTATTAACACTACGAAAATTTAATGCTACGCAACAAAGATTGAAGGCCTTTAAATATTTCTAAAATATTTCTTATATATAATTATTATTAGCCAAACAAGAATTTAAAAAATTCTTGTTTGGCTAATAATAATTATATATAAACATGATTATTTTTACAAAGTTATGAACGCATTGGTTTTTAGGTCAGTCATACTGTCGTGATATTTAAAAAAGTTGTATACATTTAAATGACGCAAAATTTCGGTTAATTAAACATGAGAAGTTACACAGACATAAATTTATCTGTCTGTATACAATTGTGTGGTTTCCATAAGAACTTACAATGTCGACAATATTTTTATTCAAAATTTATCCTTTTTGTTAATTATTTTTGTTATATGTACATATATCTAGATTGATTCAAATGACTATATTTAATAGAAGAAAAAATAAATGAATAATTATCTCAATAAATAATAATCATACAAAAAATCAAATAAATTGTATAGAAGATAAATTTTGTTGTAGGCAAAAAAATTGCTTGTTGTAAATTAAACTTTATAACATCTGTACGTTAACCTGAAATTATTTTATAAAATACGTATTCGTAATATTAATCTGATGTTTTCAGTTGTCTCATGATCTGTTGCGTGATTAATTTAGTCGCTTCGCTTGCGTTTGGTATAAGAAACTTATCCATATCGGAAATAACCGTGTCGTTATATTGCGTCGTACCGTATTTGAAAGTTATTAGATCGGCATGCCGCTTTCTCGACGTTATTTTGACGATACTCGTTAAGGGTCGTTTTACAATTACGTGCGCGGCACCTTTTCGCTCTGGGATTTCTCGCAGTACTATAAGGTGACTATCGGTAACCAACAGTTGACTGAAACAGAGAAAAACGTGCACACATGACTAACTCTAAAAATCTCTTTTTTTTTTTGTATACTTACCTATCACAGAGATCGCCATTAACTTTCACCTCTTGGCATTTAAAGGAATGTAATAACTTCGGATCTTTCAACCATTGTTGTATAGATACTACTTCGATAGGCTCTTCACTTTCATTATTAGTCATTGTCATATCTACAAGAGAGAGGTTGTTAAATTAATTTTTTCTTACATAAATTTCTAATAAACAGTTTGAGATCACTTGAGAATAATCTAAAGAATGTAATTACCTATCTCTTGATCATCGTCTATACTAAATACAGGCGCGGTCTTTCTCTGACGTCTAATATAGTCCAAGTCTTTACTATCTCTCTTTTCTGTATTGCTATTGACATTAGCTGTAGGATTGACAATATAATCAAATAGCTTTCCTTTTACTTCCTGACTCTTTAACTTCATAGCTAATCCGATCTTGCCCAAAAGATCAGAATTGTTATTTTTGACTTTGATTGGGCTTGCTTCGTTCGAATTTTCCTCTAACATATTAGCATTACATACTAAACAATGTTGCGAATTGTGATCGACAAGACTCGACACCACTTCGTCGCCGAAATATTCATGAATGGCTGAAAACAATATCATAATTAAGAGAAAGAAAGAGAATATAATTTTTGCCTTGGTTAAAATACATCCGAAAATAAAGAATAAGTACCCTGATATCCAGAAGTAACCATGCTCACGTATTGTGTATGTTTTTGTAAAAAGGACGCCACTACCATATGCGTGTAGCGATCTTCCTCTTGTCTACCACTTCCTAGAAAACAAAGATGTTCGCCACCAGCCTGTGAACCAACGGCTAGTGCTTGACGTTGAGCTTGTAGTAAGCCTTGTACGGCTGTAGCAAACGCGGCAGGTTCTTGCAGCATCTAAAAAGATAGAAAGATATTTGATTTGATTTTATAATAAAATTATTTTTATAAATTAAAAAATATGTATATTAACTTGATATAAATCTAAAAAAAAGTGTTTTAAATATTTTTGTGTAATTAATAACTTACCAAGTTGCAATCGAGATGAAATGCCGTTGGTAAGTGACCTGCGTTATATTGCTCAGCAGGTCTACAATCCACGAGGAAGAATCTAACAGCCTCAACGGTGCTATTAGGTACGGATGGAGCTTCGATAGCATTTTCGACTAATTCTTGCGCCGATACAGGTAAACACAATGCGTGGGATATTAGTTTTTCATCAGAGCTTTCACCAAACATTATAGGATACAAGTCTTGTTTGAAAGACGATGGTGTTTTCATTGCATAATACTGCGCCAAGGAGCAAAAATCGGTTACGTCTTCTGCTTCCAAAGCACAGGGCATTACTGCTATCGCATCTATTATATTTTGTTTATCCTCGTCTTTCATACTTAAAATTTGCTCTCTACAAAGATAAGAATTTTAGATAACAATAACAAATATATAATATCTAAAAATCAATTTCATCGATATTTACCTAGCATTTATAACCATGATAAGCGAGAGAAACAGCATAAAAAAGGGATCAGCTTGCATGAAGTACAGGTCCCACATTGTACAGATTGCTGGCAATGAACAGACACCGGCGAAAAGAGTATTCATCCATACTTTTGTATATTGATCAGGTGATATCCTTTTCGTATCCAAAAAGGAGCATAATTCTGGCTCGTGATAGAGAAGCAACAGTCTCAAGACCGAGCTATATGTTTCGCCTCTAAGAAGAATAGTTAGATATTATTTAAAAAATTGATGATTAAATAATCAATTTAATATTAATTCTAATAAAAATATTTAGATGAATAACAAAAAGATATTTATTACACAAATTCTCTCTTACCTTGGAATATAGATATCTCTTATCGCCTCGAAGAGATTATAAGTTGCAGCGCGCGGTAATTTTAAAGCTATTAAAGGACCTAATAGTTCTAGCCATCCATTTCCTTTTTCGTATTGTTTACATTTACTTTTACAATAAAACGTTAATATAGACTCAAGATCGGAAAGCACCGAGACTTTATCCTCGTCGTCATTCCCGAGTTTCGCTGCAAAGTATGATACGAGCTGTTAGTAAATAATTAAATATAAATAAAGTTATATAAAAACTATCTTTCCAATGTACTCACCAACCAATTGTTGACAGTCGTCGCGAATTACATTTTGTTCAGGTAAATCGTAAACTTCATTAAACTGGCTCAATTGATCACCCCGATCAGTAACGTAGAGGCATGCCAGCCAGACGTCCGGTCTTAAATTTGCAGGGACTGGCTGGCCTTTACAAATGGCATATATATCGGACGCAGATGGTGCTTCTGTGTCGAGCAATGCCGCTTCCAATTCCAACACCCTGAAATAACAAAGAATCGAGGGGTTAACCTGGAGCTAATAGAAATGACAAAAATTGCCGTTTGAAAGTATGTAAATTGAGAATCGACCGTAAGCTCGACCATATAGCCATTTGAGCCTACAATTTACACAGACGTAGCATATTAATTAGCACATTAATTAGCAAAAACTTCGAAAAACGATATTACGTAATTCACGTTGCTCCGCTAATAAAATATTCTCTATCGCTCTCCGTCGCAGCTGCACGTGTGCAACGCCTGTGTTCTCTACGTTTCACACAGCTTTACGTTGCAAACCGCATCGCGGTTTCTGTGCGGATCGACGGAAATTAAAATAATACAAAAAAATCTGGCGTTCCTGTCGAGAAGACGCATTGTTTTTCAACGGGACGGAAAAATCGTAATCTTTCGACTTACCAAGTGTTCTCGTCCTCTTGTAAGGCCATCGCAGCGAACGTCCGATAGCGAGTTTCGTCCCGAGACGAGCGCGAGCAAACGGAGATATTCGACGTCCGTTAAAGTCGTCTACGAGTGCACGGAGCACGATTTCGGACGCTCAGCATTCTTTGGAGACCGCGCGTGGACGAGGATTTTCATGTCGCGCGAGCTCTCTCACAATTGCTCACAATTCCGACGGGTTAGTGCTATGACAGCATATGACAGCCGATAAAACGTAGCCTGCTGTTGACAGACCGCCGCCATCTTTCCGGCGTGGTTCCGCGCACGCGCGGGAAGCGTGGCGCGAAACTCGTACGCCGCGACGTGATCCTCGTAAGTACGATTACGAAGTACGAAGCCTGTAAAGAAGATTTTGTTGTTTCAATTTGTTGTTTCTATCTAATGGCGTATGTATCTGGATTACAACGACTCGAACAAAATTTCATTTTTTTAATCGGAAGAATACAAATTGCTGCGGGATTGCTGATTGCAAAGTTTCCAGTTGTAATATAAAATATCGCAAATGTTCCATTTCTACCAAATTCTTAGGACTAAAAAAAGACAGAACATAAGCTAAACTGAAATTAAAGTTAATCTGCATTGGAAGAAATAAACATAATTAATTCTTTTCTTTTTACATAAACAAGTTTAATTATTGAAAGATTAATTCATTTCTACCAATGCTGATTAACTTCAATCTTGGTTTAGCCTAGTTTTTATTTTTTCTAATTCTTAAAAAATTAAAAAAAGATAAAAAGTAAATTAAACTGAGATTGAAATTAATCTGCATTGATAGAAATGGATATAGTTATTCTATTCACAAAATTTAAGAATCTCTCGCTCGATGAATGAATCGATTAAATATCGATAAAATTAATCGAGGTCAAAGTCGCCAATCGGTCCTTAATAATTCCTTCTCCAGTCACGACCCTCGAAGGGGCGCTGCTGCACGGAAAATCTCCCACGCGACTGCCGTGGCTCGCGACACTCCGGATGACTCCGGATACTCGATACTTGGTGTCGAAGACGGTCGGAAGATCCGGCTGCAGCGCGAAGAAGACTGAAGAAGACCGAGTCCAAGAAGTGGATGCGTCCGCATGATCGTCGCCTGGACCACGCGTTCCCTCGTGTTCTCGCAGCCTCGCGGTGTCTCACGTCGGTGAGGGAGAGTCCCGGTCGTCTAATTCTATCTAATCTCCTCGTCGTCGCGATCCTAGTTGGGGAGCCGGGTATCATCACATCGAGACCGTCCGTGACACGGCCAAGGATTCTCCACGCCGTACTCCGTACCGGTAGGAATGACCTCGAACGGCGTGGCCGGCAGCAGTCCGCTGCCGAAATGGCAGCTCGCCCTCGTGGTCGGGGCGCCGGTCGCCCTCGGCCTCGGCTACATGTACTATAGGAACCGGAACAGCAGCAGCGGCAAGGTTGACAAGCCGGAACGCGACAAGTTCAGGAGCGGCGCGGCGGCCAAGGAGAACGGCGCGCCTGCCGACAAGCAAATCTCCATCGACGGCGATTGTCCACCTAAAGTGCCTTCTTCCGCGGCCGAGCCGGAGGTTAAAACCGCCAGCCTTATTCAAAAGTTTGATAAGTGATAAGTTGAGAAGATCCATTTATCCGAAATTAGGGACAATATTTTATGCAGCATCAATGTTGTATTTGTCGGCCTAAGAAACGTCATAAGTGATAAATTTGTATACTTCCCGTGTTCATCGGTAGCCATAATTATATCATTGATGTGTTTAAAAGTTATTATCTCGAGAGATAATTTTCAGTAAATAATATTGCTAGCTAGAGCGCTGCTGAACTGTGTGATGGTGATAAAATGTAGTTGCATGATAATTGGACTTTCTCGATAATCAAAGCACTTTCTCAGTATATATTTGTTTACTTCTCATATTTAATATGATAATTTATGATACCTCCTTCTCCTTCTATAGTGGCATTATATATACTTCTAGATTAATAGGTAGTGCAAAAGATAGTAGGTTTGTGACTGACCCAAACTTTTTTGTTCTAGACTCCTTTACAAAAGGCGCAAAAGTATAAGAATGAAGGAAATGTAAATTTCAAAACGGGAAAATATGACGAGGCTATTGCTCGATATAACAAAGCGATTGACGTTTGTCCAAAGGAGAATGTCGAGGACCTCGCGACTTTTTATCAAAATAGAGCAGCTGCGTATGAGCAATTGGTAATAAAATTAATAACACTAATGATAATCTATGAAAATTTGACTGTGATTGATTTTCGGCGGCAATAGTGTTTACATAATTATGATTGCAACTTACAGAAAAAATATAGTGCTGTAAAAGCAGACTGTACAAAAGCATTAGAACTAAATCCAAGATACGCAAAAGCTTTGCTACGTCGGGCACGTGCTTTAGAGCAAATCGGAGATTTGGAAGCCGCCTTGGAAGACGTGACTACCGCATGTATTCATGAAGGCTTTTCCAATCAGACTTCTCTTTCGATGGCGGACAAGGTCTTGGAAAAGCTCGGTGAGTTAGATATTAGACACAAAAGTACTCGGTATTAAATAAAATATTCATAGCAAATTGAAATAAAAATTATTTCCAGGAAAACAACATGCCCAAGAAAATTTGGCAAACAAAAAGTTTGTAATGCCAAGCAAGCACTTCATCAAAACATACATAATATCTTTTCCCAAGGATCCAGTATTTTCTAGACTTCAACATCCGGAAAATATTCCAGAGTAAGTATCGACAGAAGATTCAGTTTTTGGTAATTGTGATGTTTACTTTTTAATGTAATATTCGTGATTTGATTACTAGATTTTTCAAGAAACCATTGCAAGCGTTAAAAAATACGGAATACGATGATATAATACCGTCGTGCACGGAAATAATTAAAAGACCTGAATTCGATACGTTATCTTCATCTAAAGTAGAGGTGCTATTATTACGAGCTACTTTTCACTTACTTCTGGGCGAGCATGATGCTGCAATCCGAGATTTTGAAAGTATATTGAACACCGACGATGTATCCGATGACGTGAAGATAAACGCCCTGATAAAGAGAGCGGCCTTATACATGCAACTTGATAATCCAGAAATGACTTTCAGGGATTTTGAATTTGCCATTAGTATGAATCCAAGTTACAGCGATATCTATCATCATAGAGGACAGGTATTACGCATCTTTGAGCACATTTTTTTTTGTATAGGTGCATATATTATAAACTAATGTAATAATATGATAACGATACTATTTCGTCAATTTAGGTAAATTTGCTCATGAACAGAATAGAAGAAGCTAAGCGCGATTTTGAAAAGGCTGTTGAATACAATCCAAACTTCGGCATAGCGTACGTGCAAAAATGTTACACAGATTATCGTTTTGCGATGTTCAATAGAGACGTAGGATTAGCCGAAATGGCTGTGAAAGAGTTTGAGAGAGCTTTCGAGAAGTATCCAAATCCTCCTGAATGTATATACTGTTATATATTGTATGCACAGGTATGTACTTGTAATTTCTTAAGAGAAATGAGTGAAATTGTTGCTGTACACATTTTGATTAATTGATATAATAATTGTTGTAGATGATGTCCGAAACTCAACAATATCAGAAGGCTGATACTTATTTTGCTAAAGCAATAGAGAAAGATCCGGAGAACGCAACTGTCTATGTGCACAGAGGTTTACTGCAATTGCAATGGAACGGTAATGTTGATAAGACTGTGGAATACATTAATAAAGCATTAGAACTGGATGAGAAGTGCGAACTTGCATATGAATCATTAGGCAGTATCGAAGTACAAAGGTATGTTTCCAATGTAATTTTTAATGATTATTGTATGTTGGAATTTTTTTAACGAACCAACTATGATCATATATGCAACTGAAGAATTTGAAGATATACTAATAAAAATATAATCTAAATTTATTTTTTTCACAGAGGAAACATAGAAGAAGCAATAAGATTATTTGACAAGGCTTTGGTGTTCTGTCGTACATTCATGGAACTGACACACATATACAGCTTGAGAGATGCTGCAAAAACACAACTTAATATAAAGAATCGATTAGGTATGGATGTCATTCGGTCATCCTCTCGATTCATTCCGAATTCCATGTTCTAAATTATTAAGAAATTAAAAATAAAAGAACACTGTTATTAAATTGCAAGAATCAAATTTTATGTTAGCGCATCAATCTTTAACACATAATATCATACAGGGTATTCCAAAAACTGCATTTGACCTATGGCTTACCTAAAGAAGTTAATGATATAATGTACTGTAGTTATAGATTATCAAAGCTTTAAAGTATTTGTTAGCAACTGATAAACAGTTATTTAGAATTGCTCAAGTTTTATTTTGTAAGATTTTGTTTTTGCGCAAATATTGATATTTGTTATATCATTTGAGTAATTTTGTGATTATAATCACAAAATTTTTTAATTCTTAAAGAACGAAGTATATTTATGTATTCTTGTTTAGTTATGACTTTACATGTTAAAAATAGCCTATTATTGAAAATTCATACAAAATCTTTTTACGCGATTGTTTTTAATCAAATTATATACAAATTATATACAAAGTTTGTATAATAGAAACTTGTACAGAAATTATTCTATAGTTATTCCTTATTTGATCCTGTGTGCAGAAAACCATGTATTAATATAAAAAAAATAAATGTTTGTAATATATTTTGATACCTAGAATCATAAAAATTTAAAAATCCTTAAAATTTATAATTTATAACGCAATCTTGATACTCTAAAAAGAAAGTAGAAGATTCATGATTCCATTAATAATAATTCCATTAAAAGTAATTGTAATTCGAGTTTTTAAATTTTAATATTTTTTTATTCTTACATTTAAATATTTTATTTAATTTATTTATTTAAACATCATAAAATATGGAAGCCAAAGGATATCTTATAACAAATGCCATTATGCTGCAGATAATCTAAAAAAAACATTAAAATTTTATAAATTTTAAATTAATTTAAATTAAATATTTATTTTTGAAGAAATTACCTGAATAATCAGCAAAATTGAAGTAACTGTCGGTTCTTTCAATGGACCAGCTTTGATCAGTATAAAATTAATCAAAGTTAGATTATTACAAGTCACAATGCTTTCTCTATCTTCTTGCCACTTTATCAATTTAAATGTTTTAAATATCCACATTATCAGCCTTCCTAATAAAGTAAAATAAAATTCTAAATAATACAAATAATTTTTTCTTTATATAAGATACATTATGTTATAATACCAAGTATATTAACATCCGAACTGTGAAATACAGTTACACTAGGCTCCAATTTGTCCATCTTTTCATTATATCTGCAAATAAAACACACATTGCGAACAGATCTTTCGGAATCGAGTTTTCTGACGGAATTATTTTTCATGTTCAGAAAACTTACTTTGGTAATCTGTGTCTAGGACATGGTACAAGATGAAATAATTGCGGCACACTGTATAGAAAATTGATTATTTGTGGAATGAAAAACAATAGGGTCGTTTTGCTGAAGTGACCGAGGATACCGACGACAGCGAAAGTCATTCCCGATAGGTAGCAAAACGTATCACCCACAAATACCTGCGATGGATACCTTGAACAAAGCATTATTATTCCTTTATTATTCCAACATAACTTCGTAACGTCTAATAATCATAAATTTATATGTATTACCATTTAAATATATACATAGATTACAAATTTATAGATTTATATATATTTACACAAAAAAACCTATAGAGGGAATCGTAACATCATTTAAATTCGTGCATTATATCTCTTTTGCTTGCTTTATCTTATTTATTACATAGATATTTTTCCCTTACAAATACGAGGAATCGTAAACATGTGTGAAACATGTACGGGGCATCGCCCCGAAGAGAAATCGCCAACTCGAGCGCCATTGCTTCACGACTGTAAAGGAGGATCAAGAGGCCACCATGATGACTATGCGGGCTTCGGGAATCGTTTCTGGTTGCAAAGAGAGATTCTCTGAGAAAGTTGCCATCGTTTTTCCTCGAGCCTGGCTCGTTAATTCTCGGATTAATGATCCAGTTTCTAACTCATGGGCGGGTCCGCCTCGTCCGCAGGACGGATTACTCATGCATCGCAACGCGGGGCGGTGAAGTGGCACATAGATACAGCCTGACGAGACGCCGGCGTAAGACGCGTGCGCCCTGCGAATAGTCGCGATCGGCGAGAGTGTGTTCGTCGGCGAGCACAACGGGCGGGATCGCCGGCTGCTGCGGCGCTCGGGCGTGGTTTTTCACGTCGTCGCGGTACGCGCCGTTGCCCGGCCGGGGAAGGAAGAGGCAGAAGGTGCACCTGGATCTCGGGGGGCGGCCTTCCCCCCATTTCTCCCCCCGCAACAGCCAGTAAGCCTGAGTCAGGCAGCGACTATCGACGGGACTAGAGGTATGCGCGGTGTCGCACGTCGCCGGTCACCGATCTGTAGTCGCCGTGGGATCTGATCAGAATCTGGTCAGAATCGGCGTCTGGTCCGGCGGGCACCGTAAATTAAATGGCACGTTGCGCCGCGGTGACGTCACCGTACGAGCGGGACCTGGTGAGATCATCGTCGAAGGCGTCGTCGTCGTCGTCATTGGACCGCATTGTGAGCGACGCTTTTATTACATAATAATTGTTGTGGGCAATGACACGCTCCGCGTGCGGGGCGGAGGCTGCCGGGACGTTTAACTCGCGCGAAATCCAATTCGCGGGCGACGACGACTAATATTCTCTGCAGTGCGGCGGATCAGTGACGATGCCGCTTCGCTCGCACGACTGAAAAGATTATCGTGTGAATGATGAAAAATATGAAAAATGTATCGAGAAATGAGGTCAATGAATTTTTTTGTGTTAGCTCACTTGAAACACTCTATAATCCCGGTCGGTTTTCAGGATAAATTTCTTCTTTGACGTGTGTATGTATTTCAATAGATATACGTGTACGTATTCCGATTCTTCAATTGTTCTCTCTGCATTGCACAGAAAGTTATAAATAGAATTCCATCCTGTATTCTAAAACGAATCACATATCTACAGTGGGCTTTAAATCGAGATGTACAATATAGAGAATATTATAGATTTTTTTTAAACCGTAAATTGATAAAAATATAAATTTAAGTTACTGATTCTGTTCTCAGATGATACTTGTGAGACTGTAATCTCAACGAAGATGTCTCAGACAGCTAGCAAGATTTCAGGAACGTAAGATGAGAAATTGAACTGTCTGAGCACAGGGATCGGTGCCATGCAGGTCCGTCTAGATGGGAAGCTGGCGTTGCTGTATACTTTGTTGGTCTTGCAAGTTCTGATTGTTATGATCTATGTCGCCACAACTCCGCCAGCCGAGCTAACTGCGTCAACGACTCGCGCATCCGTCAGTTTCGTCAAGTTTGAACCGTCGCAGGTGCTGCGGATATGCGATTGACGATGTAAAACGATTCATTCACTCGAAATATTCTAAAACTAATTATTTTCTTTTATTGAAGGAACTGCACGTAAATCAGGGCAATCGTAAAAAGTCATCAATCTACCAGACAATCAATGGAGAGGTAACGTTGAAGGATGTCAAGACATTTAGGCTGTTTGAAGTATACAATCATACCGTATGCTGGAAATATGGAGTGGACCAGCGTAAGATGAAAAGCAATGAGCACTTGGAAAGATGTATCTGCAATCAAGGGTGGCACGGCCTGGACTGCGGACAGCCGGAAGTCGTGTGGAGGGCAATTATGGCGTCGAAACAGAACATTAGCCTAAAACGTCGCAAAACCGCCAGGCACGTCATTCACACCTTCTTTCTGAACGACTACAATTCGGCGATCGCGGAGGTGATAGTGGAGGAACTCTACAACGTGGTGGACCTCTTCGTAATTTGTGATTTCAACAACGCGGAGGATAACTTTCGGCACAAACTGTCCAAGGGGATGCTGCAGCGGGAGCAAAAGAAGATCCTGTACATCAACGTGGCGACCAAGTCCCGCAAACCATCCAGGATAGTATCGAGATACGTATGGGAGAAAATCAGAAGTGTGGTGCAGAATTTAAGGGACGACGATATCTACGTTACGACGGAGCCGGAGCAGATACTGAACTCCAGGGCATTAATGTTCCTCAAGGTGTACGATGGTTGGCCTCAGCCCATCGGATTTAGATTAAGATGGTCGATATACGGCTTCTTCTGGCAACATCCGCTCAAGACAACGATCACGCTCGGCGCATACACCGTCGGTTTGATGCGCAACGCCTATCAGTCCAACTCGCTTGTACTGCGACAACAGTTGGACGGAGACACCAGCGAGAGAGATATTTTGGGATTAGTCATAGGAGATTTGAATCATTACGGCGGGTGGTACTGCAATCTGTGCCAGGCCCCCGCGAATATTATTATCGGTCTTCGCAATAAAGTCCAGTCCAAGGAGATTTATATCGAGAAGACTATCGACGTGCCGTTCGTCGAGGACCTAATAGGTAGCGGACTGTGGCTGGACGGGAAAACCGGTCTTCTAAGAGTCTCTAAGTCCAGGGATTCCTACTTTGCACCAGAAACGATTCTCAATAACACGTGGAAGTACGACTGGTTGGTAGAGAATTTTTACGCTAAACTAGATTACTACTGACGTACTGGTCGCACCCGACTGTGATATTAACTCATACTCAATACTCTATGTACACTAATATAATATTATACTGAATTTATACACTAAAATATTACGTTGACGAAAATAAATGTTAAATGGTTTATACATACAACTTACACGCTTAGAAATTCAAAACTTTCCTATCAAAAAAAAATTCCTCTTCCACATATACATATATTGTTACAAAAATAATTGTCACTATAGATAATATTTTATATTAAAAACAGTATTCTTTACAACTTACCAATTAAATTTGAATAATGCGAGGGAAGTTGCTATATAAGGCAGCATAAAGTATATTGAAAATTGATGCGCCTTCCATTGACTGCCAAATAACTCGACAACATTGAAGACAAGAATGCTCATGGCGATGACTAAACTTTGTCCGACCTCCAAACCGTTTATCCCGGCTAATATATTTATAGCGTTTGTACAAAACACCGCCAGCATTCCCATATATGCATAGTAGAAAATCCACAAGTCCACCGAGAAGCCAAACCACGCTCTCAACGGCTTTGGTACAATGATTACCGTGGAGTTAAAGTTAACATAGTAAACCATCAGTAACGGCAAAGACGCTATAGTGGGCAGGAGTAATTTATGCCGCCAACGAAGATCCAAAACGTCGTCGGCAAAACCCAAGAGCAGCATGCAACATATGGACAGTAACGCGGCCAGAAATTCGACAAACTGTAATGGAAAGCTCCCGCTCTACATTGCTTATACATTTACATACGTGTTTTTAAATTAAATGTAACAATATACAATATTATAATACCATTATATCTTGGATTTTTAGATTAGACGTAAGCCGTTTCCAAAGTTATTAGCTAATCTTAATTTATCTTTCTAAAATTGAAGAAAAATTAGCTACGCTTAATTTTGACTGACACTTAGTCACCGTACCTTGTCATGTGGAAAGTTTACATTCCTAAATATACAATCTGTAAACGGCACGGGAATGAATAGGAACATTGTTATGAGAAACACACATCCTGTGACAACGCCTATCGCTTCTGGTCTGCAAGAATAAATTCGATCGTGTGCCAAGCATCGTCGTGTAACGATTAACAAAGAAACATAATAATAAATGTTTCTTTATTGAAATGTTCGAAACGAGCCTCTCGGAAAACAGACTGATCAACTCCACGAGATTAAAAACTGAAGGTATAGTCACGTGCTTTGATACTAAAATTTTGAAATGTACAAAACGTAGAGTAAATCAGCTCGGGTTCTGGGAGACTCGAGCAGTGTTTAGATTCAGCTATCCCACGTTTCAGCACTCACACTTTCCCACCGCTTCTCTTGCTCATGTCGACCCCGTAGAGGTTAGCTTTGACGAACATGGATTTTATCCTCGGAATTAGGCGAACGGTCAAGCCGTACGCGCACACGGACATCACTGTGTTCACGCATATCGGAAGCAACGGCTTCCAGACCTCGTCCTCGGCGTTCATCGTCGAAACGTTGAGCATAGCGCACCTTCAGACACCGGTCTTAATTCTAGCGCACTCCCGAATCAGCAGCGCGCGAGAGCGATAAGCGGCAGTGATAAACGGAGAGGCCGATATCTCCTGTCGATCTCGAGTGCGTTTTGCTACGCCGACAGTGCAGTCGTAACATGATGCAACATAACTGCACTGATTAAACACATACCGCGAACATATTTATTTCCTGGGCGCCGCCATACTCGCCGTATCGATGAATCGATGTTGATCGGTATCTCGAAGATCGACGGGATCGATCAGAAGATACCTGAAAACCGAAAAATATTAGAAAAAAAATTCGAGAAAAGATACTTAACGATAGTAAGTATGAAAATGAAATTTACAAAAATAAAATTATCAAAATGAAATTTAACGTAGTATACAAAAAACTCTTATAAATAAAAGTTTTTCTTCTTCCTCTCCAAACTTACATCTCTTCCTTTCTATTATAATATTCCCTTGCATTTAATTATTTCGTCAATATTCTTCAGTAGAATTTTTTTCCAATTTTTTGCTACATTTGTGAGAATTTTTCGTATATTAATATTTCTCGTCTCGTTAATGTAACATTGCGTTTTAAAAAAACTTAATAATGCTAAAATGTTTTACTAATATTTGATTATTGTTTTAAATTAATTCAATACTACTAAAACAATTATTTAATATTTCTAAATAACACACTTTTTTGGATGTCTGTTGACCTTTTGTCGTAAACGCAAAAAAATCCGAACATTCGAGTCGAGTGTCGAGCGTAGTGTAGCGCTACGTGCAGCGTCATCGTGGACTTGGATCAATTTGGCCACGCGAGTTGCGTGTTGTTGCTTCACGAGACAGGTAATACACGGGATTTCCCTCTTTTATCTCGCTGGCGTTTTCACGACCGCCGAATCAGACTCCGTTGTTTCGTGACATTGCGACACTCGCGACGATACCTCAACCTTTCGGCAAATCTGAAATTGCTCCGAGAGTCGACGAGCGCATAACCCTTCCTCGTCCGCAGCATGCTCCGTTTTTGACAGCCAGATCGCAAAGTGCGTTACTGACTGATCGTGAGGCTTAACGTCGCACGCCTGACGCGTCCCGAGGTTCCGAAATTCGGTAAGTAAGAGATTCCTTCGTTGCCAGGAAGAGGAATTTTAAACATGTGTTAATTGGCATTGTTTTCCAGTCGATGGACTACGAGAAACAAAAGGACGAGGTCACCGCTTTGGAAAGCATCTACACTGAAGAGGAATTTTCGTATCACGAGGAGAACAATCGGTTTGAATGTACCTTCAAGATATTTGTGAATCTGCCGGCAAAATGTCACTTGTCGTACAAGGATCTGAGACACGAGACGGACCTGGCACAGGAGGTGCAGATATCATACCTACCACCCTTGACGTTGCACGTCACGCTGCCGGAGGATTATCCATCCAAGTCAGCTCCCAGGTTCATGTTATGCTCCTCTTGGCTGTACCCGGTAGTACTGTCTAAGCTATGCAGAAAGCTCGACTCGTTGTGGGAGAGCAACAGGCAGGAGATCCTGTTCACGTGGGTGGAGTTTCTCCAGGATAAAACGGTTAATTTCTTAAAGATTAAGGACCGTCTAGATATGGATTGCATGTACACGTCTTACAAGAGAACGCTGGAAAAATTGCAAGGCTCGCAGGCGAACAAGGAAGCGAGCGAGCCCAACAAGCAGGGTAATAACAGCGAAACCAATCGGGAGAGCAGTGTGTCGAAGAAAAGCAGCGTCATCGACAAGAGGGCCATTCTAGACTGTCCGATCGGTAGGAATCCCATCCAAGGGTTGATCGACTACAACGAGAAGCGAAAGCAAATCGAGTTCAAGAAGAATTTTTACACGTGTAATATCTGCTTCACCGACAAATCGGGGGAACATTGCACACAGTTTCTGCCTTGTGCTCACACCTTCTGCAAAGATTGCATCAGAGGTTATTTCGAAGTGAAGATCAAAGAGGGAAATGTACAGAATATTTATTGCCCTGAAGAAAACTGCAAGTTTGAGGCTACGCCCGGCCAGGTAACTGTTTCATGCCATATTATAATTATATTGATAAGAGTACACTACTGATTACATAATGCATTTGGCTTTCGCGCAGGTGAAAGATTTGGTAAGTTCGGAGTTGTTCTCAAAGTATGACTCCTTATTGTTAAGTACTACGTTAGATACTATGAAGGATATAGTTTACTGTCCGAGACGACACTGTCAGTATCCAGTCACACGCGATCCTGATGATAATATGGCAAGATGTCCCGTTTGCCAATACGCATTCTGTGTTCGTTGCAAGATGGTTTATCATGGAATTGAACCCTGTAAAATTAGTTCAGGTATGCACCTAAATCATATTGACATTGTTTGCGTAACAAGCTTTTTTATTATTTTATCCGAACAAAAAATTTATATTTTTTGGTTATATTTTATATAATATACTAATATGTGTTGGTTTTATAGCTGAAAAACAACGGTTATTGAAAGAATATCAATCTGCCAGCAATGAAAAGAAGGCTGAAATGGAAAAGCATTACGGCAAGAAACAGCTTCAAACGATGCTAGAGAACGTAATGTCTGAAAATTGGATTAACGATAATAGTCACAATTGTCCGCACTGCAAAACTGCAATCGAGGTATAACATCAATCTCATCGCACAAATTAGGCTTGTGTCGAATAATTAATATACATTTCGACAAATTGTTTCAGAAATCTGACGGCTGCAACAAGATGACGTGTTCGCACTGTGGCACATATTTCTGTTGGCTGTGCGGCACGCGGTTGAATCCCGAGGCGCCTTACTTACACTTCCGAAATTCAGAATCTAACTGTTTCAACATGTTGTATCGTGGTGTAATACCCGACGAACTGGACGACGATGATGATTTTGATTTTCCTGCCGAATATCTGGATTATTTTTCAGAGGATGAAGAGTATACTCATGATGAAGATTTCGTCTTGGAATACGATGATTGAATCAATGTTGCTAAAATTAGATTTAATTTTTAAACTTATATACATAAAAATCATTGGAACGATTTTTTAAACAGTTGATCATGAATAAGTATAGATAATTTATCTTTTTACAGAATGTATTGTAGTTAAATTTTAATTAAATTTGAAGGATCATGTGAATATTTGTATGAACGTATTTAGGTCTAGTCATAAATTGCTATTGTAAAACGAAATATTGCAAAATATACAAATTATTTTTTCAATGGAATTCTTTATTCATATAAAAAAATGTATCATGAAAAACACACTATGCAAATTTTGAACTGAGATAGCAAATACATAATAAACATATTTTCTGACTTTCGAGAATATCTTTAGAAAATTCGAGGTAAAATAAAATTTTTTATGTGCGAAAGGGTCATTTAAAATAATTCTAATTTAAGAAAGAGAGGCGGACGCAAATTCGTGTTGCAAATGGATTCAGTTACTTTATTTCAAAAAACACATGAAGATATTTCAAAGCCTTTGAGTCAAGTGGAGAGCAATGGATAGCAGCTTAGTACTCTTCGGCGCCCTCTTCGCCCTCGCCCTCAGCGGAATCCATTCCAACCTCCTCGTAGTCTTTCTCGAGAGCGGCAAGATCTTCGCGCGCCTCGGAGAACTCTCCCTCTTCCATACCCTCGCCGACGTACCAGTGCACGAATGCACGTTTGGCGTACATGAGATCAAACTTGTGATCTAGACGGGCCCAGGCCTCTGCGATGGCAGTGGTGTTTGACAACATGCAGACGGCGCGCTGGACCTTGGCGAGATCGCCACCGGGCACGACGGTCGGCGGCTGATAGTTGATGCCGACTTTGAAGCCGGTCGGGCACCAATCGACGAACTGGATGGTGCGCTTAGTCTTGATGGTAGCGATCGCCGCGTTGACATCCTTGGGTACGACATCGCCACGATACAACATGCAGCAGGCCATGTACTTGCCGTGACGCGGGTCGCACTTGACCATCTGGTTAGCCGGCTCGAAGCAGGCGTTCGTGATCTCCGAGACGGAGAGCTGCTCGTGGTAAGCCTTCTCGGCCGAGATAACGGGCGCGTACGTCACGAGGGGGAAGTGGATTCTCGGATAGGGCACCAAGTTGGTCTGGAATTCAGTCAGATCGACGTTCAGGGCGCCATCGAATCGCAGAGAGGCCGTGATGGACGACACGATCTGACCGATCAGGCGATTAAGATTCGTATAGGTTGGCCTCTCGATGTCCAGGTTGCGACGACAAATGTCGTAGATCGCCTCGTTGTCAACCATAAATGCGCAGTCGGAATGCTCGAGAGTGGTGTGCGTCGTCAGGATAGAGTTGTACGGTTCGACCACAGCAGTGGAGACCTGTGGTGCGGGATAAATGGCAAATTCGAGTTTCGACTTCTTGCCATAATCAACGGACAGACGCTCCATCAACAGGGACGTGAAACCCGAACCGGTGCCGCCGCCGAACGAGTGGAAGATGAGGAATCCTTGCAAGCCGGTGCACTGGTCCGCGAGCTTGCGAATGCGATCCAGCACGAGATCGACGATCTCCTTACCGATCGTGTAATGACCTCGAGCATAGTTGTTTGCAGCATCCTCCTTGCCAGTGATCAATTGTTCCGGGTGGAAGAGCTGGCGATATGTTCCAGTGCGAACCTCATCTGCACAAGCATATTCAAATATTTATATACTATATTACATATATTACATGTATATAATTTATATAAAATTTGTCAGGTATCAATAAAATCAAAAAGAAAATTACAAAGGAAAAATAGACATACCGACTACAGTAGGTTCCAAATCAATAAAGACAGCCCTGGGCACGTGCTTGCCAGCACCAGTCTCGCTGAAGAAGGTGTTGAAACTGTCATCTCCACCTCCAATAGTCTTGTCGGACGGCATCTGACCGTCCGGCTGGATGCCATGTTCCAGGCAATACAGCTCCCAGCAGGCATTACCGATCTGTACACCGGCTTGTCCAACGTGGATTGAGATGCACTCACGCTGAAATTCATCAAACGGCCATTAGTACGCGCGTACCTACCGCGTCGCGTCGCGGGCTTTTATTAAACAGTAACAAACGACTACTATTGAACGCGACTGAGTCAGAGCGGCGTATTGATTTTCTAGAACGACTCATCGGGGTCAACGCCTTGCAACGTTCGTAGACTGGAACATTCGAGTGCCCAATAGACTCATAACGGTTGATTTCCTCTGAGCAGCGAGCGTAGAAATTAGCAGAAATTAATCGGGCATGCGATAAGGATCCTCGCGATATCGGACAAAGGCGTGGCGACGCGATCTAAATTTAGCAAACGTGGTAACCGGCCGGCATTTACCGTTACAAAATGGCCGCCAACGGGCGACGCCGACACGAAAGACGAGCATTTTCGCGCGAAGAAAATCCATTTCGGAGACTCACCATTTTGTATTACGGGTAGTTTCTCGTCCTTTTACAAATCAAAGCTTGGAGAAATAGCCGCCGGGGCGATCGATAGTTAGCAAAAGCTAGTAATGGCGCTTCCGCTAACGACTATTCGACGTACAACGTCCGATCGGTGAGCAGCGACTGTGTGCGTGCGCGTCTCCTGCGCGCAATTTATACCCGCTGGAATCGACCGTTCCAGCGCGCGCCGATTGGCTGGCGGTGACGCCGTGCCGCGCGTCGATTGGCCGACCGCCGGGCCGCAGCGCTCATCACGCCCGAGCGTCGTTTCTCTCCACGCCGACATGATCTAGTCCGTTTACGGCCGTTCGAATTATTTTTTTCCCCGTGGAGACGAATAATCCTCGCTTTCTCTTAGATCTCGCGATCATGATTTCGAAGACATGTTCACAGGGAATCGAACTCTTGGGGAGCAGCGAAAGATTTCCGCGAAATTTTGGCGGAATACCAGTTCGCTGTCGTCAGGCAGGGCCACGAACGGTCGTTTTGCCTCAATTGCACCATATATGGGCCGTATCTTTCTCATGGTACGGGCGAGTCGTTTCTCTCCGGTCGTTTCCTTTTTTTGGCAGAACGGAACCCGCCCACGGGGACCGTCTGACGAAGGGATGACGATGATTATGATCGCGATTCGCTGTTTTGAGGCAAAGGGAACGGATCTTTCGCTGCATAATTCAGCGTTTTCTCGTCCTCGTGCTAGATAATTCGTTGTCTCGATATCCGGCGAGTGCATCGAACGTTTCATGATCTGATTCTGCCTCGTGTCTCGCTCGCATGCACTTCGCGCCGGCAATGGCCGTGTCTGTCGATGAGATAAGTACAGTTACGTTGCTTGCATGCTAGGATGACTCAGGCTCGCTCGAGAATCGACAAGGCGGCAGCTAAAAAATATATATCTCACTTGATGATTAAAAGTCACGATAAAATCTGATAAATTATACGCGAGACGAAAAAGACGAGGATATTTCGAGGGAAAACGATAGAGCTTCATCGTCGTCAAATGATTGAATAATTAATTTTAATAATGGCTCTTCTGAAATGTCTGAACGTCACGAATGGTCTACTTGCTCTTTCAAAGACGAAAAAGAACGATTTCCCTCTAGCAATTAATTTCGTCTATAAAATTGTGCTACACGCAAGGTTCTTAATTTAATGAATTTCCTTGCAATCTTCTAATTGGATGTTTTAAATTGCAGAAAGTAGACGGGAAATAATTGTCGCGATCACTCAAAAATAATTATGAATGTTATATATATATATATATACTTCATTAAAACAATTAATTTCTTTTACGTATTTTTTAAATTTTGTGTTATTTGTACTAAATTCTTTTGCGTGTCAAACCGTTCATTTTTTTCTTAGATTGACATTTCTTTTTACGAGAAGAAAGCGGTTTATTACGTTTGGACGTTTCTGTATTGGCTTTATATGGTTTGATTATATGATCATGCGGCACCGGTGTTTCCCAGTGACTGAATAAAGTATGTATGTATGAGATATGTGTATTTATAACACGGAACACATGTAAGCAAAAGCCGTTACGACACCTTTTTTCATGAGTTTCGGAACGCATTAACGTTGCAGCAATTTGCAATTTAATGCAATTTAAGATTAAATTTCAAGTTAATTGGATAACTTTTAATCTTAATCTTTTATTTCTATCGACTGAATTTTAATTTTCAATTTGCAATCGTCGATTTTTGATGGGGAATATATTTCAAAATTGGACAAAATTCAACAATACCTATATTGGACGCCTTTAGGAACGCGCCTCTCTTTTTCATTCGCGAGTTTCGCGACATATTTTTAGAAAGTTGACGCTTTTCCTCGCGATACGATCGAAGTAAACAAACGTTAGGTTAAACTCTTATTGGCTGTATGTGTGTTTGTACGTGTGCAATATTGTTAATTAAAGATCATTATCTACATGATCGGTCTTTCGATGTAATTACGGTCAATTTAAAATTTTTGAAAGTCACAAGACGATTGTAATACAACTCGCGTGAACGAAGTGAAGAAAAACTTAATCGATGCAAAATGCAAGCAGAGTTAAACGTTATATTGGAAGAGTCGCTGCAAAAGGCCAGAGAATACGACAGGAATGGAAATGTTGGAAAAGCTTTTGCATATTACATTATCTTTGCGAAGCTGTCACCAAGGAGATCGGAGATTGAAGAAGCGTTTACAGACGTGCTATGTAAGATAGTATTTATATCTATGTACTGTTTATATTTATGAATTATACTTATGAAACAAAAACGTGTATATTTCATATAATATGATATTTAATTTTCAGGCGAATGGGGAATGCAGTTAGCAAAAGAGAACAAGTTTTCAGACATTGTAAGCTGCTACAAATCTTCTTTGTGTATTTATCCAACGAACCCTCGTATGTTGAATAATTTTGCGGCACACTTTTTAAGGTAAACATGCCATATTATGCAAACGTTAATTTTTTACGTGTCTTTACAATAAATTCTTATAATTCTTGATCTAAAAGACTTATAGAATGCTGCATATACTTGTTAAAGGAATTACGATCCCATAAGGGCAATAGACTATTTAAAAAGAGCTTTGAAAGTTGATGTTAACTTTCTACCAGCAGAACGAAACTTGCAAAATGCGTATAGTATGGCAGTGGACAGGTGGCATTTCACAATGCTCAATGACAAGCAGAGAAACAATGCTTTTGAGCAGGCCATACGCAAGAGAGTTAGCCAGGGCTATGCGACAGTGTTGGACGTAGGGACTGGAACAGGTCTCTTGAGTCTTTACGCAAAAGATGCTGGGGCAACGAAAATTTATGCATGTGAATACTCTGAAGCGATGACATTAATTGCAAAAGAAGTGTTTGAAGCTAATAATGCAAGTGACATAAAATTAATACCTAAACTATCATTCGATCTTAATGTACCTGAGGATATTCCAGAAAGGTTAGTGTGTGTGTTTGTGTATATATGCATATGCAGAATACAATACCTATATATCATAAAAAATATAATCACGTGTTACAATATTATGCTTTGGTTAATACTAAAACCACTTATCTGTAATTTTAGAGTAAAATTAATAGTGACTGAAACGTTTGATGCTGGCTTATTTGGAGAGCTTGTAATACCGTCTATGATTAACGTACACATGAACATTTTAGATTTAAATGGTATGGTAATACCTATGGGCGCGACGGTTTACACGGCAGCCATTGAATGTGAATACATTAGATACAGATCGTCGGTAGTATTTGACAAAATAAAATGTTACTGTCCTTTAAACTTTGACAACGTATCGATACTATCAGATGACGAATATTATGATACAGAAAACCTGGAGAAAGTTCAAATTAATTACGTCACAGAGCCGCAGATGCTCTTTAACGTAAATTTTAACAATTTAGAAGACTTGCACGAATTCTGCAAGGATGGAATAAAGCAGATGCTGCAAACAAAATGTAGATACGATGGTATTATAGATGGTTTAATCACTTGGTTTAAGTTACATCTGGACGAGGAAATCTATTTGGATTCCTCGGATGGAAAATCTTGTTGGCAATTTGCTGTTTTCCCGACGATGCCGACTATATGTTACGAAGGTGATGTCTTGACGATAAAAGCAGAAACCTCAAAGGGCAAACTAAAATGTTCTTATAGTGCGAGTAATGCACGATCCAGTGAAAAATGTACAACTTTGTATCATTTGCCAAAAGAAGTCATTACTTTCCTGAATGACTTCGATTACGTTAAACTGCTTACAGAAATCAGCAGATCTCAAGAGAATAGAAAAATGAAATATATTTTGGATACTTCGCCTTTCCCAATCTACGGGTTAACTCTTTTAAAGGAATGTAAAGATAGTGAAATTTTATATTGCAAAACTGACAATCCAATACTACGTGTTCTGATTGAACAAATAACCCGTGATAGTGGACTGCAAGGGAAAGTGCAAATGATATCAAACTATGAGGAAATTCCCTATTCTTTAGATTCCATATTTATTCATAACTTTGATATTAAAGGTGAATTGAAAGATGATCAAGATAGTTGTTATGAAATTTCTAGGTACTATATTATATATATTATATATATACATATATAATATTTATCTATTGTATGCTGTTGTAGTATTAAAATTTGTTCAATCATCCATTGTTTCAGAAATTTACTTAAAACGAACGGTGTGTTGTTACCGGAAAAGATTTTCCTTATGGGACAATTAGCGTACTCGGAAGATTTACCAAATATGGTTTCGGTGCAAGATACAAATCTTCAAAGATCATATTCATTCAATATTTCTACTGATACGGTATAGTAATGTAATATTTTTAATTCATTTATTCAATACTTAATTTAATTATTTAAATAAAAGATAATCTTGTGAGAAAGTATGATTGTTAAAAATGAATTTTGTAAAATTTGTCTACCTAATAATAGTAAAATAAAGAATAGATTTTTTTCAGAGTTCGGACAGCGAAGATAGTCTACATATGCAAGATAATATAAATAAAGTAAATAAAAGTACAAATTACATTATTGCCGAATATATTAATAAATACAAAGTAAGTCCACATTTTAAATTTTATTTTAATCTGGAGAGATCGATTTTTGTTTTCATGCTTATCTTGTTACAGATCAACCAAATATTTGATTTAAATTCAAGTTTATATTCATGTGAAATTATGTCTGAGGCTCGAATACTGGTAGAAATAAATGAAACAGAAACTACAGAAACAATCATAAATTTTGGCGAAATAAGTAAAGAAAAAATTTTACCAAATGCCTTAATATGTTGGTACAAGATTCAACTCGGTCCACATCATGTACATAATACAAAGAAAAATGATTCTTTCATGAATCATACGGCAATCGTTCTTGAAGATGAACTGAGAGATATTATTCTGAGAGATAAAGAAGTAAAAATTAAAGTCCACCAAATGAAAGGTTTAGTGAAAATTACAATACTAAATTTGTAAAAGTTTACAAGAATAAACTATTTTACAATTTTGTACAAATTTTCTTATGGAAAATACAATTTTTACAATATCTTTTTTACTATAATACATTTTATAATTATTTTTTTATATGATATCTTATGATTACAACCTTTTATATTATATTTTAGAACTCTAAACAAATACATTTAAATATATAAAATTTGCATGTGCATAGATATATAAATTTTATTATAAAGAGAAATTACACTTGCTAATTTGAAATAAATATTAACATTGTAAAATGTTCACATACAAAAAGTATAGATATCTATATATATTTTAATATACAATATATAAACATATGTATATATATATATATATATATAATATATTTTAATTATGTGACCTATCCCACAATTCCTGTACAATATCAGAGTATAATAATCTAATATTGGATATATTTGTACATATTTATACATATTATATTCTTTAAAAGTTTCTAGAAGATAATTCTCCATAAAAAAATTCTAATTTTAATGAATATATATATATATATATATATATATATATATATATATATATATAAATGTGTGTGTATACATGTACACACAATTGTCTACAGTTTACTGATATTGTTTAATATTTCACATACAAACGGCGCAACTTTTTCAGGATTATTATTATGAACGTCATGATTTCCGTCTACATGCATTATCGTCAACATGGTACTTCTTTTCATCATTTCTATTATTGCCGAACTGTATTCTTTATATGGACCAATAAGACCGTGGGATGCAATAATGAGATATATTGGAATTGAAAGCTTCTCACTAAATTTCTGAAACTGATCTAGCGTAAAATACGTAAAAGGATGAACTTTTAGTCGTGCATCACTGGTGTATAGATACTTCTCATTTACTTTTGTAACTGCACGCTCAAACAGCGCTTCAGCAGCTTCGGAATTCAAAAATGACATTCTCTTTGTTTTAAGAATATGTAATAATTCGTCTTTAGTAAAAGCTCGCGATTTCTCATTATAACAAACTTTTAGTGACGCTGTAACTGCCTCTGTTAAAAATGCAGTGATGTCTTTAATGAATTCTTTAATAGGAGTACTCATTAGAATCCCATCGAAAAGAATTAACTTTGTGAATTTGTTCGGGTGAAGAACGGTAAAAAACAAAGCTATTTGCGCTCCTACACTGTGTCCCATACAAATACACGTTTTCCACTGCAGCGCTTCCAAAATAAAAAACAATGCATGTGCATAACTTAAAAAGTCTAACAACATCCAAGGTGGAAAAGGCGACGAGCGTCCGTGGCCGGGTAGATCTATGCATACGTAATAAAATAATTCTTTTGGTAAATACTTCATCAATCTAGTAAAAGATCCTGCATTATCTAAACGACCATGCAACATTAAGACTGGCTTTCCTGTGGAAGAGCCGTAGGTTTTGGCAGCAACGTGACCCCAGGGTACGGTCAGTTTTATTTCTGTATATTCATCTGCCTCTGCCATTCTTACCAGTTACGCTTGTATGTCTCGCCAATAACTTCACTGAAACAATTTCATTTTTAAATAATTTATACTGCAAACCTGTAGAGCAATTTTTAAGATATTTAAGTATTAATATTGCAAACACAAATTTTTTTTACTTTTTGGTTTCATTTTCTTGATGAATGCTTTTTTTATTTAAAATACAAGATATTTGTGTATATAAAATTTAACTCAAAATACAAGATATATGTATAGATAGAAGAATTACAGAAAGAAGAAAGCAGAGAGCTAAATAGAACTCACCTCTTGCGCACGTAATTAATTTATGAAATTTACGTTACAATGACTAATTAAACTGACAAAAATTGAGAACGTCTTTGTCCACTGTAGGTCTTTGCTGTCAAACGACAGACTGGCACTTGGAGTCGATTGCGAAAGAAAAAAATGAATACAAATTATTGCAAATGTAGTACAATACGTGTAGTACAAAGTTTCTTCGATATGAATCACTGCTCGTTTCTGCTATATCACTTCTTCCACGGCTGACCTGTCCATTTATGGAGGTTTTATCTCGTTTGAATAAAGATAAAAATTATGCTGGCGAAATGATATTATTTGACTCCGGCAGTCAATTGCTTTTAAATTTGGTTCTATTTGTTAGTCTAATATGCTACTGTTAGTCTAACAATGTTGTTTCATATTATGATAGCACTCTATTTTCTATACCAAAATAGGACAGTGACTAGGCAGAAATTAATAGTCATACTGATAATGGGTAATTTACTAGAAACAGGTCCGATAAATATTTAATGAAGTAGATTGGAAAAATAAAAGGAAAAGAAGGAAAACAACGAAGAAAAATCATTAAAATTACAATTTCGGAGCATTAATTAAAGCATTAAATTAATTATTAAAATAAAATATACATATTATATCTGCAAAAAAAAGATCTGCTTGATGACGGTGTTACTGAAGTTAAAAAAAGAAACAAAAGACAATTTAATCGCTTAGTAACAATGCGCATTTTTCTCGTCAAGGTTATAACAGAATAAATATTAATTTTATATATCATGATTAAACCGAGATTAAAGTTAATCTGCATTGGTAAAAATAAACACAATTAAACAAAAGTTGTAGCACGAATGACTGGCATTAAGTGTTTAGGAAATATGTAAAAAACATATTCTACCAGGAATCTTTCTGTAAATACTGTCCATTTGTTAATTTATTATTCAATTTACATTAAAAAATATTTGCAGATTAATAATTTTATTTCAAATATTCTTGAAATTTAATTTAAAAAGAAAACCAACTTTTTTAACTTGCGAACGCCATCTTAAGTCCACCTAATTTTTTCGTAACCTCAAAGCCCCGAGTTCACTCCGTCAATAATGTCGTTTCTCATCCTTATCGACGCCAGCTTGTCGCGACTTGACAGTTGATCGAAAATCCGCGTTGGGCGCGACTGAATTCCCGTGCATGTCGCTGCGTTATCGATGTCTCTCTTGTCGTTATCGCGGACTCGGTCGGGACTCGGGTTGACTCGGGTCGCGGCACGTCTCGTTCGCGCGCGTGCATCGCGGTTGATCGCGGTCGGCGCGTGCGGATAGTAAAATGGCTGCTGGGAAACGTCAATACATTCTGCGCTGATACGGGTCTGCCTTTGTAATCGTATTTGTAAATACGATCGCGACGCGTGAGGTAACGTCGCCGCGGCGACGACGCATGCCGCTCGACTGATCGGCCCCGGGTGCTTGGTGAGTCGCGTGCACGCGAGCAGTCGTGCGCGCGTGCCGACGGGATGGCGGAGTTTGTGCGCGGTGGGCCCAGCGTATCCAACAATGCCAAGGTACGTTGTGGAACATTCCACGCGGCGCGCGAGCAGCGGAATGCCGTTTGCACCGCTGTTGGACGTCGTCTCGCACCTTCCTCGACGAGGCGGACGTCGGTAGACGCGACGCGATTCTCTCACGCCTCCCTCATTTCATATTTCGTTCCCCCCTGCGTTTCTCGCGCGCGGCTGTATTTTCGCGGTGGCGGGGGGGAGGGGGAGGGGTACGCGGTACGCACACACGCCGGGCCTTATCGTATCCATCCTTATCGGAAACCCACGGGCCGCGCTCGGCTTCTCGATTAGGAATGCACGCCGTGCTTGCACAAAATGCGCGGTTTGCATATGTCACGCTTGCGTTTGGGATTATTCCTGAATGACATTGGGGTACTCGTGACATTCATGCGATAGTGATCGATAACGATGTTGAATCAGATTGTCCGTAATTACAAAGAGTGGTAAAACGTGATTATGAACGATTTCAACATTTTTGTTTTAATTATTTTATTTTTCGCGTTATCGAGATCATTTCTGTCTTATTTTAGAATTAAAAGTATTGCATGGAGAATCTAGAATGTATTCTTTTCTTAAAAACGAAGCTCATTTTGTCTTGCATGAACTTTAAAGACGTTTTCAAAACCTTCAGTAGTCTAGATAGATTTTTTTTTCATCTGACTATTTAAAACAGAAGCTATAAAAAAAATTTTAAGATATACATATTTTAAAACAAGCCCAATGAAAATTTGCTCAAGAATTTATCAATAAAACTTTTCAGTCCTGGCCTAAAGCCTGCATCAAATTACAAATTGAGATGAATTCGAACAAAGCTAATATGAAGTAATTTTGTGAATATTGTTCTGATAGGTTAAATTTCAATCTCATCTCAATCTCAAATGATTGTTAAAATTGTATAAATCAAAGAGGGATTGTATAAAAAAATTATTATAAATTATGATAATACAGATATATACAAAAATTTATTATACAAATATTATATATACAAAAATTGAAAGTGTTCACGATTATATTTTATTATCTTCTGTGTGTCAAGAAAAAAATCAAATGTTAGGTAAATGGTTTGTCTCATTGCACTTTTAGTTGGAGCATAGCAGCAAAGGTGGATCTCCTAGTACAGGAAGTGAGGATGGTGGTCAAAACGAATCATTAAATGCGGAAAACGAATTTGATCCTTTTCTCGAAAATATACCGGATGATATACAAGATACAGAAGAACCTGATGGCGCAAACGCCACCCTGTTAACAGCACCGCCAGAGAATCAGTGAGACTTGAATATAATTTCTCTATAACTTTTTCACAAACATAATACTGAGATAAAATTGGATGTAGATTGTAAGATATATCAGTCATTATTTGATTGAAAAATTAAAATTAAAATAGATTCATGTGATCTCTTGCAGATGGTATCATGGTCGATTAGATAGATTTACAGCAGAGGAAAGATTGTGGGATGCAAATAAAATGGGTAGTTATTTAGTTCGCGAAAGTGATAGGAAACCTGGAAGTTATGTCTTGTCTTACTTGGGAAGGACTGGAATAAATCATTTCCGAATTACAGCTGTCTGTGGAGATTATTACATTGGTAGGAACTGAAATAATACAATTTAAAAACTGCTGATCATATTTACAACATAATATCTTTATCTCATATCAAATGTACAATACTGTAATTGTTATATATTATTCGAAAAATATCTTGACTTATAGATATAATTATTTTCAAAAGATGTGTAATGTTTATCTCGAAAATTTATATCGTATTAAATTTTGAAATGAAATGAAATGAAGTGAATTTGACATATTTACAAAAGATGATTTACAATATATAGATTAAATAATATTCATATAAAACTCTACATTTGTATAATTTTGCAAAAATATTCTGTTAAATACTTCCTAATCTGAAATAATGTTGTAGGCGGTCGTCAATTTAACAGTCTCTCAGATCTGGTTGCGTATTATACTCATTGTTCGGATCTCTTAAAGAGAGAAAGACTTATACATCCGACACCACCTCCGGAACCAGTAAACGATAAAAAACGAATCGTCGCGATACTGCCATATACGAAAATGCCAGATACTGACGAACTGAGTTTTCAAAAAGGGGATATATTTTTTGTGCATAATGACATGGGCGATGGGTGGTTGTGGGTTACTGCCCATAGAACTGGCGAACAGGGTTTAATATTTCGCGAATTAGTGGAGGATCTTGACGATTCCATAGATCCTAATACAGTGTTTTCCTGGTTTCATCCTAATGTCACCAAAAGCGAGGCAGTTGACATGCTAGTAAAAGCAGGACCTGGAAGTTTCCTAGTAAGAAAATGACGTTTCTCTCACATTTTAAATCCCATTTTATTACACATTTTTTTATTGATTTTGTTTTTAAAATTTTTCCACACAGGTCAGACCGTCGGACAATAGTCCGGGAGATTATTCACTTTTCTTCCATATAAATAACCAAATACAGAGATTCAGAATCGAAAAAAAAGGAGTACGATATCTCATGGGAGGTAGAACATTTGAATGCCTTGACGCTGTAATCAACAGGTATATTTTTACCATTTTAATTTTTCACAAAAAGCAATACTTTTGAAATTCTTATTTTGCCGTACCGTTACATTACAGATATCGAAAAGAACAAATTGTGGAAGGACATACTTTGGTTCAAGCAATGGTAACCGAACCTGATGGTAGCGTCAGAGTAAATAGAGAGGTTCAACATGCCGAGAAAATATATGCGACTTTGAGGGAATGTCGAGAGCAATCAGGAGCAAAGAAGAATAAAGGGATTAAAATGCAGGGATATTTGGAAAAAAAATCAGAGAAAAATAAAAAGTGGAAAGCGCTGTACTTCGTCTTATTGGTGGATGCTACCGATACGCATCTCTATCTATATGATAATCCCAAGAGAACTAAGCCAAAAGGTCTTATTGACTTGAGCTGTGCTTACTTATACCAGGTGAGAAATGCATATTAAAATATTCAATGATACAATAACGTCAACATTAATATACCAAAACCTTAGATCTTTATAAAAAAAAAATTATTAACAAAATTAATTGTAATAACCCGCATGATTTACATGTGCCATGTCTTAGCAAATGAAGGAAATAACACCTAAAAGTAAACGTGGGATGAGTTACCGAAGTGTCTTTTTAGGTCCACGAAAGTGTGTTTGATAGGCCTCATTGTTTCCAATTAGTTGAACGTGCTTTACCATGTCTGGCCACCATAACTTATCTGGCTGCCCCGAATTCCGAGAACGCATTAGACTGGATTAATGCCTTAAAACCATTATGTGTATCACAACTCACCCGTGCTCCGAAAGTTGCCCGCCTCCGTGAATTACGTTCATTGCATCTGCATATCTTAGACGCGCATAGGCTTCCATATAAGCTAGTTCCAAGTCCGTTTATTATAGTGGCTTTAAATAATGTTAAAGTCGCTCGCACGAAGGTTAAAACAGGATTACATCCGCTCTGGGATGAAGAATTCATTCTAGAGTACGTATGTGAATCTTACGTCAATTAACAATTAAAAAAAATATATATATATACAAATATTTTTACTATATTTATTAATTTGTCTGGCAGGGATGTACCGCCAGACGTTATGTCCTTCTCGCTCACTCTGTACAACAAGGGCAAGCGCAGCAAAGATACAGAAGTTGCAGATCTAACGATTGAATTGGCGAGTTTAACTAATGGGGAAGAAATGGATGAATGGTATCCGTTATCAGGAGTGACACCGATCGGAGAATGGGGCGCGTTGCGTTTACGCATACGGTAAAGATTTAGAATATTTGTAATGTATGAAAACATTTTAGTTGTATATATTTCTCACTACAAAAGTCTTATATATTAATAAAAATATCTATATTACAGATATAGACATGATTTAGCTATGCCGCCTGAGGAATATAGCCCTCTTCAGCAATTACTATTAGATCCAGAACTGCATGTTGTTAAGGCATTAGCGGATGTATGCCACTTAGATAGAGTACCCTTGGCAAATAGTCTTCTTAGAATCTTTAGGTAAGATAAATAATTATTCTGTGATATTATTTGATTATAAATACATGTTAATCTTGATATTACTGATTTTTTTTAGACACGAAAGAAAAGAGGCGGATCTCCTACGATCATTGAATCAAGCTGAAGTGAGTCATAATTTTGTATACAAACAAAATATTTTGAAGTATGTAAAATTAAAATAAATAAAATGTATTTCAATTATTAGGTTGAGAAAGAAGATGAAACACCAACTCTGTTTAGAGCTGCCAGTCTTACGACCACTTTAATGGATTTATATATGAAATCTGTTTGTACTTCATTTTTAAAGGCCGCCTTGCGTGATACGATCGTGAAATTAATTGAAAGCAAGCAGAGTTGCGAATTGAATCCAACGAAAATGGATTCCCCGGAAGACGCGTGCAATAATGCTGAATTTTTATTACAAGTATATAATTTTTTTGCAGTGTCATGCTAACATTAATATAATTAGCCAAGTTAATAAAAATATTCTGTAATATTTTCTCGTTTTAGGTATTGGATGAAGTTACATTAAGTATCTTCACAAGTCCCGATGCTTGTCCGAGAACTCTCAGATATATTTGCGGATGCTTGCAAAGAGCAGTCGTTGCTAAGTGGCCACACGAAAGACTAGTCAGAACTCGGGTTGTCAGCGGATTTATATTTCTACGCCTTCTCTGCCCTGCCATATTAAATCCTAGATCGTTTAATCTAATAGCTGAACCACCACCTCCATCTGCTGCAAGGTGTAAATTAAAAAAAATTTAAGCGAATTAAAATCACAAATGTGAACTTTGTATAATATATCGTTTTCCGTGAACCTTCAATTTGTCGTGCTATAATTGTTTAAACTATTTATAGATCATTAGTTATGGTGGCAAAATGTCTACAAAATCTGGCTAATTTAGTCGAATTTGGTGGAAAAGAACCGTACATGGAAGTCGTAAATCCATTCATACTCAAAAATAAAGAACGAATGGTAGTGTTCCTTGACCAACTGTCTGTAAGTTTATATCTTGTATTTATTTTAATTTTATGTATATATCTCACATTCGTTCGTGGGCAATTTTTGATGTCATTTGATATAAATTTTGAAATAAATTACAATAAAAAATAAAGATTGTGTTTAAGTTATACAATTAAACACACAGAATGTTGCTGAGAAACCAGAGCCATCAGAAGCTACAGATTCAAGAACTAAAAGCGTATCCGATACTGCGAGAGACTTGGCGACGTTACATCATATCTGCGTTTCACATCTGAAGGAACTTCAAGTTCTGTCAAAGACACAGGTACGTCTCTAATCTATAGTTACAAAGATGTAGGATGCTTATGCATAAAAAAAAATTACATTTGTTACTTACAGCCGACAATTAAACAGCTGGTAACGGTGACTGAAATGTTAAGCAAACATAAGCAGAAGTACATGGAAATGATACGGTAGTGCTAGAGCCATCAGCCATGAACAATGCCAAACACAATAAAATGATTTATAAAATTTAATGACGGATAACATATAGTAGTATTTAATAATTACGATTAAGTAATTAAACGTACAGACTGACGTGCCATATATATTACTGTATACACTCAAGCCTACATTTACTATTTCATATGTAATTAGAAGTTAGTTTATATATAATTATACATAAATATTATAGTGACAGTAACATGACAGTGATATAGATACATACAGAATTATAACGTATAACAATTTTATATTTACTTAGATGCTCGAAAATAAATGCAATTTCAATCGAAATATTTCAATGTTTTTAGTAATTCTGAGCCCATTGCCCGAAAAGTATTGGAGCGTTATCAAATTTAACTTGATCAAATTTTTAAATAGAGTATTTGCAATTGAATGTGATATGCAATTAAGGTCAATAAAATAAGCTGTATATTATTTGTATTAGTATATTTCAAAAACAGATATAACTTTTTTGTAAACATTTTGATATCGTATATATTGGATAAGATGAAATATATTAAATACAAGTCTATATATGTACCTTAATACATTTGAAGAACTTCAACAAATACAGGCAAAATTGACATATAATCGAATTTTACATAAAATTTCATGAATAAATTTCGATTATAATAGCTGAAACATGAATATCGTTGAATGATATTATTTATGAATGATTTATTTATTTCTATCTAAAGACTCGCATCAATGACGAATTACTGTTGAAAGAAATTATTAACGAATGTGAAGACTTTAATAGTTATTAGAAAAAGTAAATAGCATGGATGAGCTATAACGATCTCATAGGCAAGCATTCGACAAGTGAATGCATATAACAGGTTTTATATAAAGTTTCATTATGAAATTGAATTATGTAAAAAATGATATCTATATTCTGTGTATACATATTTATATATACACACATTTTCACTTTAGCTGAAAACATTAATATTAGAAAATACTACATATACGCGCATTCGAGAATGGAAGTTGTATCGTTTGCATTGTTTGATGAAGGATTTAACCCTTGATTGCTATTATAGAATCTAGTCGTCAATATTTACGTTGTACGTTGATTGAAGAATAAATTCATTGTATCGAAATTATTTTATTGTCAGAAAAAAATACTCAATTAACTTGAGTACCATGCTATGTTCGTCGTTTATAATAATTTTATTCGACTATGAGTATATCGCAATAAATCATGATTTTTTTATATATAATATATATATATATATATTTATAAAAGTATAATGGAATAAATATACATATGTATGTATACATATTTATTCTATTATATTTATGTAAACGTATGCTATATTATAGTGAATTAGCAAATGATTAGTAAAGTAGAAACGTAAGATTGTTGCTGTCTTAATTCTTAATAAGTGTCTAGCTTATGCTTCTTCTTAAAGTTTAGGAGAGAAGAGATAGTAGTTTTAAGTATACTTCATAAATTCTCATATAAATTTTAGAGAAAAGATAAATTTATAAACATATATTAGCAGAAATATATATATATATATATATATATATATATATATATATATATATATACTATATATACATATATATATATATATATATGTATATATAGTATATATATATATGTATATATAGTATATATATATATGTATATATATATGTATATATTTTCTTATGATAAATTTACTATCTCTATTATATGATAAATGTATAATTAAATATTAAGCCTTTGGTTAATAATATGTTAGTAGCATGAAAACTTAATACAGGAAAACCATGTTCTCTTGTGTTCAAATTTAATCGGCATGCAAGTTTATTTTGGCATAATTGTACAGTACTCATTATCTGATTTGTCTATATCCAAATGATAGAAAAAAGAATGAATTGCTTCGATAGAGAATATATTGTATCGTGTATTCCCCCTCTCTTCTTCTAGACATAACTACCAAATAAAGTCCTATTTAAAAATTGCAGACTTAATCACAGTACACTTAACTAACTTGTACTTAAAAATATCTAATCACAGCACATAATGAATTAAGTTTGTGATATATTGTTTCTGTGATTCAGAACTTTTTTCTTCTTTAGAATGATAATTTTAGTTTCTTGGCAAGTATTTGATGTATAAAATGGCAATAATACAAAACTTAATTCACAAGTTATAAAATAATTCGTATATCGATTAAATTTTATTTTACTAACATATTATAATATTGCTGTTTGATAAAAATCCATTAGTGCGACACGTGATTAATAGCATATAACTAAATAGTTATAAAATAAAAAGTAAACACTTGCAATATATACATGTCACATTTTATGCCACATGTTTGTCTAATCTATTTATTTTATATAATAAATTTTCTGTATATTATAAAGACGACAGAACCCAACAATCGCGTTATATATAAATATTAGTGTAAAATTTGATGTAATATTTGCGAACTGATTATAATTTTGCCTTTATATAATTATATATTTGTATGTAATTCAGTGTCTTTTTGTGCCAACGTTAAATATATATGTAATTAAAAAAATCAGTGTCATTCTTTCATTCAATCAAGGGTTAAGACGCTTCAGTAATGGAATTGCATGGCAAGCTGCCAAGTAAATATTTCTTATATGCAACATAAGCCCATTAGTAAAAACGTACTATTAGGTAATTTGTTCTTCTCTCTCAATGTATAGAAAAAATTGTGCTTGCAATTCATTACAATATTTCTATAGAATAAGCTGTAAATGTTTGTGCACTGTGAACATAATGTAAGGCTTTTCATATCCTATTTCTGCGTTGTAGTATTCGAGTAAAAGTATATTGGTGTTTTCCAAAGACTTATAAAATACAGCATCGACGTTTTTTGTGTCCACTACTGCCAGGTGGTTTACCTGTGCGCTCTTTATCTTTCCGGATTTCTCTGACCTGAAATGTGTGACGGAAGTTGGTCATTCAAAATTTCTCGCCAAATTAATGCAAATGCGGTTATGAAAATTTGATATTACGCAGAAAAATTTTCGATATTACGAGTATCACGACACTAATTGAAATTTATATAAGTTTAAAGCTAGAAAGAAGAGGACGTTTACGCACCAAGGTATAAAATGCATCATCCACACCCATTCTCGTTTTCGCAGAAGTTTCCACAAATGGCACACCGTACTGTCGCGCGACTTCTCTCGCTTGAGTCATATTTACCGCCCAAGACTGCTGAAGATCGCATTTATTTCCCACTAACACCATTGGTACTTCTTCCGCATCTTTTACTCGTTTTATTTGTTCCCTATATGTTCCAATGTCCTGTAATGTTGAATGTACAATGTAGTCATTTTAGAACTGTAAATCAGATGAATCGTCCACCTCATATGCTCACCTCGAAACTTTTAGCCGAGTTTACGGCAAACACTAACAAGAATCCTTCTCCTGTTCTCATATACTGATCTCTCATTGCACTATATTCTTCTTGTCCAGCTGTATCTAATATATCTAAAAGGCACGTTTCTCCATCAATCACCACCTGTTTAACAACATGTTAAAATGTATTTAATGAAATAAAAAAGACACAAGACTGTACAATTTTTAATTTTCTAGATTTAATTAAATCTAACAATAATTCAATGTGAAATAATGAATTATCGGAAATTATTGTTACTTTATTATAAATCATAAAAAAAACTGATATTGTGCTCACTTGTTTTCGATATGAGTCTTCAATGGTAGGGTCGTACTCGTCGACAAAATGATTTTGTATCAGTTGGATAGTGAGTGCCGATTTGCCAACACCTCCAGCCCCAACTACTACGAGCTTGTATTCCGTCATGATGCAGATTCTTAACACAAGTATTATGGCTTGTATTATTTCTTGCTGATCACTTCTTGGATTGTCTGCGAATAATAAGAGGATACAAGACTGATATGTTTTATATACATGTATATGTATATGTATATTTATTTATCAATCTAATCTCTTCTTGAAGATTTTTTGGAAATTAGGGAATCTTATCAAAGAAATTTATTTTTCGCAGAAATCTTATCAGGAAGATAAGATAAAGCGATCTAAACTTTGAAAACATTATATTTATATATGTTTCGCGAGATGTTCAATATTAAAATGAAGACTTGCTAAGCACAAGTAATTCTGTCAATTTGTTATTAAAAAAGAAGACTACACTCTTTATACATATCAAACAGTTTAATTTATCGGATTATCTCATAAGTAATGTAATAAATTTTAGATGTTTTGAAATAACAGAAAGTAAAGTTATTGAATATTGCAACATTTGAAGCAGGAAATGTAAAATTTAATTTGAAGCTAGAAAAAATTGTACAAAATAAAAATAGATGTATAATCGATTATATTTTTCTCAAGTAGATTTATGCAAGTTCTTTTATCTTTTATTATTCATTAAATCATTAAATTAAAACAAAAAACAAAAACATGTTTGTCATAATTTAAATTTAACTCATCTTCAAAATATACCTTTTCAAATACAATAGAGCAGCGAAAGCTCTAATTGACAATTATCGCGTTGCTCAGAAAAAGCAGTTTTGCAAGCATTTCTTGCGTTACTTGTATCTTTTGTCTGCTACTTTCATCCAGAGAATGCCAGTTTTTACGACATACCAGAGGCCGCTCTTATCAAGGAAAACGCATCGTGCAACGTACAAGGCAACACGACTTAATGAGAGACGAGCATTCAGCAGTAATAGTCTTCAAGCTGTTTAGCTTATTAAGCGACAGCCTAGTGCCGTCTCCTGCTCAACGCAATCACATAATCGCTGGGCATTAGTCACTGGCAATTACTACATGTGCTTAACGGAGCCAGGCGCGCGCGTGACGTTCACCTCACTCATAGATCATTCTCCAGCCAAAGTTCCGCGGAGTTGACGCGAACTTTTCGGATGACAGAAGGAAAGAGAAAGGGGGAGCGATATAAATAAGCGGCAGGTCGCCCTACGATCTCGAGGCCGTGTGGACGGACGCGCGGAGGGCGATCGTGGCCGCGCGACGGCCTCCGGACAGGAGGTGTCTCTCGACGAGGGTATCCTCGAGTCGAGAGAGAGAGAGAAAGAAAGAGTGATTGGCGACGAGAGTCGGCGTTGCCTCGCGCGGTAAACATGCGCGAGAGGCAACGACAGCGGAGCAAACTGAGAAAAAGAGAGAGAGAGAGAGAGAGATAGAGAATGAGAAGGAACCGCGTTCCATGCGTCTACGGCCACTTACCGCGACTCAGGGAATGCACATTTCACAGGCTGCACGAAACGGGCCGTTTAAAATGCTCCTCCTCACCGTGGTATGCACGCTAGTTGCGTATTAGTCACCGGAGAATCCGGAGATACCATCTGGAAAGGAGCATCGTCAGTGCTGCCAATGGCCTTCTCCCCTGATGATGACAACGACGACGACGGACGAACGCGGCACGAGTACCACGACGGCCGCGCGGCGGAGAGTCACGAAAGTGTCGTCGGGAAGGGTGTTGACCGTCCCGCCCGCGAGCGGCTACTGGGAGCGCGCCGAGAGATGGCGCCACCGACGCGATTCTCGCGTGCAACGTGAAATATCACCTCGAAAGATGGCGCACGTGCCACGATTGCGAGACGATCAGACGAATGGCAACTTTGAAGACGGCTCTTGATTGAGTATGCTAATATTTTCTTTATAAAAGAGAGAACTTTTAATGAAACGATGAATCTTCCTTGACCTCTTTTTGCAGCTGAGAATTATTCTGACCTCGTATTAACTTTTAATCTATGATTACAATTCAATTGGCTGAATTATGTGCAGCCAAATTTGTAATAATTTATCAAATGCGAGGATAATCTTTCTTTTCACGCGTCAGCAAAACTTTAAGATTTCCGTTTGTGACAATAAAATATTATTCGACAAGTTAATAATCGATTTGATTAATCGAAGTTTAGTTGAAATTATATTGAAACTTGATTGTTTCTATTTCTTTTTGACAGCCCTATATTTTTCTATCCTTTACACATTTTTTTAGATTACTTGTCTATTTCTCATGTTTCTCGTTCCTGTTTGATACCTAATATTTTACAACTGTTTTGTGGTTAATGTCGATTTCGTGTTTCACACACATGCCCGGATTTATGCGCATCATCATATCACGTAATGCAAATGCAAATGGGATTTTATTAGCGTATAATGTCGTTCGCATATAAAATGGTGGAGTTTCGTTGATTGTTTCAATGATCGCAAGATTACAGAAGTATTTATAATCATCCGGTACGGATTTTATATACTATTTTATTGGGATTGTTGCTTATAGAATCTAAAAGACATCAATGTAGATTGTCAAGTAATGTCTTATACGACATCACTTGTAATAAACATGTTTTTCATATTTTATTTTACATTTTTGCAGCAAATTAATATTTTATAAATACTATCCATTTTTCCATTACAATCTTTCTTTATTTTTAATTTAAAACTTTGCACGTATATAGTAAAAAGACTCGAATATAAAACAAGAATTTACGTGGTTACTACGAGGATATGTTTTCAAAGTTCGTGAAATTTTCACGTTTCTATGGCAAATCGATGATGGCATCCACGTGGATTCTAGTACCGTTCTTGAGCGGATGTCCACTCGAATATCCACGTGGGTTTCACAATGCTGATCCACATAGCGATAACGTGGATTTCACGTACTGTTTTATTGGGGCGAAGGTCCATTTTTTTTTCTTCTTTACAGCTACATTGTGTTATATTTTTAATTCAATATAAAATACAAAGATATAAAATTAATGGAGCAGAGAAAGAAGAAAAGTAAAAATGTACAAGGAGTTTAGCTATAAAAATAAAGAGAAACAAAATGTATTCCAATAATTGTCACAAAGTGGCGGAAGGCTCGTCTCGCACGGAACGAACTTTCTTTTTCATCTAATATGTCGTAAATCCAACGCTACTTACGATACTAGATGCTTCCACCTCTCCATCGTCTCTCCCTTCTCCTCTCTAATCGTCTATTCTTTTTTGTTTGCTCTCCGTCTCGCTCTTCGAGACGACGGAAAGATGGGAAAGCGGTCAGCTCGCGAGCGAAACGTTGGCCGAGTCGTTTGTTTACCTTTTTTTGTCTCCTGCTCGAGTCTAGTCGATGTGTTTACATTTTCGGCATCGCCTCCGTATCCGAATGGTCACCGTTCGATCACCGTTCGTAGTTGGAGAGAACATTATCTTGTGTCTACTTTATAATCTGATATTCATTTATTTGTTTCGGAATTTTTCGAGTGATTCTTTTTGTCGCTTTTTTGTGTATTGCAGAGTTAAAATGTTTCTTTATGCCTAACGTTCGCACGCAAGTTGAGCCATCGGTCTGTTATCGGGAATAATCCTCTATCTTTATCTGTGAATGAAAACATGACACAATTTTCGCGTATTTATAATGTCAAGAATCGAAATTAATCAAAATTATACAGACTATGATACCAAATGAGTACGATTCATCCGTAGTCACTTTGTTTATAGTCTTTATATTATTTGTAATAATAATAACGTGGTATAATTTTTTACAAGATTGTAGTATCAAAGAAGGTCAAAATCTATCAATTATGATACCAAATATATGCACCTGATAATTAATTCCTAATTTCTTTATTTATTAGCAAAATAAAAAAAATAAAAAATTAAGGTTAGGTGTCGTGTAATTAATTTTAATTCTTTTGCAGTTTTTCAGAAATGAATTTTATGTGCAAGGGCAATTCATAAATGCAGAGGCAATCGAAAATATGAAATTCCGGAATTGTAATTCTCCATCATTTTATTAATATGAAATTTTGATAGATCGCCAAAAGTTGAATTTTCGTTCCATTATCGATAATAATTCCTGTCTTTATCCGTAATAATAGGAACGTGGCATAATTTTTCGCGCATTCATGACTTTGAAGATTGAAATTCATCGAAATTATTTTGGTTATGATTCGAAACAAGTGCAATGACTTTGCGATTCTTCTATCGTATTTTTCATTAATGTAGGCGTAAACAAACTGACCCCAGTGAGAAATGATGTCCGAAAAAACATCAACGCGACGTCGACGTGATGCCTCTTCGACGCAAAAAACATCGAATCGATGTCAATTCGACATCGATTTGATCAATCGTTTCTCACTGGGACATTAATGAAGTTAATCGCGCATCGATTTTTTTATATTTCGATTCGCAGTAAAATCCGTTCGAGTGTGCCCTCTATACTTTTTCGTAATTTTCTGTTCTTCTTGCCTCGAGAGGGGGAAACGCGCGCGTAAAAGTGCAAGTATACGCTTCACTCCATGTCGCACGGTAATTGTGCTCCAATGAGCCGCATTAATATTCATATTATTTATATTTATCGCGTGTGTGCCCGATATGCATACTCGAGTGCACGTCCCACGAGTAATCAGTTAATTAGCGTCGAATGAACCGGGACGCGATTGTCGTTTCGCGCAATCCTTAATGAACGGAATATATATGTACATGCGGGGGTAATGATTTATCGGCGTAATGATTTATAGACATTATCGTATGGCGATAAGGATTAACATCGGGAGTGTAAATAGTGAAAATAACCCGCTCCGCGCGCTAATTTGCCCCGCGAAATTCAACGCGACGCAATGATTGGCGCTCGGCGGCTCGAAATTACGGCTCGCGCGCGCGAGACGTTGCAAATACCGTCGCCATATTGCCGTCTGAATTTTTTAGTTGTTTGGTCGCGGGCGAGCAGGCAGCATCACGGTCGACCGCGCAATCCGTCGACCTTATTCGGCGCGTTTATACGAGCCGCGGCGATATGTTCGGGGACGTGCACACTCCGTGAGTAACTTGCTAATTAATAGTCGCTAGTCGAATGGACCGAGACGACCGTCGTTTCGCTATCCTTAATTAACGGGACCTGCCTGCATGCGTAATGATTTATCTATATATATTGACACGTAACGATAAGTAATATATCAATTAATGCTCGCGAGCTTAAATTACGGCTCTCGCGAGCTGAGCGATCTTGTGAATAGCAAGACCGTCGTGTTGGCATTAAAATTTCTCTTCAGTCGTCTAGTCGCGAATGACGCGTTCCGCAGCGTCGATCTCTTTCGACGCGTTTGTTCCAAAAAGCGATAAGATTCGGATAGGTACACGCATATTTCATGAGTAGCCAGCTAATTCGCATCGCGAAATTCACTGCAATACTGATCGATTCTAAATTCGGTTCGCGCGAGTCGAAACCGATCCATGTCGTGACGTAGCAAATGACGTCGCCATATTAGCGTCTAAATTTTCCAGTCGTTCGGTAGCGGGCGAATAGACAACGTCGCGGGCGACGCGCTCCGGAGCGTCGATCTTTTTCAACGCGTCTGCATCGAAAAACGGTAAGATTCGGGATACACGCATATTTCATGAGTAGCCAGCTTATTCGCATCGCGAAATTCAACGCAACGCTTGCAAAATCCAAAATTACGGCTCGCGTCGCGACATCGCAATTAACGTTCTAAGACCGCCATATTAGCGTCTAAATTTTTTCAGTCGTTCGGTCGCGGGCGACGCGCTCCAGCACATTTGCATCGAAACGCGGTAAGATTCGGGTACACGCATATTTCATGAGTAGCCAGCTTATTCGCATCGCGAAATTCAACGCAACGCTTGCAAAATCCAAAATTACGGCTCGCGTCGGGACATCGCAATTAACGTTCTAAGACCGCCATATTAGCGTCTAAATTTTTTCAGTCGTTCGGTCGCGAGCGAATAGACAACATCGTGGGCGACGAGCTCCAGCACATTTGCATCGAAACGCGGTAAGATTCCGGTACGTACATGCACATTCCGTGAGTAACCAACTAATTAATAGTCGGATAATCGAACGGATCGGGGCGCTCGCCGTTTCGCTATCCTTAATTAACGGAGCCTGCATGCATGCGTAATGATTTATCCATAGATACGGCGAGAAGCATTAATATCGGGAGCAAATAGTGAAAATAACCTGCCGCGAGCGCTAATTCGCCCTCCGAAATTCAATGTAATGCCGCAATGATGTTCGCGAGCTTAAATTACGTCTCGCGCGAGTTGGAACATCGCAAATAGCGTCTAAAGCCGCCATTTTGAATTTCCACGTCGTTCGCTCGCGGGTACGCGAGGAATGTCCTATTTTGCGCGGGAAACGCGTGCTGTATCATGCCAAGTGCATGCTGGGTGTAACCGGGAGTGCCGTGCGAAGTGCGTCGCGAGTGTCGTGGAGTGTTAATCGGAGCGAGTGCGCGATCGGGATTAGCCGTAGTTTTTCCGTTCGTATTGTGCGCTGAAGTGAGTGTTTGTGCCAGCCGTAACGAAGCAGCCCGAATCCCGACGCCCGAGGACGGACGCTCTCGTCGGCCGCGGATGGTGAGTAAATCTGTTTATTGGTTATATGCGGTTAATTATTCGCTTCGTTGTGATGATTAGGGTAGACGCAGTTAATTTGTCGGATAATTAGTTGTCAGGTATTATCGCGAAAGCTACGCTTTCTGCAAAAATTCGTTAGAGTGTATAAATCATAAATTATTTTATTATTATTCATGTATAAATAAATGCACATAAAAGTATTGAAATTGTTTTGCAGGAGCTGTCTGTCGATGGCAACCGTGGTCTTCGGTGAGTGCGAATTATATGTATAATTACAACAGTATTAATTGCATGATTTTATTACATATAGTAAAATAAAAGATTTTATTTTTGTACGTCGAAAAGAAAATGAATGCGAAAGAAACTGATATATTGCGAATTAAGTATTATTAAAAAAAATAATATCAAGGTTATTACTTCTTGTCAGTTATTCAGGTAAATTAACAATAATTTACGCGCGATGATAATTTGTAGTCTTAGAAATTTTATGCATTATTTACTGTAGCGTATAATCATGCAATTGATCGTATTTTCTTGGGAAATTGTTCGTTAAAAATATTGCAAACTTTAGACTGTAGCCTGAATTGAAATTGCGCACAGATTTAATTCTATCTTCTTCTCGTCTTCTTTATTTAATAAACGTTTTCAATATTGCTCAAGCCAAGTAAAATCATTTGCAGTTTGTATCAATTTTCGTTATTTAATTATCCTTCTCGGTTTTCGACGCGATGTTCACTTACTAAACTCTGCGCTTCGTTCGAAAACATCGGTTTCCTGGGATTCATTTGTTTATGTAAACATACCTAGGTTTTATTGGTTTCGCGATGTTTTTCGAAATCTTTCTTTCTCTCTGGGTGAAGCTTGGCGGACAGGCGAATCAATCATGTATAGCGACATGCATTATCGGATCGTGGCTGATACTTTCGTCCCAATTCCGGGAGAATACATCGACCCTCGTTTCCTAGGCGCGATGTAAAGTCACGACGTTATCTGCGATACAGGCTGAGTTGACTTTCTCCGAGATATCATCTTGTGCATTTCATTCCGGTGGGGCGATGCTCGTACAAATTTCCCATATCTACGCTGTAAAACTCGATAAGGGCATCGTGCTTGCTTTTTTCCCCTGCTATCTGCGATGATCTACAAATTCAGTTTAGAATATATGTAGACGATGATTTTATATTATACGACGGTTTCAGAAATCTGTCTATAAATTCTGTCTATAAATACGCAAGACTTTTTTTTTATATTTATACAAGGCATTTCACTCCTTCAAACTTTGGTGATAAATTCTTTAGTCACGAATAAGATTTAATAAAAGTTTCAAAAAGTCTTAATTTAGTTTTACTGTTTTAGTAAGACAAGTTAGTGTTCTTAACTTTTTTTTTTTACAAACATGGAGAGAAAGGAAAAGGTTTTGAAAGTATTACCGCGAATAAGAAAAAAACTTTGTCTATAATTCTATTTTAAGAATTGTCAAAACAATGAAATTGAAAACTTGCAAAATAACAAATTCTTCTTAATATTTTAATCATCGAGAAAACTAATGGAATAGTCTCAAAGTAATTTTCATGAGAAATTAACATTAAGATTAAATTTAAGCTAGAGAGAAAGAGATAGAAGTGAAATTGTTTTGCATATCGACTGTACGGTTCCGTCATTGAAATGCTTTGTCATTGGAATTTGATAAGGTGGACATGCATATAATCAGTCGGATATAATACATGACACGGTGAAGATGGTTCAGCTAAATAACGAGGACAGGCCCATCCCCATGTCGGAATCGCGGTTACTCTTCGCGTAATTACGCGAGCCTCGCCATTGAATCAATTCGGTTAGCTATGTGACGCCGTATTATCGCTCGCTTTAAATCACCTAAATTATATAGCGGGCATTCTCTCGGCTCGCGTGCGGCGAGGGGTCCGGGACACCCCCGGGCTGTCATTCGCGCCGTGCGGTGTATCGCGGGCTGATGGGCAAATTATGATTTATCGAGTGAATGAGTAATCATCGCTGTAAATAGCGACGCGCGCGCGTGCGCGCGTTTTCGAGGCTCGTTACATGCGCGAGGAAATCGAGCGCGGACGTATGCCAGACGATTTTTTTTTAAGCGCGGCCGTTCTGTGGCTGCATCGTTGCGACATAATTGAGCGAATCGAATTACGCGTACGTGTATCTAATAACCACCGACTACGATCATTGTCGAAACGCGCACGTTCGGACCAGAGCTTGCTAATTGATCGTTCTCTCCGTATTCGCTGGACGATAACGCGCTAATGATATAGTGGCGCGTGGGAAAATCAAGATCAAACCCCCCCGAGGGTTATCACGAATAGGACCCGCGGGGATATTACGTATATTTACGCTCTCCTGATCCCCGGGCGACGTCGCGCGTAATAGCATTATTCCGATGCTTTTTTCTCACCCCTCGATGCGGGCGCCGTTAATTCCGCGCAGCAGCGAGAGAGGCTCCCGGAGTGATCGCGTGGATATCCGTACGCAAAACGTACGGACGGAAAAGAGAGGGGCGGGCTAAAGCGAGGGGGAGCGCGCAAGTAATTTGAGGGTTTATTACGGAAAAGCACGGAAATTTTACGAGTTTTCCAGTGAGGCAAATTAAGATTTGCATAACGCGTCGACTCTGCCGCCCGCATCCAAGTGTCGAGAAATGCAAATGTAGCCTCGTCTTTAAGGCTCTCTGTCTCCTCTCCTCCTGCCCCGCGTGCCAGCCATAGAGATTCAGTGATTATATCTCGCGATACCAGCATAAGACGCGAGGAACCGCGTCACCTTTTCGTCCAGTTTGTTTCCGCCAACCGGAAGCAAAGAGAGCCTTCCATTTAGAACCCCACACTCCCTCACGCCCACATTGTTCGTTATCAGAAGTATCGTCGCTTCTTCTCGCGATGCGTGTTGAGAAACGAGCGAGAGGAATTTTGAAATGTCTACCGCGGTGTTACTTGTCGCTCGCGATTGTTTTGTTCTGTTGCATAAATGGAAGCGGACGTTGGAATAGTAGACGAATAATTGTGCACGAAGACACGCACTTCAATACATTTGCTTCTTGGATATTATAAATTGTAGGATTACAAACGCACGTAATAAATAATTTCAAAGTGGAAAATAAAATAATTTCTAGCACTCGTGTCTCGACGCGGAAAATATGAAATAATTAATTCGCGTCGGAAAATATCCAATATTTTATATTTGGATATCCAACAATTTTGCATTCGAAAATTATTCGAAAATATATTCACGTGACAAAATTCTCATTATCGGAAGACACTTGTGTTTTATATATATATAAAAAAAAAAACGCACGCACGCGTTACTCTGCTGTCGAAAAGTCTCAAATTTGTTCATACGCTACCAGACGCAAATCAGCATGAATTATTATTACAATTTTTTTAATGGAGGTCTCATTATCGGACGTGGCAATCATCGTGAACGTGGAAATCATCCGGTCGGGCAGCGTGACCATCGCCAGCAGACGCGATCGTTAACGTTAACCGCTCGCGTTGCGAAGTGTATTCATGCGTGGCTCAGTTGCACCTGATTACGTTAATAATGAACGCAATTGGCGCTCACCTGCGTGACTCACCGAATGCGCTTTAATCTGTTTACCGATTGCTCGCCGACGGTGTTATCGCGTGCGCGCGAGAGTGTAAACGGCCGCGTGCACATTCGGCGCGACAACATGGACGTTTGCGCGCTTAATTCGTCCGATTTCGCCGATTGTCCGACTCGTCGTAAAGCCGATGATGACGCGTTTGCTGTGCGACATCGTGTACCAAGAGATAAAATGATGCGCCATCGCGAGGCAGACTCATTTTCCATGATGCAGAGTCACGAGGGTAAAACGAGTTGTTTTAGTAGGATACAAATCGAGGAACGAGCGGTAATTTTGTGTATTTCTTTTTTACTTTATAAAATACAAAATAATACAAAGTAATGGCATTTCTTCGCGGGATTATTATTCACGATAGTTTCATTGTTTCAAGATTCTTTTACTTACAATAGCGCTTAGCGATATTCGGCGACTCCAATTCTATTTGTTTGACGGTGAAAAGGGTTTAACGGCGGATTACCGTTATGTCATCTTCAACTGCATCTATAGTACGATGAAGAATCATTTCGAGGTCTCTCGACTGTATAATGCGATAGTCGCGAAGCGATTATTTCAGCCTTATCGGCGATACACTCGGTGCGCAAATACCATCAAAACGCATTGAGGGCGAACGGAAAATGGCGGAAGGATGCGTGGGAGCGGAAAATAAGATCAGTTTCGTTGTGCGTTCACCGATCGTGTAGCTGAGCCTCTCTTTCTTTCTCTCGCGTCACCATCGTCGCTACTGCCGCCGTCGTTGTCGTCGTCGTCGTCGTCGGCGTCGTCGGCGTCGTCGGCGTCGTCGGCTCGGTCAACCGTCGAGACTTTTCGCTCTTGTCGACTTCCCGTCGCGTATTCCCGGCACGCCAAGGAAACAGTGGTGGGTTTATTTTCCGCGGAAAATCACAACGTGTCCGGATAATGCCGGTTATCGCGCGGTACGCTGAATACAATGCCTCGAGTGCGGAGAGAAGGATCGGAAGCTGCCCTGCTTTCTGTGCTCCTGTGTCGAGAATACCATATAAATGTGCATTCACTGTATGTATGTACACGACGGCAAGCTCGCGCTTTTGGGTGCACAGCGCCTCCGGCGAAAAGATATATAAGAAAACGATAGGGAAGGCGATACGGTAACGTTTGCTTCCAATTCGAGATACGAATCTTCCTCCGCGACGATCTAGTGAAAATATAAAAATCAAGAATGATTTAATATGTATTCTTACACACGTATTCTTATAAATATAGAAAAGAATAGAGAAAACATATTCTCATACGCGGAATTCTCCAATGAACCATTCCTGAGCAATCGCCATTCGCATCGCGAGCTAGGCGATAAATTCAAATTTTATTGAATTATACAATAGGAGCCAGGAAGATCGTTTAAATTACACGCGAACGCTTTCACGATCGGGCAGCGTTGAATTCCGCGGGGTTGTTGCAGCTGATTTTATATGTATACACTATATATAGATTCGTGCTATACACAAAATATAGCGATTTTAAACTAATCAAATCTGATATTGATGAAATTTATTACAATTAGTTATGGATACGATATAAAGTAGGATTTTTTACCAATTTTTTGAAAAAATTTTTTGATATATATATTTTTAGATTTCAATCCAAGGCTACAGTCTAAAGTGACAATTGCTCCGACGATATATTTTTCTTTAAAGGTAAGGTTTGTTTGCTCTATGTATAAGAAATTATTTCAAACAGTTACTCTACATGAGTTTAAATAATTTTAACGTTCTCGCGGATCCTTTTACAATATGCATTTGAAGAGTTATTGTCTATCTCGAGTTTAATTACGATAATGTTTTAATGATTCAGATTTAATTATTCTTTCAATTAATCTCGTATTATATTTGTCTGTAATGTACAAATGCGGAATTATACAGCGCATTTCTATCAGGTATATGCGCGAATTCGCATTCATTACTCGAGCGTGTATGATCAGTGAATAATTTTACGTGGCGATTTCGCATTGGCGCTACTATCAGATTTCCGGCTATACGTACTGTCTTTGATACTCGTTAACATGTAAGCGGCTTATTCAGAATATGTGGATGAAACATTTCTATACAGAAATATTGGTTACAAAGACTTTTATGTTTACGGGTTCATTAGGTGTACATTCATTACGTCTTTTATTCCGAATAATAGCGAAAAGACGCTTCTAAATTTCGTTATTTTCTATTCTCTCAAATAATATTATTACCGCATTTTCCGCGGTGAAAATGGTAGTCACGGACGGTTACGGCAAATTGCGCGTATTTACCTGCCACATTAAAATATCTCTATGATATCGTTTATTATGCAGAATATTTTACTCCCCTATTTTACTCCCGCATTAAATTTTAATGAAAGGATTCTATGGCTAATTAGCGAGTTAATTTTTTTTTTACCAAAATATCGGAACGTCAACAGTTTGCGACTCTGTACGTACATTTCTGTATGTAAGTATACGGATTTTATCCAAAGAATTTATTGAAAAGAGATGCATGTGTGAATCTGACCGATTCTGAAGTAATACACATTATTATTGAGGAAAAATTTAGTTTTGTTGTCGCGATCATCAATTCTGTCTGTACTAAGATCCTCCATTAGCCCGACTATACCCAAGCTGCGTTAAGGGCAGTACGTTGCGCATGTAAATTGCGGTTCCACCAGCTTTGCTCAACGTCGGATTCGATACTCAGGCTGGTCCGTGTTATGGTTAGGCTGGTCTTAAATGTGGCAACGAAATTTCTGCCCCTGGTTGCGCCAGATTACGGTTACTCTACGGATATTACGTAGATACAATGCACGTTTATGCGCCAAATATTTTGATACGTCACGATATTTAATCTCACAAAGGAAATTGATCGCACACGGTGATTTATTTAAAATTAATTTAAAAGCATTCAATATTCAACGACTAGTCAACGATTAGTCATATAGTAAAAAATATAGTAGACGTCGGGCTCGTTACGCAGCTTTAGTTAAATATTTAACAGTTACTCTTAAAAATTTAAGCATTTAAATTTACTAGAATCTCACGTACGTTTACTCCTTTCTTTCGCATTGGCCCGAATGGCGCATTCTGTTTTACATAGTGTTACACGTTAGAGTTTAGATTGATGGTCGCGTTTAATCGTGATTTATCTCCCGGCCGTTTAAGGCCCTAAACGCGGCAATGAATTCTGTAACCAGCGCCCAATTACAGCCATCCAGTGCACGGGCCGACACTTGCGCATGCACTCGCGCGCCTTCGCAACAAGCGGATGCATTTGTCGTTGCCAGGCTTTTACGGCTTCGCAACCACACCCGATGTTCTTCGTGTTGAGTACCGTGAGTATTTTGGGTCCGCGGAGACAAATGACGCGTTTCATCATCCCGCCCCTCTCGATTGCGGATGTACCTTTCGCGTCGACCCTCGCTATCGAGGTCGTTGGTAGTAGTAGTAGTAATCCCTCTCCAATTTTCGAGTGTAACTACACCACCTTTTTCCGACTGCGATCCGTCACTCGTTACGTCGTTACATCACCGCGCGAAAAACATCACCCGCGTGATCTTTTATCGGCTCACGTCGCGCGTTACCTTTTGCCGTTTCCACTTTATTTTTTTTTCACGCCCGCAAATCATCCGCTGCAAATCATGGCACTCGTAAGCACGTCTGAGAGGGATTCATGAGAGGGAAGGACGAAACTCGGAGCTTAAGTCACAAAGATCCCGGGGGATCGTAGACACGACGTAACAAAAGTAAAAGCCTAAGCGAGATTTAGAAGCTCGCTTTTCCATTTTTTCTAGAAAAAATCTGAAATAGGAGGTACGTAAGACACATAGAAGCTTTTTTTTAATTAAAATCTCGATTAATTATACATTTTACAATTATACAATTAATTACATATTCGTGAGGGAAACAAGAAAAAAGATGAAGGAGAGCAACATCGATAGACTATATAAAAGCTAAAAAAAACTCTAAAGGTACATTATCGAAGATCGAAGCAAAGATTCGCATCAACACTCGACAATGAATATTTTACGCTTCCGGAAAAAAATAGGTCTCTTTGTCACTCTATCCATATCGATTCCCTCACATTTCTCCGTACGTTGATCTCGCATTTCTTTCCGTTACCACACACTCCTTGGCTTCCTGGTTTCCCTCGTTGGAGGCAATACGAGAGCCTCGAGTGATACTTTACACCGGCTCTTAGTGAACGCGTCCTAATGGAATATTTGCGGAGATCCTTCCTTTTTCAAACCCTTTATCGGGAAGCCGATTCTCTTTGAGCGCGCTCGCATTCGCGTTTCTCTTACCAGGTAAAATCGTGGTGATTTATCGGCGAGAGGGAGAGAGAGCAAGCGAGAAAGAGAGAGAGAGAGAGAGAGGGACGGGGTGAACTTAAAGCGCGGCTTAAAAAGGTCGCTGCCGTCACGACGACGGTGGGCGACAATGGGCCCAAAAACGGTTTAATACCAGCGTATCCGTATATACGCGATATGATCTATTGTTTCCCAAGACGGGCAAGAATATAATACCACCGGTGATTTATCGCTCCGTTATTCGACCTCGTGCATGCCTCCATGTTTTCGACAAAGTGGCGAACACTTCAGTTTCGCAACTCGTAAATCTGTAAGACGTTCGTATCTATTGTCAAAATCGTTCGATCTCGGCTGCAATAATGGCGGAAAATGAGTGCTACAGAAACTGATCTATGATTATTATTTTATCTTGTATGAGACTTATTCGATAAATTATAATGATAGTTTTGCAAAAATGAATTAGTCCATTTTTTATGAGTTTGTCATATTTAAAGAATTTTTAGTATTAGCAACAAATTTTCGATCTTTACTTTAAAAAAGTTTTATTAGAGATTCACGAGTTTACTTTTACAAGTATCTGTTGGCGGCCTCGTACATTGCAAATTAGAGGGTTTCTTTCTAGACTTTACACAAGTAAAATATTTCTTACAGATGGTGTTTAAAAGTCTTGTTCGATGTTTATCTTTATTGTTTTACTTTTTTTTTTTATTCTCAAGTTTCTTCGTGATAACAGGTTCTTTTGGAATAATTATGGGCGGGGGAGGTCCTGGTTCCGGTAACGGAATATAATTTCGCGGTGACTTAAATTCCACTTCAAGACTGTGCTTCATATCGTCGGTGGGGGTGATTTGTCTTGTTGTCCTTAGTAATAACATTTCTTCCTCCGGTTTTTTCGGAGTAAGTGCCTGATTGTGTATTATATTGATTTTTGGACAGTCTTTCTTGCATTTCTTACCTTACAAGAAAGATATATTTTGTAATAAAGTTAATATAACATGTATTTTATAAATAATCTTTCTTTAATCGTTAATATTTCTATCATAATTATCATAATAGTAGCTTATAAATAATAACAAAATTTTATTTTTATATTTATGTATTAGTTTTGCTATTTTTAGTTATATACTTTACCATATTTATCCAAACAGTTAACATCAATGATAGGTTTGGTAGTTTGTCCGTCCACGGCTTGAACGCGACGTCTCTCTTTAGGCAATTTAATAGTTAAAATGTTATTGTCAATCTCATGCGATACTTTATACGACTGTGCGTTAGTTGAACAACTCATGATTTTTCAGTAGTACAATCCAAAATTCTTTGATTTTATCGTCATAAATATGAATGATGTATCTTAGAATTTTGTCGTTTAAGGTTATGCAAAATATTCAGGCATTTCAAGACAAATTCACGTATCTTGTGTTAGCATATTGCAGTATCATCTTAAAAGCTCCGCTTTTTTCCGCTATACGTTGATACGTTGAACTCTGCATCTCGCATGTTAATTTGATTTTTCAACAGGAATTCAGAATCTCGTGGTTTCTAGCATATTATTTTACAATCCGGTTTCACTGTCCTCTAAGTTGGTTATTATGCTTGAAAACATAATAGTAACGCTACTGTCTGAAGCTGTGTTTAACAAACGGCACGAATTATTCTCAGAGTTGAAATTTTTATATGTCAAGTGTACATAAAGAGAAATATCTGTGCGAGCGGAGTGCTTTTCTTCCTTCTGCCTCGCCTCGCTACATAAAGACGGTGCGGAAATAAGGAGAAAGAAAGTATATAAAAGCGAAATGCAGATGAGGAAGGACTCGGCTTCCCCGTAGAACTGCGAGAAGAACGGGAAGAAGCAGCGAGGCTGTTGGTCGCTGGGAATAGCTTCGCTATTTTCACTCGGAAATTTCTTCTGGACACAAGACGATGCCGGTGAGAGAGAGGGAGGGAGAGAGGGAGCTCAACCTCCCCGTCCGTTTCGAGAGCTTTCATTGTTTCGGTCTCTCCTTGATATTTGCCGGTATTGCACGGCCGAAAGAGCCCGCGCGTCATTCCGTGGAGTGCGTGGAATCGTACTTCACAAATAGATATGCAAATATTGTCTCAGTTTGGTTCCCACAAGGCGTCGCGCATCTCTGTCGGCAAAATATATATCACGCGCTGTTTCTTCTCTGCCGCCTCAACAACACTTTAATTTTTCCCTCCTCGCTATATCCCCGACACTTTCATTTTCTTTTTCCTTCCCTTTTTCACTCGGGTTTTTTTCTTCTTGAGCGCGCGCGCCGCTAGGTGAACTTAATATTCTTGGCACCTAAACTTCTCCTTTGTTACGTAACTTCATAACGTTCTTAATGTCCGCGCTTTTAAAAGATAATATTTCAGTTTTTTTCCGATGATTTGTTTTCCCTCCTTTTCTTTCGCGACACGGTCGCTTCCTACGCTACGATGATAATTGTTTTTCTGCAAATAAAGCTTCTTTTAGAGGAAATCTACTAAATGGATAGTTTTATACATGTATACATATACATGGGATATATGGGGCGGAATAAAATATTTTTCATGAAATAACACGCGCGTACATACACATTACTACATATATGCTTAAGCGGCGTACATATGTATATGTATGTGTGCTTATACATGTACGAGGGGATAGCGTCATGTCGGTTTACGCGATGGGCAAAAAGAATGGGAGAGGGGGACGAATATTTGGACGAACTCAAAAATTCCATCAATCTCCCCGTTCATTCTCGGTCGCGCGATATTCGACGTGCTCTATCATGGAGATATGCTTCATGCGGCCGAAGGGATATGCTAATATTATGCAGCGCTTTTATAACGCGCGCGGGCCCGAGTGTGTTTTACTTTCATGAAGTACTTGGTCCGGTTAATACTTTCGGCAGAAGGAAAGTCGAGGGAATTTTTTTTAACGGCCGAGCGACCCAATAACTTTGGGGAATCCGTTGAACGATGACGATTGTTACCGGTGCATAATCAGCTTTTAAAACATCTCCCTTAAGGGACGGCGCGATCAGTGCCTCGAGTCGACTTCGGCGTGTCGCTTTGTGCAAAGTCGCTGGAAAAGTTCGGGCTGTTAAACTTTTAATCGGTAATCCAGCGGGAAGTCTCTTGCACACAAGTCGGAATGCAGCAGCAAGTTTAGCCCTTTAACTTACGAACTTGTTCTCGCTATTAAGTACCGGCTCGGCGTAAATACCGAGCTCCTCGAATTCGCGCATTGACGCAGTTCGTGTATAGTTAAGAGAAGAGAAATATTGTTTAATTCCTTCGATAAAAGCTTGCAACGGTATGCCTTAGAAGTCGCGCGTTATTTATTTTTAACTTTGCAAATTCTTTGCATGCTTTACGAGTTTTTCTATAGTCGTATTTTCTATAGTCACGTTTTGCAAGAGGGAATGCTACTCAAATTCCGTGTTATTTTATCTCTGTAATACTGAATCCCGAATACGTGAATTCTGAATCTTGAATTATGCGAAACCAGTTAACGCAGACGGTATATAGCTGACCAAGCGTTTACAAACCTACGTGCTGCAGGCTAAATACATCATGGTTCGATGACTAATGTACATTGAATGTATGATGATTTCAAATTATTGACTTGTCGATTGTTAGCTTTAATGATGTTTATAACATCCGTTAAAACGCGATGTGTATGACAGTGCTGTCAAGATCGATATTAAAATCTCGAATAAACTTGCGAAGCGAATAATAAAAAAAAAAAAATAGCGGCATTTGTGAAAGTAACGCAACTATCCAAATCCGAGAAACGCCGATTCACTCTCTTGAATAATCGCGTGCTAATAATTATTATGGGGCATTAATAAATTGCTCATACCGTCAAGCCGTGTTGCTGGCTTAATGCTTCGTTTAACTTATTTCGATCAAACATTACACACATGATTTATTAACGAACGTTATACCAATCGCGTTACAAAGGTACAATTTCGAAATAATGTATTTGATCGAAAATATGAAAAACACGCTATGATGCATTATATTCGTCGATTTATAGTACTAACCGAGCTTTCTGTGCGAATTAATACAAACGTAAAACAGATTATCGTCTCTGGTTTGCAATAAAATTGCATTTTCAATGCGCCTCGTTACAAATGTAATCGTTAATCGCGAGTGACAAGCGCGCCGCGAATCAATTCAGGTGTGAAAAATTTATTCTTCTAAAGTGGGTCGAGAGCGAGATACAAATTATGATCGACTGTTCTTACCGGGCGATATATGACGTGCATCGTAGTATTTGTTGCATCGAATAAATAACGTTGCAATATTTACCGGACTTTTCGATATCGACACAACGCGATATGTAATATTTAAAAACGAATTTCAATTTACGTTCTGACGTCTCGCGACAATTTCAATCACGATGTGTAATATTTGTTTCCTTCGATACCTTTCGTATCAGCGATCGTTTATTTTCGAGGGAATCTAATATACTTCCCAGCGACGGTTTCTATTTCGTTGAACGTGCGGATGAAGGCACTTTCTTTCTACTTTTGTCCGTGGAACTTCGTATCTCTTGCCGAGTATCCAATGCACGGAGACCATTTCAAGAAATAAAACGTCGCAGAATTAAGTCCCCGGGAACTTTTGTATAAACACCCAACATCTTATGATACTATGTTTAACTTGGAATACAGAGAAGAGCCTTTACTCTCTTCTTCCGTTTTCTCAGGTAGAAATACAATACAGCGTACAGACAGTTTCCAAAAGTAATACATAAATATTTATACGTAAAAAATATTTAAGAAAACAGTACGATCTAGTGATTAATTCTTAATTCTAAATTCGATTGCGTGCAATTATTCTTGTCTTCCTACAAGTATCGATCGCGACAGATATTTTAGTAAGCAAGGATATTTCTGAAAATAAGATAGAACGAACGCAAAAATCACGCGGTGACGTTTTATCTCTCGGTGATTTATTATTCAGACCTATTGGCGGATCTCGCGAAAATCTAGCGATATGTTATTTTACAAAATAAATAAAAAGCCGTCGCGCGATGTCTAGAAAACGCGCTATCGTTCAACGTAATAGGTTCATCACTTTGCATAGAAAAGAAGATGCGTGAAAAATATATTTGTCCCGGACTCGCGTAGCCCCGAGGTAACATTTGTCGTCGCTGCAGTACGCAGACAGAAGCTACTTCGGAAAGTTCAGTAGTCCCAGTGCAGTCCCGCAGCCTTTTTTCACCGTTGTCGACAAAACTACTGCTTGTTATGTTTCTCCCGTGTTTTCCGTATATCTGGGGCATCATAACTTCCGCAAATAGTTCGCAAGTCCGTACTCTCATGATTTCGCGCGACGTTGGAGTAGTTACAATGTAAATGCGATCCGGTGAAACAGAAATGAAGGGAAAAAGAGAGAAAAAAAATTGCAAACAGAGCAAACCAGTGTTTCAAAACTGTAATTGTGTGAGCTTTTGCATTACTGAAATGAAATTGGATAGTTAGGTACATGCAATATGAAAAGGTTAAAAGAAAGAATTTTCAAAACTACATTTCAGTTGAAAAGTCGTGATACGTTTTACTCTTTAAATGTAGCTAAATGTAAGCATTGATATAATTTCGAATCGCAGATGAATAACATATCAGTATGGTCGATGTATGATTTATAGCATAAAAATATATAAGTGAATTGTATAAACATTGTTATATGCTTCGAAAGCCATTGTGAATTCGTATTCGTATTTCCGAGATGCCAACGGATTTACGATGTCGCCAATTTGGCTCCCTGTTTTAATCAATGCGAGGGTATAGCTCTCAGAGTATAGTTCAATGAATACAAAGTTTCGGGATCCAAAGGGGGCGCTAATCAATTACCGCGCTTAACGCAATATCTTTATTGAGCTACTACTGCGGGACTTCCGTCTAATTGGAATTTTCCCCGTAGTTTAAGAAATTACTTTCGCGTAATTGTTCGTTACGGCTTATTCATTATGATGAAGGAAGAAATCGTTTCCCGTTCGACGCTGTTTATTGCGAGAGAATGGGACAATTTATTGACAATTCGATGGAAGTAAAGTCAGCTACTTATTGAATTAAAAATTATTCGTCGCCAATAATGAAGATGTAACGAACTACATTTCCATTCATTATTAACTTAAATTATCGCAGATAACTCTTATATTCCGCTGCAGTGATTCGTATAATTATCCAGTCCAGTAGTTCTCCGATTTATACAATTAACATAATAAAGATATTGCGTAAAGTTAGGTGCATTAGTAGCCATTTTCCACACGGCAGTTCATCAATAATGAACGTCTAGACTCGTGGACGCCGAGGTCACTTTGGTCGTCGCCACATTTAACGTTCACGTGCTATTATTACGGAATATAAAAGAACAGTGACACCGGAAGAGAATATATTATACTTTAATAAAGACGATACGACCTTTATATACTTTTATATACTAGGCATATTTCTTATAATTTCTCATCCGGCAGATATTACAAGTTACTCTTAATTACTAAAAGACATATTTAGAATTGTAAGAAAAGTTATAAATAATAAAAAATATTTATTATAAAAGTTAAAGCTTTTATACACGTAGTATAAAGTATACGCGAATGGCAATAAAATCACATTAATATTTTTATATAATAGTCACATTTTCGGTTAAAAAAGTCTGAAGGAGAATTGTAAAACTTTATTTATTATCAGTTGCAGCTCACGCGAACAGTCTACTTCTACTTTAATTAATTTCGAAGACTTATGATTTTGCACGCGGCGCCGTTAAAACAGCGAGCGCGGCCGCGCCAATTACGGAAGTAAAAAAGTCGGTCGCCCGTAATTAATCTCGGACTACTCCCTTTTTTTCCATTTTCCCTTATTAAAGCTGGCAAGGCGACAAAGGGAGCATGAATCGACTGTTTTTCGAGGTACGTGCAAGTATTTCGTTCGTGATGTTTTACGAGGTTAGTTGAGCGTATTTCTCCAGCACAAGGAGTGTTCGCGAATTCTCCGATTTTTATAAAATCTGGTTAAAACAGAATAAAAATGGAATAAAAATAATCTGAACGTGCGTTTTACGAACTCTTCGGAGCTGTAACCACTCATGGCCATATCGAGAGCCATCGGAGATTAAAAAAAATTGCCCTATACAAGTTTTATAGTTTTAAGCACACAGTGTAAAAATATTGAAAAATAAATATTACTCTGAGGATAGTTCTCGGTACTGTGCAGGTAAAATTTTCCGGACATTGGCTTTCACCATTAATAATTAATCCGAATAATGGGCAGGAATAAAAAGACATTTATTTTTCATAGAAAATTCTTTTCATTCGCTGCATAAGAGTAGCAAGTGCATTCGGCTGCGAGGGAGAGCATTTTTCGTGAGTGTCAGAATTCTGAGTAGCTGAAAGTGAACGAGAATAGGAAAGAATGAATAGGGGTAGGGTTGCTAGAGAGGTCAGCGCGTGACAAACGAGACTATTTGTCTGAGCCTCCTACACATGGATAACGAGCCGCTTCGAATCTTTCCGTGGAGTACTCTCGCCGCCGGGTCCCTTTCGCCGATGGGCCTCGCCCTTCTCCTCCTATCCTTTTGCCGTCGTACATCTTCTCTCAAATAGACGACGAAAATTGCGTACTTAAAACATGCGTTCACTGTTCCTTAATCCGCAAGCCTTCTACATCTAATTGACGCGATAATTAACGGAACAGTCTATTTGGTGATTAGCGAAAGGCTGACTTTGCGCGCGCAACTTGTGGGAAGGAATGCTCATTACTTTCGCGCATGTTGACGTACGTATGTATGTAAGTAGTTCCGAGGAATATGACATTCCTGTGTCAAGGAAAGCTCGGGTTACCTTGGACGTTCTTCCTATATCTCATTTTCCTCATTACTTATTATTCATATGTCAGGTTTCGGTTTCTTATTAAGTTTCACTTATTAAAATTGAATTGTTAAAATTTTAATATCATATTGCAATTTAATATTTGATTAATATCTAACCCTATAGAAATAAAATAATAAACGAAATTTTAGTTAAGTTCGTAATAACATCAGTATGCTTTTATCATCTCGTATTATTTTATAAATTTTCGAATAAAATCAAAATGTTACGATATTAAAAATGAAATAAAGAATCAAACGGCTTTAGGTTTCAAATAATATATGAAATACCTATAGCATTTTTTTCTTTGTGGGTCACTCGTTCACATAGCCAGAAAGAATAACGAGATTCAATTTTTTGTACAAAATTTTTTCACAAAGAGCCCGCGTGACGAAAGCGGTTAATGCTCGTCGATTATATGGGCAATGGATATGAGGTCGTGAGAGAGAGAGAGAGAGAGAGAAAAATCAAAGGAGAAAGACAGAGATAGAGAGACATACAGAGAGAGAGAAGAGTCCTGTAATCGACGGCAAATTGAATGGACGCATGGATGGTGGCCTGACGTTCGGGCGTCCTTTAAATTCGAATCTTTTTTATCGTCCCCTACTCCCTGGTGGTCCGGTGAATTTTAATATACGTACCGATGCGACAGCTCTCACGATAGAACGGCAGAATTTGAGGGTATAGAAGGGACGGCCGTGCGGGAAGCAGCGCGATAATCCGCAAATAAATTCTGCCGCTGCGGGCTTCTCTTGACATGACGTTAATTTATGCGTTATCCCATCGTCACTGATATCGAGAGCGACGCTTCTTAGATCCTGTTGTTGCAATAATCATCCTAGTTAAAACATATTTTTTAACTTTTAAAAAACGATATTGTTATATAATTTTATTATCAAATAAAATTATATAACAATATCGTTTTTTGCAATTAATTTTAAAAAGATTAAATAAATTTTTTCGAAATTACAGATGTCAATGTTTGATTATTATAAAAGATTAAAGCTATAATATAAACGAAAGAAAGGAAAAAATCAAAATCAATTTCGTATCCCATATATAAACAAAATAATAAGAAATTATCTTTCTTTTTCTCTTCCGTCATCTTGGTCATGTATTGTATAGGTATAAATTAAAGAATGTCTTAACTTCGAGAATAAACAAGATAGTGACGATTGAATTATTTGCGAGGAAAAAATAAAGAGAATTACGAAGCAATAGTCGATAGAGTGAATGGACTAAAATAGTCGGCTATCGAAACATACGACGCGATACCGCAAACGAAAGTGTGTCTACGGGAATCGAAAAAGATACTTTGATTGTCTTTTTGGACCTTTTGGACCTTTCGTCCAAAGGCTGAAACAGATAAGAAGATGGACCGATAACTACATCCAAAGCTTTACAATACTTTAAGTAAGTGTTCCATTCTTTTCCAATACACTTTTTCGCTTATTTTCTGTCGTAGCTTTGAGTCTTTTTCGTTAAATCTTTTGTGATTTCCTCACATCGTGATCTCTATCGGTTACACTTTACTATATCAAAGTCTAGCACTAATGGCAAAAGTAGTATAATATTTATAATCAGTTAATCGGTTTTTTAAACTGCAAGCTATCGAAACTGAAAAAACTAATAAAACTAATTAAATAAAAAATCATATTTATTATATTATTACTATTACCATATTATATGTGGTCAATGCAAAGTTATATCTGTTTAGTAAGAAATGTGACGGCGTGAAATTTTTCTCATGATACGAAAATTGATTTTGATTTTTTTAGTCCTAATGTTGAGTGAAGATTTGTAATTCCGCAGTATGTTGAGATTCACCGATACGTTTCGAAGAAAGAAGTCTATGAGAAAGAATATTTGTCGGCGAAGACAGATTTCTGTTGAATGTCGTGCACATAATATTCCATGAGAATATTACACTCGGTGCTGCTTTAGAAGATTAATGATATTGTCATTGATTAAAATACGATTTGTGAGAACACGTTGTATATACCGTTGTATATGCTGTCGCAATAGTAGTCGATGTATTTAAGTATTTGACAGTGGTCTGGCATGGAATGTAACAAATGTAATATCGTATCGGTAGAAATTCTAGGCGCGGGGAAGTATTATGAGTTAACACACAAAAGGGATGCATTATGAGTTAACAAAGTATAACCGCAGTGATAAAGTAAGCAAACACTTAATTGAGGTTATTTGACGAACGTTTCATATGGCAATTAATGAAAACGTTCCGCGCGTAGCAACGTACGAAACTATGTACCACGCGGGTAGCGTAATTCGGGGTCGCGTCAGCAAGGAGTTTAATTTAATCATACAGCATAATTCTATTATCTCGCATCGTCGCTATTTCCGATGTTCCTCTGCCGTTTAACATTTTGCCAGTGGTGCACGCGAACCGAAAGTAATTGCGGGGACAGAGTACCCGAAATAGATCAAGTTAAGGATACTGGGTCTTAAAGGGCGCACAGGAAAACACTATGCCGTGACGCGTATGGTCAAAGTCCAATAAATCATTTGACGCTCGCTCCCTGATGATATCAGTCATCGATCATATCCCCGATAGAAGGAAGGGATCGTTGACCCCTTCCGTTGTCACAAGCGTGTCCGAGACCGATCGATTATCGATCGGTTAAGTAGAGGCCCTTAATTATGATCAATAACTTTGATGTGTGCTATTATGATGATATGGCGATTCACTTTGACATATTCGCGGTAGTGTTGCGTCAACGATGTGTAACTATAGCACGTCTAACCGTTGTTTATCGATACGCTTATTTGCACTGCGAGGCTCGAGTCTTTGACAGTAATACACGCGATGTAGCAAGATAAATACTAATCGTTTGCATTTGCATGTGAAACATGTTGACCGACATGCTTTTGGAATCGCTCCAAAGCTTGTACGGTTCGCGAATCTTTATAAAATGCTATTTGTATTACCACTTGTAATAAGCGTTGTTTCTCCGTCTATTAGAGAGAAACGTTACGAATACTTTTGTCTGCGGAAAAAAATTGTCGACGCTATATGTATGTGTAATGTTCTTTTAGCGAGCAATCATATTCAGAATCAGCGCTCGCGCGCGTGCTGATTCTGAATACTGCCGTTATTAAAATGTCTTTGTCATGAAAAGGCACAGGACGTCTTTACTGGCGGCTCCACATTGTCTGCATGGTATTGAAATAAATCTACTTTTAAAATTTGTCCTCAATATATCTCTGATATTTCGCGATGAAAAACGAGGCACTCGGCAATAAAGTGGAAGATTCAGTCTTGAAAAGAAGAAAGGAAAAATGTAATTTCGCGACGTGTCGTCTTAATTAAAGGGAACTCTGATATCCCTCTGGCATACGTCTTAATTAATCTGCGCGCGAAAGATACGCGGCAAAATACATTTGTAACGTTCGCCGAAACGTAACGACGCGATATTTCAAACTATAACGATGACACGGCGTGCGCGATATTTCATTTTCTTTGACGTGCAAAAATTGCGCGCGCCGCGCAAATGTATTCTTCGCGAAAAACGCGCTAAACTATTAGGTACAGCGGTATGTATGAAAGAACTCGCGCGGTTAAGAAGAATTTCACTCCAAGTAACACGAAGAACGTTATTGTACGTAATATTTCTTTGGTGCATTCCACAGTATTAAATTCTTTTGCACATGTAAGAACACATTGTGCTCTGCGCGCGATAAATCCCCGGGGAACGAAATAATATTGGATACAGCAAGTGCTGACAGTTGGACATTATTTATGGAGAATACTTTATTGTATTTACGAACGCGCTCATGTCCCTTCTCTCCGATCTTTCATATATACATATAAACTACCAAGATTTCGATGTCTTGTTCTTAGTACTGCACTGACTCTGTATTATGTTTTGAAATATTACTCATGCTAGAAATATCTTTTTCTCCCTATTGTCACGGTGTACTTGCAATGGAAATATTTAAATCGATATGGACGTTTGCCGATAACTTGTACAACATCTTCTTTATTCCTGTATTTCCTTTATTCCCTATTTTATTTATCGGCGTTTATAATCTAATTAATATGATTTTAGTGTGTCGTAAATGCACTTTTTCATTTGCACGGCTCGTAGGTACTATTAAACGTTTAAACAATCGTACTTTGTAGAGAAATTAGCAGATTTAATATCGCCGATGTAGACTAACGATCCGATCAGAGAAAAGTTAACAAAGACTGACGAATTACTGTCAAAAGCTTAAATTTAATTGAATGCTAGCGCCAATCTGGTTGCGTTATTGCTTACATACACTTTTTCAATTTAACACTATTCTCTTTGTGTGGTTCAATCCTTTGTGTTCATTTAATTGGATTGATTAGTTAAACGATAATATTATTAGGTATATTTTCAGTTATAATACCGTTTTATTAAAATAAAATTACAAGAAAAAAGTAGTATTTTTTCAATAATTCTTATTTCATCGGTCAATTTTAATTACACGTTTGTCAATAACACACAATTTAATTTTTAATATTTTTAAATCATTATTGTAATTACGTTTATATTATAATAATATTTTTTTTATTTAAAGAAAATAAAATCGGAAATTAAATGTATTTATTTATGCAACAAGGTAATTATTATTCTACTCGAAAATTATCCAGAATGAAAGTATACGTGGAAATCGGAATGTGCGGGAAATTAACGACATTCTGTCTCGGCAAACCACACTATCGGCCATTTACTTCCCGCGGGTGACATTATTGCAAATTAAACTGCGAGTTATGCGGTATCGATATGTCACGTGCACACACCTCGACAGTCGGCCACGGTACGAAATATTAACGCGTCGGACGGACACGGTGGCTCTTACATTTATTTATTCGTCAGGCTTGCGGGCCGCGGACTCATTACTGCGGCGCATTACCCAAATTGCCGACATTTCCTAGCGCGTCACGATTTCCCCCCTTGTCCTCGTACGCTCGTTTGTTGGCAACCCCTTTCGCCACCGGGGGAGGATTGAGAAAATTTATGGGATTCTTGCATGAGATCACTCGCAAACATAATCCTTACCCTCTAAGACGAATGTCTCCCCGGTTATACGGCGGTTCCATTCCTTTCGCCCTCTTGCACTGCGCGTGTCTTGTTTCTCTCTTCTACCCTCTTCTACTCTCCCTGTTCTTTCGCCGGTTTCTCCAACATTTCATCCGCGCCCGCTTTTACTGATCGCTCGATCGCGAAACTTGCCGGCAGTTTTAGGGAATTTGATCTGCGCGTTCGTGTACCTGCACACATGTATAGAAAATGTAACGATCGGATAATTCAAAAAATTCGTGAAACTCGCTATCTCTGCAAACAAATGAGATTAAATGTTAACGGATATCTATCTATTATGTCATAGACATAATATACCATTAATTTCTATATTTTAAAACGTTCGTTTTAATGTAATATCGCGTTCATTTGTCATATTCTTTCTTTTTCATAAAATGTAATGCAATATGCTAAAGTAGGAATATTGATCGTACAATTGTTCCATTGGTTCGATGAAACTGAATGGTGTTGGAAGTTGTGCGACATGACGATTTAAACGATGTCCGAACTATGGAGACTTACGAGCCTAACCTGTATGAACCTCGCGGTTTGCAGCTAAAGTTACAGCTACGGAAATAAATCCGGTTTAGTCCCGCGGGAAGAGACAGATTTATTTCCAAGCAGAACCTCGGACCGTTCAACCGTCTCTCACCCTCCCGGTATCGCATCGGCAATTTACCACAATCCACTCTCTCTGTGGGAAAAGAACCGATTACGAGGGCATATACTTCAAGCATTGGGTTTATTTTCGCGGATCGACAACGGCGATCAGTTCTTATCTCTGTCGATTTTCCGCACTTACGTTAAACTCCTGCTGCGAAATCTAGAATTCCATTAGTATTGTAATTGTACAGCACAGGGAAGATGTATGGCATTTTTTTAGAGTTTTTAGTAATTTCAGAAAAGAGAGTTAAGTGATATAACATGTAATAATGCGGACAAAAGTAGCAACTCATTTTATTGAGCAACAATTATAAATAATAATTTTAGAAATGATAAAATTGCTAATGCTTATCTGGAATTTACGTGTAATATGCATATTTCACGGAGATGCGAAACAAGTCGCTTTGTTCATCTGTAAGCCCGTGAAATGTTACTGTAGCTTTAGCCACTCTTTGCATAAACCATGCGAGAATAGCGTTAAGCGACAGATTTATTCGTAGTTACATCGCCCCTTCTCCAAGCCCCTTCTCCATTTATAGAGTTACATCAAGATATTCTCCATAGTAGTAACTATGCATGTATTTCTTGCACAAAGCACGATATCATATTAACATTTCAAATCAGATAACGGTCATTTCTCGCGATTATTCGTAACAAACGATTGAAATAAAATTTCTCGCGCTGCCGCTTGGCGCAGTATATCGGGAAACTCTCGGGATTGTCGCGCCCGTAAGTATTTGTTTGTGTGCCGTTCGAGGACGAAAAAGCCGGCTGAGTTATCGTCTTGTCGAAATCTCCTTTTACATCCGGCAAAATAACAGATTTACAAGACGGGATTCCCTACGTGGTCTCGAAATGACGTCGGCAACCTTCGAAAATACATTGGGCAAATACATATGTACCTTGGGCGAGGAGACGACGGGAGGGTTAAGGTGAAAGCCAGCGGCTATACATATAGGTATACACAACACACATATACGATCGCGAGTGCACAAACGTTGCGAACGAAAGCCCCGTCTTTCGACTACATCTTCGCGGTGAATGCCTCGCTACGTGTGATTAAGACTGGACCGAGAGGGATGAGGGCGAGAAAGATCGAGGAGGTAAGAGAAGGACGCGTAGGGGCAGGACGCGAAGCCTCGCCCACTTAAGCCGTCCGCAGTCCACGGTCCAAGATAAATCCCCCGACGTGATGCTCCTACTAACTAACGGGATTGCTCGAAATAGTGCGCTTAGTTACGAGCACGTTTGCGACGGTCGTCTCTCCCTCCCTCTCATCGCCGTAGGACGTTTCGCTCGCTCTTCCTTTGTCTCACCTCAACCCTTTTCATCCTCTCGCTCTCTATTTATCTATCTCGATGTCGCGAGAGACGCTTACATCGCAGCCACGATGGCGTTTTACGATGGCGGAGGTGGTGATGACGGTATTGTCGCGGTGAGAGTTTCTTGCGAGGGCGGGTCGCCTTCACGGGCCCGCCGCCACGGAAGTGCGATTAGTTTTTGTGGGTCACTCGGTTGTGGTTGATGAGACGGAAACATTCGTCTTAAGACCGTCGTGTTCCAATTACTTGGGGACCTAAAGCGGATGTCGCGTTACTGTGTGATGTGACTCATGTGAGCGATCTCCGAAGGAGACATTGCAGCAGCGGCCAAAAGCAGGGCGAGTTTAAGATTTACCGATCTCTGATTTGCCTTGCCTCGCGAATGTACGGTACGTGTGCGGTAGCTGCGTGTAAAGGTTACCGTGCGGAACGAGGTAACGTAACGTAGTGAAGTTACGACGAGCGTGTCAACTAAATCGGAGCGTAAACGGATTAAATGCGACCCACGTTAATTTCACGATAAACACGAAGCACGAGGATTAGGATAACAGGGCAATATGACGGAGTTTCGTCGCAGATTGCTCGGCCGTGTAGACGAATCCGGACGGAGACGTTTGTTTCTCGTTTTTCCTCGAAATCCAATTTGTACCATGCTGCGCCGTAAGTCCTTCGAAATTCCATATCGGTTGCTATTCTGGGGATTATTCCGCGGAGGATGATACGCGATGGAATACCGTGTGTCGGACAAATAATGAATACCGCGGGTGCACGGAGAGTTTCCAGTTACACGGTTTGATCCGGTAAACCCGCTTTACATCCAACTGCGCACTATTTCATCTCCGTGACGAGTATGCATTCGGATCTTAACTTCGTTACGGCGTTAGTTCGGTTGATTCTGAAACGTGCGCGCGCGCGCGCACGCTACAATATTGCGCGCAGCTCCGGCATTTTTTGTCCCGTCGTTTGCCGTCTCTGCCGTAACGCGCTCTCGCCCGTGAGCAGAAAGGAAATAATGTAATTCCGTGCTTCATTTTATCTCGCGCGTCCGTTTCGGCGGCTGATTTCCGGACTGTATGAGTAGCACGCGCGTAATTGTTCACTCGTTACTTGCTTGATAAAGCGGCAGCGGCGGAGTAAACGAACTGACTGAGGGTGCGGAGTAAACGTGAACGGCGTCAGGGCTTCGCCGTTTTATTTGGGAGCCGGTTTTGTGGCGACGCTCGTAAAAATGTAAATTTTATCGGACGATTAAACTTCCATGACCGCAATTAGTGAGCAAACACGGCAGCCGGAATTTATCCCTTTATAATTACGATTTATGCCGCGCCGACCCACGAGACGAGCTCCTCGCCTCCTGTTTTTTTGCGGAATTTGGTCGTAGTCGCGCAGTGGTAAGATCGAAAAGAACTACATACTGTCATTGCCCTATCGTAATTATGGCTCCCCCGGATTAGTTCAAAAAGTCCCGTTCCCGAGTCGTTAAAATTAAACTTTCTTAAGTCGTGGTACTTGTTGTTTAATGGCACGTGTAATCGGATATCCGAGACTCGAGGCTTCGAGTGTTCTGGGGACGAACTTGCTATCGATATTTACGCGAGAAAGATAATACCGTCCTGTAAAAGTACGTTCAAGTATTACTTCTTACGCGAAACCTGCATATGTTTTTCCGTGCATCGCATCGAGCGGATTATGAACCAGCCAATGGTAATGGTAATCCAATATTTATATAGTACCCCGTCGGAAAGTAATTAGGAATCTGATAAAGTGATTTCCATCTTGCGATACTTAATATCGATTAAATTTCTTCTGTTCGAGGCAAATTCAAACACCGATACTTTTTCTCGTTCCCGATTCTGCGAGAATCCATCTGCGCCAAATGGCAGAGCGTTGGTCTTCTCGTAAATATCGTAAATGCACTTCTCCTGTCGCAAGTGAATCATATAGTTGCAGGGTATGCTGATAGGATTGCCAAGTGTATAAGCAATTTTCTATGCAAATAGACATTGCGGATTTTTATATATAAAACGTAATTTAATTCGACAAGGTCTTTTCTTACTGTTGTATCTCTCTTTGATGATATTTGTTGTTAAAATATTGCTGGTATTTGAGGATAAAAGAAAATAAAAGATCTAAAGAATGATTTACATGTTTCCAACATGTAATGATACATCTACAATTTTCCTGCACGTAATTATATTTTTTGTTAACGTTATCATGTTTACGAAAATATTCAAGTATAATTGTTATCTCTGTCGTTAAAAGATAGCTTTTTTTTCATAATTACTCCCACGTTATAAAACTTACATTAAGTTTAAAGGGATTCAGTTTACGTAGATAGAAACTGGAGTGCTTAGTCATAGAGAAACTACTGTATGTTGTAATTAAACATGAATACGCAAACTCGTACTGTATAGTAGCGACGAGCTAAGTAATACAATCCAATAATTCTAATTTCATACCGCGGGTCGTACAGTACCATGCAATTCATTTTGCAAAATGTAATCCACGAGAATGTTTAAGAGCAGGTACGTAGAACGAAGAGAAAAAAAGAAAAGAGTGTGTATATGAGGCGCAGTAGATAAAAACGCGAGCCCCACACACACACGTATGTACGTATAAACAATACCTCATAATTAAAGAGAGAGCAGATTGCAAGCTTTTGCGAGGAGCAAGACCGTCCGCATTATCATACACTACAAACAAACAAGCGAATTCCTTGTCGGCATTTAATCTTCGTATCTGCTTAATGCATGCAAATGCTAAAAAATGCACCTAACGTTGCCCAACCCCAGTCGTTATTCAGCGTTACTTGCGTGATTCACGTCCCGACCAACCCGTTCGTCCCTTCTCTTCTCCCCGCGACGTAACTTGGCGTTTCTTTTCTTTTTTACTTGTGGCCCGCGGATAAATCGACAACGACGACGACAACGGCGGTGGCGGCGAACGGCCTCCATTCCACCCCCTTTCGTTCGCTCCCGACGTCCTCTCTTCCCGCGATGTTATTATTTATGCACTATGCGCGGTACGCGCCACAGCATAATTTTCTCGTCTATTTTTACCCACCCTTTTCCCGCTCATCCTTATATCCCGCAAGTGCAGGGGAGAGGCAGGCGAGACGCGGCTGTGCCCGCGTCAGGAAAACTCCGGTCAGGACGAGCGGCCCGTTTCGCTCGGCGCACATGCAGATGTAACCGCGGCTAAGCATGTTTTAATTATATGCAAGCGCAACCAGGTCGGCCTGGGCTTCTCTGTGCATTCGTTAGTGGTAGTAGTTTGCCGCGAGAGCCCGATTCGTTCAGGTCGCGTTTAAATCGCTTAAAGTTTTATTCATCATTTTCTCTCTGTCGTATCTGCATCAACGAAGTTGTATCAACGAAGAAGAAGTTGTATCAACGAAGAAGAAATGTCGATTAAAAAAAATCGAGAGCCGCATTTTGCTAATTTGCGAATATCATTCTATACATATATTGTTCTGAGAACATTACTTCCGCTACATAAACTCAGCGCTATTATGGAAAATATTAAATTACATTATATAATCTTATTTTGTATATAAATCTCTGAAATTACATATATATATATATATATATATATCCAGTTTACATGTTAATTATGCATGTAGAACGAAACAAGGTTTCGTACATTGACATTGCGAATTCTATAATATCGAAATATTTACGGGCCGCCGGGCAGTGTCTGTTACCTGTTATGGTATTCCGGCTTCAAATTGTATGATGAACAGAACATTCGGCGCGATATCAATCAATGTTCTACCGCATTGTAATACGATGTCCAACGATTTTTGACTCGTCCGTGCTATGAATTTCCTCTCTGTTTTGCAGCTACTAGATTGGCTCCGAGTTTTTGATATGTGTTTGCACATCTGGCAGAAAACATCGGATTTAATAACGGCGCTTTCGCTGATTTCGAATATTACCAAATTTAGGAAGAAAGGAGCACAACCGACCGCTTTTAATTTTATCTATGACGTTTTTCCGCGCGTTTCTTCTCTCGCCCTTCTCCCGCTCTCGTTGCCCTATTTTTTTCCTTTCGCGTCCCGTGGCCTCTGGCCCCTTCCTCTCACCCTCGCTATCTCTCTTGTTTCCTCTCTTTCCTAAAATTTTTTCCGCGTTCGCCACGTTTCTCTCGATTTTCTCTTCTCTCTCGCTGTTTCTCTCGTTCCCGTGCCCATTCCGTCGCTACCACCTTTCCGCTTGTTCCCTTTCCCTATTTCATTTTAGCATCGTCAAGGGAAAAATTATGTACCTCTCTGCCGCATTTCTCTTGCCCCTTCTGCTCGCTGGGCGCAGCTACGTGCTGGCTCTACATTGCCCTGCAACCGGCGACGAAGACCTCTTGGCAGCTTTTCGCTCGTTTCACGGGAGGGATACGTCTCGCGTTGCAAACCTTGCCCGAAAACTACGCGGCTGTCGCCTCGTGGTATATTTGCTCACGTTTGTGACATGTAAACAACAAGAGAACGGCTTGATAAAATTTTTATACTCAAAATAGAATACGGTTTTGTGGTTAGTCAGCCCTTTTTCAACATTATTTACGATGCTGGTTTATTTGAGAACGTACTTGATTTACTTTATGTTTATCAAATTTTGTTAATTTGCATTTTTTGAAAATAGTTGAATTTAGGTTTTTCTTAATTAAACATTTTTTTAAAAAATCGTGTTCGGTTTATAATTTTTTTGCAAAATTTTTTACTTTAGTAATTTAGTAATTTAGTACTTTAAAGGTATATTTTTTTGAAAAAAAAAATAAATTCGTTATGATATAAATGTTTATTCTTATTCTGTATACGCTTTGTTTTCATGCTTCGTTTTACTAGAGCTACGTACACGGTATAGAGAATTGTGTGTGTGCGTGTGTATGTTTTCCACTACTTTTACGCTATTTTGAGATACTATTTCGTGGTTTACTTAAACCACGTATCTTATCTCACCTGCGGTATATTTATATCACCTGCGTAGTAATTCTTTCCACGAATATTGTATAGTATTGCAATTTTCTAAATCGTGTCAATTTTCATAGCTCGACTGGAATATTACGATCGCAGATCTCATCGATCGATGAAAGTTTGCGTTCGTATTTAGCGCACGCAGTTTATTCGCACTCGTGACGTTGCACACATATTTTTGCTCAGCGCATAAAAATACGTTCGAGAAAATTCTTTCCCCGCAAAATCTTAGGAAAGCCGCCGGATGCGAAACAGTATCCGTTGTGCCTAGAAAAAGAGAACGCGATCTAAGCTCTAAGAATAAATTCTCAGACACGTACTCGATCTTTCCCGTTAAAATGTGTTAAGATTTTTATCCCGTAGGGGTATGAAAGTTTCGTACTGCACAGCAGATTCCGCAATTGCACGTAAATTCTCCTTAAAATATAGTGCGGCCCGAACTCTTTCCGACCGCATTGTACGTGCAATGGAACCTTCAATATTTATACGCGATTCATCCGGCATACGAATCGTTTCGTTAATTCGATTCTTTTACTTTGCCGCAATTGTCTTGGAATAGCGACAATATTTACAACAATGATTACATGAATGACACGTTGTGTGGATTAATATTTGAATAATCTATTTACGGGTGATCCGGTGCGTCGCGCGTGAATAAGCTTCGGACGAAGGTCCATCACGTTTATAACAAAAAGCGACACTCGATAGGCGAAACGAAGAGTATCCAGCTTTCACAACAGCTTTTGAAGCTCAATTGCGCACGTTTATTGGCAACGAAACGTTCCACCCCTTCTTTTTTTTTTAATGGCGCACAGTTATTTATCCGCGCTTTATTGGCGAGCAGAAATGACTTTTAATTAATAAACATGAATGCGCTCGACACGAACGCGCAGCTTTCTCGTTATCCGTTTGTTTCAGTAACTATATAGAATCGGGTCATATGAATAAAAGTGACACAAAACGCTTTTTATTACTTTTATCGAATGAAAGGGCTTTGAAAAATACAGATATAAATATTAGTATATTTGTCCTTGCTTGAAATCATTTGTGTTACATTTAGCAAATGATGTGTTTTAATTTAGCAAATAATAACGCGAAAGCATAGAAATAAATCAATACGATATTGAATATTGAATATAATCATTACGTTATTGAAATATATCTTCCATTACGTGATTTAAAAATCGGATGATTTTTCGGACGTATATTTCTCGCCAGCTGTGGAATACGTCGATATTCTTGTTCCAAGTTGAAAATTTATCTTCTACATTTCTCTTCTGTCGTCGGGCCAAAAAAGATATTCTTTATCTGCGCGCGTGCAAATGAATATATAACGTTGCCATGTACGTTAATGCCGATAAATTTGCGAAGCGTGGTGTTTCCGTGTAATATATCTTATCGATTACATAGCTAACGGTCTCGAAGAAGCGTTAATAAACCGCGGTAGACACCCTCTTTCACAAATGGAGCTATATATTATCAATAACTCGTTGAAGGAACCAAGTTACGGCCAAGCGAAATCGCGGCTGATTGTGTGAGATTGTAAAGACGAATGCAAAACGTACGCTGCATGCACCCTGAACTTGGGGCGCCTATTATTAAATATTTCCTACATGCCATTGTCGGTTTTATAGAATATAATCTTACACAAAAGATATTTTCGATATTTACGCCGCATTCAAGTTATAATAAATTTTATTACATTCTTCCGAAGAAGTATGTCAAGAGAAAAGGAAATACAAGAATGTCTTTTTATTTTTTAAACTGTTATATTTATGTTATAATAAATTTTTATTGCGAGACGTGCAGCACAGGCTACATGAAAGTAATGTCCATTTGCGGTATAACCACGGGATATTTTGTTTGGACTTGCTAAAATCGTGATATATATGAAATCCTGAGAGTAGAAGACTATTTGTCGCGGGTGAGATTTCGGAATTGGCAGCGGTAGAGAATTCTTAGCCGTTGAAAAATGGAAAAATCCCACTCGCGCGGAAGACTGAGTGAAACCGGCGAAAAGCGCCATTCGTTCTCATCGACATGCCTTGACAAAACCACTTTGAGAATGTCGGCCAGACGAATAACGTCCCGGGTCCTTTCGTACGGATGATGCACGGCCGCCATTGCTCCTTCGTGGATCCTCCTCCAGTTATCCCTGACAGGAAATTCCCGAGGTGGAATGGAAGGTGGAGCTACTCTTCGACCTTCCTGTCTCCGCTCTCTCGATGGCAGCAACTGCGGCGGCCATCGTATTTCATTCCTCGGACTCACGTGTGTGCAAACGCGTGTCGTGATGCCACACTTCTGGCTATAATTCCATTTAAGAGGTGCTCTCGAGTAGTGCGAATATCACGCTCGAGAAACGATGCGGAGTACCTCGGGAACGGTGCGAGGGTAGTAGAGAATCTAGACGATGGGTCTAGATAGTACGAGTAGGGTCTCGGTTTCCTTCGAGTGGTTTTTGGCGAGAAAGGGGATCGAAACGAAAGTTGCGGAAAGGAGAAGAGACTGTAAGGGGAGATACTGAGATGACTAACAGAAACGGATTAGAGAAATTCAATTCTGAAGGAAGATAATTGCATTTTATGAATTCGAGATAATCGCCAGGGAAGTTATTGGACGATCACTTTCACCCCTTCGTCAAGACGAGTCAGGGGCCAGAAGGTTAGGCAGAAATAAGGGATAAGGATGACGGTACGACGGCGGTGGTGACGGCGCTAAAAGATGCGGCATAACATCAACATAATTTTCAAGAGACGCGCGCGAGATCGCATTTCCATAATGGGATGCATCGAAAGCCGGGATGCTGGGCTGGTCGCTTTCTCCCTCAGGCTCCGTCCTCCGTGTCGCCGTGCCGCCGTACTCTGCTTCGGAGGAGCTAGAGCAAAACGTCGAAAAGGGGTTGCTCGGCGTCGACGACGACACCGCGGAGGTCGTTCTTCCTTTTCCTTCCCTCCATCCCGTACAAGTTGTCGCGTTTCCTTTGATGGATGGGACTCGCTCTCTCTTTTTCCGTCCGTCTCTCCTCATCTCGGCACGAGAGAGAGAAGCAATATCGATATCACGTACATACACATTCCAGACACGTGTCCTTCGTCTCGCTCCACTTGCGTTTTCCCATTTCTCTTGTGTGCATGGCGGAAGGGAGAAGGGTGTTTTCATTAGACGCAACGAGGCGCGATTGCTCTCTGCGGTTTTTCTCTGTCCCTCTTGTCGTATCGCTCGTCCACGCCGACTCGACGGCGTTTGATGCCAGATTTAATCGAGACGGGCTGGTCGTCGTTCCAGTGTATCGCCCGAACTCGGTCGCTCCCACGTTGTTACGCTAATTGAAATGATATAATCTCTTGAACAACGTTCCCAAAACGCTGCCGAACACAACCGAAAGTTACGAGGCATCGCTACGTAAATTCGTCTCTTCCTTGCGGCATCGATGCGATTCCCCGTTGAATTTTAGATCCGCTTTGCATACCGCACGCTTACGAAAAACAAACGTTACGAAAGGTATTTCCATTGGAAAACGTGATTTTGGAATTCATCTAATATATAAAAATCTTATTATTTTACGTGCCAGTTTTAAGTCTCATTTCCACAGGATATAAATGCAATTGAAATCGAATTATGTTTCGCAGTCATAACGGTGCGTTTTAACGGCTGTTTTACGCAATTACACATTAAATTCCGACAAAAATGGAGATTGTTAATGGAGCGCAATGCATTTAACGTTATAATCTATTTAGGCTCTGACATAACTTATGGCACAATTTACATCAAATTTACTCGCCGCCGCAGCACACAACGATGAAATTAGGTTGGTGCCGGGGAATCGTGCACGTCACGATATTTTTAATTAAAAATAAATGGCTAATTTGTACAAAATGAAATTTTGAGCGAGGCGTACCGCGCTGTGTGCCGTTTTCCGTCGAGGCGTAAGCATGAGCGATACAATTTCGCGATTCACAGTAGTCACCGTGAAATTTACATCGGTATTCTGTATTTTTTTTCACCGATATATTTTTTCATCAGCATTTCCCTCGGGAGCTAAACATTTCCCTACGTTTTCCCCTATGGTCAATGCAGATAAAATTTCATCAGAGAGACGGCACACGGGACGCAGTCTAATGGAAATCGCCATAAACGTCCGCGAAAACGTGCACGTGATTGTGCTGTCGATTGCAATGATACTAAGCGGACTCCGGGCAATTGATAAATCTCTTTCGATTCGCGGTTAGCGTTCCGTCCTGCATCGGCTGCGCGATAGCCATTCCGGCGGCATTTCTTTAAAGGGGATCGTATGGAACCGTCGAGAGCAATTGCCGATCTCAGGTCTCTCAACGTCGTCGTCTCGATATCGCGCACGAAATCGGAAGCGGATTTTCTCATTGTATTTTCCGCGGCAGCCGGGGGGTATATGCCTCTATGTTCCTCAGGATTTTCCCTCTGGCGTATGTGTAACGGGAACGTCGAATGGGAAAAGCGGCACGTCGAGAATGGGAAAAGGATACCAGGCACAGCGCGCCTCTGTGGAAAATGGAGGGTGGAGAGGAAGGCAAGAAAGGGAAGACACGATTTAAGTGGCACTCTCGTTTCTGTAACGACTGCGCCCGTGGAAGGAAACGGGTATATTCGTTCAGCACACCGCCGTTCTCCGCTATCCTAGCCACCGCAAACTGTCTTCTATTCGCAGTCTGAACTGTAGTCCCGCCAAAGAAATATAACGATGCGCTTATACGAGACTTTCAGAAGGTGTTTGCACAATGAAATCAATGTGCTTTTTATTGCAAAACGTTCAGACGTGGATTAGAGTTTGCGTGAAAGCGAGATTTCACCTAATGAGTGAAGTAATAAATATACGATATTACAAAAATTATATGTATATAAAATTATACACATAAACATATATATATGAATATGTATATGAATCGAAATTTGAAAGTAATTATATTGGGAAATGGTGCAATGTCATAATTACCTCGACTGATTCTGTCCATTATGCATTGAGTTTCTGACGAATTAATGAGAAAGCTCCGCCATATCGTTATACCATTGTTTTATCTGATGCGAAGCATACGCGTAAGCGAATAACGAAGCACAGAGCGAGAGCTTTTGAAATGTGCAGGTAACAAGCGAAGTTTCATAATGAGAACACCTAAGCATCGTTAGCATATGATTTACGTGAGTTAGATTTGAGATTCTGATTTCATTAAGGGATACGTAAGGCGGAACGTGAAACGCGATCTCGGCCACGCCGGTTTACCAGTGCCTTGGAAGGCACCCTCGTAATCTCCTTTCCTTCCACGTGAAACCGCAGCTTCGGCAAATAAACCGTCGCACTTAGGCACCTTTGGTGAACAGATTGACCTGCTGGCTGACCGCGCGCGAAGGTGTTAACGTGAGTTTGCTCCAAGCGACAGATAGAGCGAAGATGAAAGAGAACCAAAGTAATTACGTTCGGAATCTCGCGCGGCGAGACTTAAATCTTCGATAGTGGAGTTGACACCGAGAGCACGAGGTGAAGCGAGAGAAAAGGAGCGAACGTGGGAGGAAAGAGTTGGGGGAGGGGGGAAAAAAGGCGAAACGAGCCGACCGGCATCGTCGCGTCGCCATTTCCGCTTTTTCGCTTCCGACCTTCCTTCAGAACTTTGCCCATTTTTGCGGCGTCGTCGGTGCACCTCTACGCTCCGCGTCGGCCTCTCGCGTTTTCGCCACCCTCTTCCCTGCCCCCCTCACTTTACCGCTCTTCCATCTCCCTTTAAGACCGTAACGTGCCGCCGCCCTCGCATTTCCTTCGTTGGAATGGAAGCGGATCCATTCTTTCTGCTTTTCATTCATGATGCTTGAATCGCGGAAAATGCAGTTTCCAGAGAGAATAATGCTTGTATCTCTCTCTCCCCGCAGAGTTTCTTTGGTTACGGTAATTCGCGAGAGCAAGCGGCTCTCGAGTACTACCTCTAAATGGGAGTATTTAGTTTCGTCAGCCTTTTACCTCAGCAGTGTCTTTTCGCCGCGATTTATTTTGCAAACATATTAAAATTATTAACTCGCCTTTATGGTGAAACATTTGTTCATTTATATTGAGAAATACTTTTTTAATACGAACAAATTACGCTGAATTTATATTTTTGTTACATACAATTCTATTATGATTTGCGCAGCTAATTTCCAACTCGAAAAATTTCGTTTCTTTAACTTTAATTTGTTTACTATTTAATTAAAATTTATTATTACATATTTTTAAAGTATATATATCTGTGTATATCTATATGTATAATTATGCAAGTTTAAATTTATATTTAGGTAGAGTTCTCAAGATGATTTTTCCATTGATTATAACGCTTCATAGCGGCTTAACAGATTATAGTTGTAATTACTTCGTAGCACTGACATCTACTAAGAATACTCTATTGCAGCTGTTGAAATAGTTAGACCTACAAGAGTATGGCCTAGCTGAGTCTGACAAATGCATCTGTGTAATTACTGTAAGCCGCAAGCAGTCTGCTAGAATTTCCTAAATAAACTGCACTCACTATTTACCAACTTTAGTCTAACGTAATGGAAAGGTGATCTGAAGGGAGATAGATAAAAATATAGCACGAAAATCATATACATATATGTACTCTCAGATATTAGAAAGTTTTTCAATTTCTGAAAATAAATTAAATTTCTATCATCTATATGAAACATAAAATCTGTACAAGATATAGAACGTCACGATACATCACGCGAATTGGGTGAACGCACGCAGAGGCATACATTGAATTTTATGTCGCGCCACTCGAGATAGAAAATCATGCTAGCGTGAAACAGCGAAAGTTCAAAGTTATTAACCGAACTTTATAGACGATGGAAAGGGCTAAAACGTGCTGCGTTGGCATTACGCGTTCATCGATTGTATTCAACTCGAAGTCAGCATATTAAACCTCGCTTGTAAATGAGCAAAAGAAAACGAACTTGCAAAAAGATGGAGAATCAGATAACATATGCGCGGCGCGTGTAGTTAAAGTTGTTAAAGCAACAAAATGCGGAAACGGTGATTATTGGCCGATAATAGGCATTTGCAAATGTGTATGATGCGCCATATAAATTATGGCCGTACAGTATGCGCATAAATTACGCAGTATGAACTATTAACGGAGTCCCGATATAGAGGGAAAGCCCGGGTGAGCGTTGACGCTCCATTAACCATTGGCGATTGAACAATCGGGTGGAAGCTGCTAAAATCCCCTGCTATAGAGAATATTATATTAAAATTAGCCCGGCGTGTAGGTTCTACGCTTCTAAATTTAACCGGGTACAATGTCCAATCTGCCGAACTGGCCGAGCACTGCGGTAGCCTCACTATTCCATTTCGCCTCGGCGAAAGCAATTAGTTCTATGGTTTATGTTGGGATATTAATAGCGCATAGTGACTCGATTCGTTAACTTACTCGCCGGACTACGCCTGAGATTACATGGATCGTTCATCCATACGAGCAAGGACTTGGTCGCATCGCGTTACGCTGCGCCGCGCCACGCCGGCATGAAAATTAGCTGGAGCTTCTTGGTCAATTTGTGAGCCAAGGTACCGTGCCGAAATTACCCGAGTTTATGACTTTCTCTTCTGTCTTGTCGACGTTACGCCATGATAACGTACGTACCCTGTAGATATATATATTGCGCTCAACGCACGCTCAAGACGGAAGGCATCACGTCCACGCGCGAGCGAGCGTATTCACCCTTACGGTGCAGTTTCATTAGCGGCAACGAGCATTATCAAATAATAACTTGCTCACCGGCGGGCGTCACGGATCCCTTACGTGCCGCATCCCTACGGCCTAGACACACGAAGATCGATAGTTGCTCCATGCAGCTTGTCTCGCGTCGCTAAACTCACTCGTCTTCATCGTTATACGTTATCTACGTGCGGGCTGATGTGTTTTAGCGCAATTCGTCGTTTATGTCTCGCTAAATACGCGGCCGTCAACTATTACGGAAGTGTTACGCGCGCGCGCGCTCGCTCGCGTTAAGTCGTCGACGTGCACTACCTGGGTATTAGTCGCTTTATCTCGTTAAATAACGTTCCTCTCCCTCCCTGGTTATTATTCGCGTAATATTCGTGTAATATTGTTCCACCCCCCGCGGCATCTCGCCCCCTTTTACTGAGATATTACTTTTAATATCTTACGACATCTTGGCGAACGATGTAGCGGATTTCTCGTTCGCCCGCAAGAAGTCCATCATGCGGGAGTGCGGTTTAATATTCGTTTTACGTCTTACGAAAAATATCCCTCATATTTACCGCGACTAATTGCAAGAAATTTCATATTGAGTGAGCTCTGATAACAATCAAGTAAATAGAAAATGTGTCGAGTACTGCTAATGCTATAATTGACGTAACTATAATTGATGCATTCACAAAGTAGATTTATGTAACATGAAATAATTTGCATTTCACAACAATTCATAACATCTCGTTTGTAATCTCGTGTAAAAGAAATATTAAGCGAGATATTTAAAATAAAATTTTACATCTCGAGTTGCAAATGACTTAATGGTTAAATTTTTATTACAGATTAAATGAGAATGTTTTTAACTGACAATGAATGTGAAAAGCAAACAATTATTGTAAAATTCAAACAACAACTCTAATATACTCAGGTATATGAGATCGCGATAAAGAAAAAGCGTCATTGCAAAATACATAAGATTCATTTGAGCGAAATTAAATTGTTCGACTGAAACACAGCTGTTTACGTAAAGTACTCGCCAATATCTGTGTATGTACGTTCGAAAAATTTGTATTTCATTTAACGTCGGAGAGCCAGGCGCGGATATTAAAGTTCACGAGGTTTTTCCTCGTGTTTACCTCGAGGATTGAAATTGAAAGAGAGATCAGACCGTGCGTATATGCAGTCAGTAGTTCGTGTGCACAGAGGGTATTTCGCCTAAGGGACTTTGAAATGCGGTTAAAAGGAAATATCTCGCTGGTTTTTCGGATAGGATATCCGTGGAAATGCGCTGGGTATCCACGCTCCCGCTCTCTGTTACCGACCTTGTCAAAAATACAGAATAAAAGACAGCGGAGTAAATCAAAGCGATGGTACGAGTGTAGCAGTTTCGAAAGGGCTGAACGGCAGGGAGAAGGAAGGCGGTCGACAGAGAGAGAGAGAGAGAGAGAGAGAGAGAGAGAGAGAGAGAGAGAGAGAGAGAGAGAGAGAGAGAGAGAGAGAGAGAGAGAGAGGGAAAGAGAAGGAGAGAGCTGTTCGTAAGATTTGCCAAGATTTACGTGCCCGGAATTCCCTGCATGGATGCCCCGAGTGCAAGGAATTCTTCGTGCCCCTTTCGCTCGCCTTCGGTGCTGCTGCTCTCTGCTGCAACTCTGCTTGCTACTGCAACACTCGTGAAAACCGTACAGCGACGTACGGTTACGTGCCCACGTATGCCGTGCCCATCTTTCGTCGACGCGTGACTGTAAACTATTCTTTGACGGTAAACCCGCCCGCGCCGCCACGCTATCGCAAACTACGTGTCGGATTGCACGTACCGAGCTTGCGGTGTATCGTTGCCACAGCGCGGACGTGTCCTTTCCCTTATACCGCGAGATAGGTCAACCTTAAAATAAACTGCTTCCCCCTCGACTACGTCAAAGTTATATTTTTTTGAAGAACCTATCTCGCGCTATCTCGCTACGAGCTTGTTAGTCATTGTAAATATTTGCCTCGTAATCGAGTTTACGATCCCGAGCTCTCTGTGGCATCAAATGCGACAGCAATTTCTGTTGACGTGCGATTTTACAGTTTTGATAGCCCCGAGGTAATACAAATACGTCATGATTGTTGTATGTATGATTGAAGATTATATTATTATGATAATTCGTGGTAATCTATGAAAATTTTAAATTGAGAAATCGATGAATTATTAATCGCTAGAATGCCTAATGTAACGCATCATGCGTCAATGTTAATGCAATATATTATCTGTAGAAAATAAGCGTATGATTATAGTGTGATATATTATATCGCTGTTGCAATAATTATTGGTACTCGATGAAAATGTCGGTTTAAACATTGATAAATTGCTTATTCACCCGGGTAATTCTTGTTCATATTCATTACCGGTTGGGATATCATTTGTCACCCGATACCGAGCATATTACGCGCGTTTAAAGTGCAACTAACCGATCGTCTGTGGTGGACGCGCGCAATATCAGGCTGCTGGCGAAATTGCGGACGGCGTAATGCCAAGTCCGCGGTAATTACGGTCCAATTGTCAACAAGTTAACACGGTGGGACATGCATCGTGCATTTTGCTAACTGCGCAGATTGTCCTATCAGTACCGACGTAATATTTTGTGTGCTCAACAATGAAGTGTTCGGTTACAATAGGCTACAATGAGCACATTTGCGTGTAAGTTAAATAGTTGTATTGCGTCGAGCGCGACTCTAATTATTTAACTCGTGCCAATATCTTTCTCATGCAGAATAACACGTAGATTTATAATGGAGAGAGAAAGAAAGGGAGATTTACAGGAGGTACGCATTATTTAGCACTAATAAATGAAAATGTCCTTAACGTGTGTTTATATGAATTAGCTGTTTGTTTTCGAATTTTATACATTCTTGCGGTTTATCGATCGAATCGGTACGTGGTTAAAATTATGGACACGTCATTGATCACAGCTTATTGTCGATGCGCATTCGCTCGATTGGTTTTCCCGAGCTTAAATTATTACGACCATTCGAGGTTTCCTTGTCGCGTTTCCGCGCCGGAGAAACGATCGATAGCACAGGTATCGAAAGTGAGCATAAATCACAACGCGGTACGATAACGTTCCCGTTACGACAACTATCCGCTGTACATTTTCGAGAGATATAGAGCAGTCGGTAGTCGAAGGAGCTTGCGGATATCTTCTGATATCCGTCGTAAACGCAGCGCAATAATTCTTGGTAAGGGAGAGGTCTCGGGAAAGCAGGCTAAAGGCGAATTCCGTGAAACGATATTACCGCGTCTGGTTTCAAGCACTATACTGCGCTCGGCGGTATTTCGACGTAATAACCGTGCCTTCTAAGCTACCATCTGTATTGTACTTGATAATTTTACTTGCGAAATCCCGTTTGAACGCAAACTAATATACGTCCACGACAGAGAGATCGACACACGGTGTTGGAAAGAGAGAGAGAGAGAGAGAGAGGAAAGACATAAAACATCGTTTTAGGGATACGTGGCGTTGGCAGCGCAGCACCGCGAGATGACAAATTGCCACCGCGGTTGTTAATCTATCGTTTTTGCTCCAGTTGGTTGAGGTCAAACGTGTCGTGATGTATTTTCTTTCCGGCAAGGCCGCGATAAATCCTCGTTACGTCCGACCCGGCCTTCTTGTAACTCCGCGGCCAGCGCGAACTTGCGCCGCGGATCGCAGCAAATCTTTGTAACGAATGGATCCATGGTCGCGATAGTTCCCGATAAACGTGATCTTACGACAGTCGCGCGAAATGGAGAGATAAGAAGAAGAAGAGGAAAATCGCCAACATCCGGGACGAATATTCTCCGTCAAGATCCGTCTCGGATCAACTGGCCGACCGTTCCTCCGGTCGGCGCGCGATCTATCTTGTTTTGTTTTGACACGATATATCGGTTGACTCGCTCGATCTTCATAATCAAATTCTCATACAAGTGAGATGTCCGCGGGCAACATTTTTCTCTCTAGATGTCTTCGAAAGTACGTGCAACCTCCATCCGTCTTGTTTTATCTCCCGCCGTGTGCTTTCCGCGATTCTCTACGCGCGCGCGACGTTGATGAAATGTCAAGCAGCTTGATATTCCTGTGATTGATGCGTACCTTGATAAAACAACTCATTTCTGATGAAGCGCCCGGGAGTGCTTTTCTCGGACAACATGAGCTTCGGTTAACATGCGCGCGAATTGCACGTGTAAGAGTCGCGCAGAGATCCATTTCTATCAATGTAAAAGTGATTTATGGGTATATTGTAATTGATCGATAAAGCGATTGTACATCCTGTTATTATTCGCGTAAAAAATGTGCGTCATAAATTTTACACGACCATACGCTCTGAATATTTCGGTCACTTTCGAATCTCGACGACACATTCCATTGTGTGTTCCGCGATTGACTGTTAAAAAAAATTCGGAATTTTATATCAAGAGGAAACGTCTTTTAAAATAACCCACTCGTATTTCTGGTTTGTTTCGAAATCACAGAATAAAATTTTTTTTTGTACTTTCGCACCGCGCTTCTCCTCGTTAATTCGTGACGCGCTCTCAACGTGATCAATATTCCGGGCGGTTGCACGATTGAAACTAAATTTAGTCCAATGCGCAGGTGTGATCCTTTTCTCTTTAGAGTTTTCGCCAATGACAGAATCACTTGGCGTCCTCCGTGTGCGAGAGAAGCTAGGGATTTGCACGGATCGGTCATCCGTCGGCAGTTTACGACGTGTGAACTGTAAATTGTGGCAACGTAGTCGCTCTGCAGTGACATTCCGCTCGAGTTTGTAATGCAAACGTAGTTCAACTAAGGTCAGTGTACGCTGCTTTGTAGGCGTTCGTTGATATGGAATTAATGCCGATTTAGCAATCCGTTCACGTCCTAACTTCTCATATTATTACAGACGCTTCAGATGGTACTTGCGAACATAAAAAGTCTATGAATTAAAATGTTAAAAAAAAACTGTGCGATATAAAATTATTCAATCTATGATCAGTTTCGGGGATTAAAAATTTATACATGGCCACTTTACCACTTCAAAAAAGTAATTTTCTATTAGTGTTTAATTTATTTTTCATTATAAAGTTGAGATAAAGATAAAATTGTAATATATGTATACATATAATTAAAAAGATAAGATAATGAATTCATTAAAAAATTTCACTGTCATTTCAAATGGTTTAGGAATCAGAGTCATGATAATACAATATTGTTCGCGGCTGTCGTGTAAGCTCGTTGTTTCTTGAGGTAGAAGACGCGTAAATAGTCGTGAGAACGATCAAAGGGAATACGAAATTATTCTACTTCGCGAGGTATACATTTCCTAATTCTGCAAAGAGCGTCAGCTGGCCTTGGTGAAGGAAATTGCAGGATTACTGTACGCGGACTCCTTTGACCTTATATCTCGATCGAGGTACGGTTATTTCTCTGTCATGAAAGTTACTGGATTTCTATCTGACGACGCAGAGATTTCTCAATGTGTCGATTATCATAACAATATATGGTGATATCTTGATATTATGAATTTTTAACGAATTTGACTCTTAGTTTTTGCGATTAATGAAAAATTCGATTATACTTTTCACAAAATTATATTTTATGAAAAAGTTAGTTTTTTAAATAATTTTTATAGATTTTTATTATTAATTTTAGATAAATATTTATTTATATACTACTTTTGTAATTTAAAATTTTTTCGCTTTGTTCATATTTTTGTAAAAGTTTTTAGTAAAAATATAAGCAAAATATAAGCATAATTTAATGACGTTGATAAATTGCGCGCTTCATTACGCTAACAGTCGCTAGTCGGTGAATTTTTCCGCGGAGAACAGATTGCAATTTGGCGAGCCTTTGACTTTCAATTCGCGGGAAAGACAACCGAGATTTCGCGACTGAGAGATTCTAGGCCGGGCATTAAAACACCGCATACCGTAAGCACCGCAGTAAGATGCCTCTCGACTTTGCGGTCTCGCATTTGCGGGAAGGCACGCTGCTCATGCCATTACACGGGGCACGGAATTACCATAAGCTGGTCGGTGATGTTTATAACTGCTGTGGATTTAATCCCCGCCCATTCTATGCCACATCCCGCGGGCTTGCAGCGAGTTTCACAAACCGTACGTATCCTTTGACTCCTATCGCGGATTTAAACAGCTATATCGTTTTGTGTATCGCATTGTGTCGTCGCAAGTTAAACGTAGATGCAGAGTCTGAAACTTCTATACGAAATATTTTCTGTTAATCTCGCTCTGCTATATTATAACTAATATGAGTAATATGAGGAAACGGTGAAATCGTTTAAATCCTATTTCTTGAAAAATAGTTTGATAAATAGTTAACTGGTTATTCTATAAATTTTCTGAGAAATTCCGAATAACACGTATCACATCGATAATCCGATTTCGGGCTGTTACGTTCAACGGAATCACGAGTCACGCATTATACGGCGACCCAGCAATTCGGCAGAAGTGGTTCGAACCCGCCACGAGCGCGACGAGTCGATCTCGTTGGGATCGAACCAATTTAAATATGCCAATCCTCGCCAACCCGTCGAAATCCATCCTGTACACACAGCCCTAGACATATATGCGTGTACAACTACCAACGCAGAAAGCTTCAACTATTATATATCGGAGAAATCCCGATTTGCGATCGAATATGGCACGACGGCGCGGTGTGTCCCGACTTTCATTTCGTCCGGACGTGCGCCGTCGAACGCAAACTTTCATCCGCCGGCTTTAAATCGAACCCCTAATCGGGCATTGGAATCTTGCGCAACCCTCGCCCTCCTTTGCATAGACGCGAAGCGTCTGGCTGCAACCAGAAACGTCACTACCATCCGCTGCATCTCTACCACTTCTCTCCCTCTCTCTCATTTTTAACTCCCCTCCTTCCCTCGTTTGCTTCTCTATCACTCATTCATCCATAAACCATTCTCCCTCTCAGTTGTGGTTGGTCTAATTAACAAAATAGTCTACTTCATTAATGAAGCAAGCACATAGTGACGGAACGTCAATGCGATGGACGTTGTTTCACAGTATGGCAATTCCATTTTGACGATGGATAATCAGAGGTATTGAAACGTATTACGAGATTTTACTTCTGTATTTAAATAAAAATTTTTTTTCATCGGAAAATTTTTATTTACAAGAGGAGATTTGATCGACAGCTATGGTTTTTTGATGGTGTCTTTGACGCATCTCTGTCGCTGCACGAGTAATAGTGAAAAATATTTTTTCAACGTACCATATATCGTATATCCAAATATAGAAATATGGCACATGTTCATAGTCATGAAATTCGTAAAATGATGGAAATAGTATAAACATTGAAGTTCGGAAAAAATATCGAAATTTTCTCGTTTGAAAAATGTGACGTTTAATTCATTAATTTTATCCTCAATCTTGTTTCTAAAATTTCTTATTTCTAGGAAAAGCGGAACTTTGTTCAAGCTAATTTAGGAAAATTAATCATTTAATAATTACAAAAGTTGGTGCACATAATAATTAACCAAGTGTTATGTCGCGAGATAAAAGAAGCTTATTATGTCAATGCTTGCGGCTAATCCCTTCCAAGGATGATGGACTCCGCTGTATTTTACTCTCTGCTAGACAGTCGGTCGATACAGTCGGCTGCCAACGTCGCGCGGGATGAGCGCCGGGCGAAATTAAACAAAATAGAACTTCCATGCGTCCGTCCTTCTCCCGGGAAGGGAGTTAGCCACCTCCGCCTGCTGACCTCCGTTTATTTGCTCGTTGCTCGTCTCTGCCCGGGGTTGGTAGCGTGAACACGCGCTCACGGTCGTGGCAGTCTCTTTCTCGAATGCGATTTCAATTTCAAAACGTATTACACGAGAAGCGCGAAGCTGACGGTTACATTCAAGGAAACTCGCGTGCGATTATTTATCACATCTTGGAAGAGACGTATCAGTTCTTCTGATAGTTATGATTTATTAACTAATACAAATTTATTTCAGAATTAAGCTTTATTTTTTAGTATTTTCTATCTCATCAGAATTCGAATCAAAATCTTGAAGAATATCTCTATAGCAAGATATATACGGTGAAAATTTTATGAAATATATAATATAATTTATTTGAGCATGCAAAACATCTGTAATATTTATTTTTCTCCTGAAAGAGATATATGTTTTAAAATTATCGTACTATGTAAATTTAGATAAAGCGGAGTAATACTTTGCTACCGTTTGTCTTCACGTTTCTTAACCCGCTTCTCCGAATTGTTCCCGGATCATTCGGGAGTTAAGATTCTCGTAACGACGAGATTATCGGCTCGTAGCCGCGCTTATTTAGAATACAATCGAGGATTTTCGACGAGTCTCATCTACCTCGGGATACAATCGGCTAATGGAAGAGAAGCGGATGGAACGAGCCCGCGGAGGAAATGAAAATACGATTAGAGATGGTTGGAATAGGGTATTTTCTTTTCACTCTCTTTCTCGCCTTTCGTTCTTTCTTTCCTTTTTCTTTTACTTACGCATTCAAGTCTCGACGTACACGCACGTACACACACATATGTATATAGGTACTCGCGTAATACGTACGAAGATTTCCCTTATCGATATACTGTGTCGTTGATCCAAAAGCTCATGGGCGGATTTTGCGCGGAGTAGTTTGAAGGTGAGCGAATATGAAAGCTTCGCGTTCGCTCATCTTCGGGATTAATTATAGCATCAACGAAAATTTTCGGAGGGATGAAACGCGATTCTTGTTGCAACTTGATGCATTTTATAGTTCATTAGTAGGATGTCGGTATATCGATTTCATTCGAGCGACAGTTATCTCTTTAGAACATTAGCAATTAGAGGGATTATTGTTGTTGCGTCAGTAATATGCACTAATCAGCACGCTTTATCAGCCGCGCTTAATACAAGTATTTTAATTGGAGCATCGCAGTTTTCATCGACATGTACTATTGTGTGAATTGAAAGAACAGAAAAAAAATTTAGTTTTCACAATCAAAAATCGATAAAGTCATTTTCTGAAATTATATATTATATAAACTTTGGTGAGAAAAGATGAATATGTATATTGATGAGGTATTTCGTTTTGTTTTTATCAATCATTATTTTGTATTGATTAAGGATCAATTTAGTATTTGAATTATAGCTGCAAACCAGTTATGGGTAAAGCAGGGTAATGCGTGCTTATCGCTAGTTGTGCAAATACCGCGAGCGCAAATAACGTGCATTTTAATGTACTCAACAAAAACCGAATGTTCATGCTACTGGTTAGCTTAAGCCAGATTAAGCCGCATTATTCCTACGCGGAGCGCTGGACGATTGAACGGACGAGAGGCGAAGCCGAGATGTTTTATGAGGATTACTCGTGGAAATGCCAACAAGCATGCATGCAGAGCTTCTCGATAAACGGGACAAATCGTATTGGCAAATCTCCCATTCACGTAGGTAAAATCCAGTTGGAGAACTGATCAAAGAACCAGTAGATAAATGAACCCTGCGGCTCGCAAGCTCTATCGTTGCATAATTATTTGCACAAACCACCTCGTAGGGTAGGCATAAATCGATCTTGAACGTGCAAACTTTGGTCGATCGATTAATAAACGGTCGCTCGCGTTTATTCGGAGGCTGGTGTCTATGCGAAGGAGACATGGATTACAATCGCGATCGTGCACGAGCCGTTCATGTAGACAGATTTGCCCCATACCGTTCCCTATTATTTACGCCCGCGATTGTAGGCCGGGGCAAGGCCAGTGGGCAATAAATCGATCCAATCCTACTTCGATCGTTCGATGCCTAATCGCTTTCGAGCTGCTTCCGAGTGCGATTTTATCGGAATCCTATAAAGAGTCCGCGTGTCTTCGTGTTCGCGGCCTCTCGTTCCCTCGCGTCCTTTTGCCTGCCACGACAAACCCCCCGTGTACCCGGCTGATATTTTATACATTAGCGTGCACCTTCTAGCACCTTGTAAATCAATTTTTGCACTGCCTCCTGAATCGAATTTAAATGTCTCTGTGGGATCGCAACGGGCGACCGCAGACAAGACAGGGAAATGCTTTTGAATACGAAACAGAGTCGCCCTCGTATCGCGTTTCGCCGCTGGTTGCGAAAGTATCTTCTTACGAAATCTGTTCCAAAAATTCCAAAAATCTGTTTAGAGAGAAAGAGGGACGAGTGAACGATCGCATATTGTTCGATTTGAATAAAACGCTGTTGTCGTTACTCGAATTTCTTCTTCATTCATATTCCTCATCGATGAACTATGCTTTCAGTTGGGGATTGAGAGAAAGATAAAATATGTAACGACGAGGGCGTATTTTATATCAATGCTGAAAATTAATGAGACGCGTATAAGTAGCATCGTTCCAATTTTTATGGCGTGATTATTTAAATAATTATTAATATTTCTTTATTTTTATCACCTACCCTCGTTATTTTCTGACTTGCTCTCGCATGTATGTTAAAACGCATTGACTCGATTTCACACCGCACATTAGCGCCATTAGACCCGTTAGCACAGAGATATCATCCGCAGAATGAGATTTATCAACCGCATTAACATGCGGCATTCACATAATTGGCATAATCCCGCCATTGGAATTACGCTCGAAAGGGTCGCCGCGTGTACTATTCAACGCGTGTTCAAGAAGGGGTATAATTGTGCTAGTTACGCGATACAATGAATGATGATGCTCAAGGGCGAAGGGGAAAGGAAGGGGGAGGGGGAGGAGCAGGAACAGGTTGCAGGCAATCCGGTACTCCTAGAAGAGGAATAGGAAGCTGCTTTCCATTCGTACGCGTATTAATCATGCGTTGTATTACTCGCTATACATGTGTCGAACGTAATAGCTTTGTAGATTATGAAAACTTTCATGTGCCGTACAGTGGCGATGTGCGGTATCATTGTGTGTCTCGCAACTTGGAAATGAATAAATCGAAGCCAAGGGAGGTTTCATTGCGAAATATTAATGAAGCGAAACAACTTTTAATCGTTTCGCGTCTCATTGCGTCCGCTGTTTCACGAGGATAAATTAGCGCGATCCGATTAGTTGCCGTTTAATTAATTCATCATCACTCAAAGACACCATTGGTGACACGACTTAACAATCCGCGAGAATTCCCATCATCCGCATTGCGAGATAAAGACGCGGTCCTCGGTCACATTTTACAACGGTGCCCACGTAAAATAGGGCGAGTAATCCGTAATACCATTGTTACCGCGAAAGCACCGCGCGAATATTATATTACGTCGGGTGAATACAAGAACACTAGCCGTTCTTTCGGGTAGAAACGATGCGGGGAAAGGAAGAAAGAGGAAGAGAGCGAGAGCTCGTATTATCCACTAAACATGGTCGTGTATGCACTGAGCATCGCGCTTGGAGTCGGACGGACAAAGTCGACGCCTCACGTCTCTCGTAATTGCGTACGTTTTCGCATTGTAGTAATCCGCTTTGAGCCAGCGCGGCGTAACGCACTATTCTTTGTAGGAATGTTTTGCGTTACATTTCAATCTGGAGATACCGCGTGCGTGTTACACTCATTTCTACATTTGTGTTTTTTTCTTTTGCACAATAATCTCGTTTTTATTTTAACAATAAACGCGTCTAAAATCGCTACAATTATTGTTTCGTTTCATATGACGATGATGGTATTTATTATATTCTCGTGGTGACGAAAATAGTGATGCGACCGTAACGCAACGCGTGTAGATTGCATACGCAAGATTTTAACGAAGTCGGAGAAATGAGAAACCACGCGAGAGACTAACACGCCAGACCAGCTTTAAACTCGTTAATTTACTTGAAACGAACGAGTAGAAAAACAGGTTTAATGCGCTGCTAAATACTGAAACAAGATTTGGTCTCAGAAAAGTTAAGAGGCTTTTATTCCTAATGCAGCGGATGCACGAACGGCAAATTACGCAAGTTCTCATCTATGACGAAAAGCTATTAGATGCTCAAGTAAAACGAATTATCCCGCTCTCTCTCCCACTCTCTCTCTGCCTCGCGGAGAATAATTTCGATTTTTGTGTGTCATAGTCAGGTCTCTCTCTCTCCGCAAACTGGCCGCTGAACGGTAAACAAACAATACGTCAGCGTGATAAATGTGATGCCAGTGTCGATGCACGCTCGTGTCGATGCAAATTCATACCGATGCAAATTAAGACAGAGAAATGAGATCCTGTGTTATGTGTGTGTGTGTGTGTGTGTGTGTACATGTGTTTCTATGTTATGTGTTCGCTGTTGCCGCGTTTTAAACGATTTTTCCACTTTACTGTCAAACATGTCGACCGTAGTCATTCTCTCATTTTACAGGATGTAAATAAAGGGCGTCAAGTGAATCGTACAATCATTTGAACTGTCGGAGCGTATAGGTGAAAAAACTTTTGCATTTATATCGATTTCCTCTTTTTAAACGGTCTTGAATTATTTAATTTTTTTAAATGTAATTCGCGGATCTGTATGGTAAATTTTTAAAAGCTATTTCCATCTTATTTTACGTTGCATGTTTTTATATTTTATATGAGACTAGTGAACACAGACAAGTCAGACAATCGTATATCGTGAAGGAGCACATCGATACATATTGAAGTGCGATCGATTTATTGAGTTGCGTTATAAAATTCAGATTTTCCTCGTAAAATATCGTGCGATGTCGATGGAGATACCGTTTTTCCTTGTCGCATTCTTAAGACAAACGTTTCGGGCGATTTTATGGAATGCGCGCGCCGTACAACGCGCGACGTCGCGAACAGCGCGGGTGTCGCTATGGAACATTATGGAGATAGAAATAGTGGCAGCGTCCCAAATAGCAAGATTATATTTCTCTTATAGCAGAAAACGCGAGGAGTCGCGCATGCATAATGCACTCTAAAGACGCGCTTTCCATACGCGTCAGTGTCTACCGCCGTAAACTTGTAATGCCGTCTGCGATCTTCCTTACACGTCGCGCGCGTTGCGCGAGGATATTAACACGTTGTAACAAGCGCCTATTGTGGGAACGCGTGTACGTGATGTGCGTGTACAAATTGAATGATACGCGCGCATACTTGTCGAGCGAACGACCGACGAGATAGTTAAAGACGTGTATTCGAAATACGCGCACTCGCTGTCTTCTCCTTCCTACACGGGTAAAGAAACTCGTTAATTAATTATTTATCAGGTAAATAAATTCCGGAGACTGAATATTGAAAATTACACCAATTATGTCAGATAAATTGTACCGTTAAGATAAAAGTCGATTTTATTATGTTTTAAAATTGTTTATTTTTCATTGAGGAATCAAGCTCTTATTTCAAATTTTCTTTTTTCGTTATTGCATATATTAAGTAAGTAATTAATTATTCGGTGTTTTTTTTTTTGTGCTACCAGCAATCATGATTTATAAGTATCTATGTCGCAATTTTCCTAAAAGCGTGTTGCAGTGCGCGGACGCGTTTACGACGCTTGATGTACATCCAGGCTCCATCGTAGCGATATTACCTTCGCTGTTCTCTCTATCCCTTTTGGGTAGGTATGGATCCGACAGGCCACAGGAAAACTCAGTTTCCGTGGTGCGGAAGTAACTTGAAGTCGACACAAAAGCGTCCAAGCGACCGAGCGAAAAAGTACTCTTGGCTACGGGAAATTGACGTTTTGGATTATTTAGCGGCGCAAAGCGGACCGAATAAAATGCCGTTTTACATCCCAGACGGGATTAAAACGCGTCGACAACGTTGCCATTTTTGCGTCATTATTTTATTTACATTACAAAATTATTCATTTACCGCGAGATAATGTACGCAAGTCCCGTCTAGCGCGTTCGCGAAGAGAGCGAAATTATTCCTGTTATGCTATGTCTCGGTATAATTAAAGTATAATATAATAATATGCTGCAAATTTCTATTATATCATCATACATTACATTATATTGCATAAAAATGGCTTTAAGCGAGCAACATAAAAGTGTGCATAGTCTAGCTAACTTTTCGAATACGTGCATGAAAATACAAGTAAGAAAAAAATATTTTAATAATAGAGTTTACGCGAAAGAGAGTTTATACGTATATAAAAATTATATATTATACACGAGGATATTTTTTATTAAAATACTATGTAAATATAAATATTTTAATAACGACACGAGACTTTAAGGAATTACGATACCTCGCCCATGCGAGACGAACTTTTCGCTCGATTAGATTTTCACCGAGGAAAAATCGGTCCTAGATTGACCGAAGAATTCCATGGACGATGGAAGATGGTTTGAGAGGTGGCCTGTATACATTCCTAAGGTACATTCCTAAGGTACAGTCATAGAGAGAGAGAGAGAGAGAGAGAGAGAGAGAGAGAGAGAGAGAGAGAGAGTAGCCGGTGAAGGAAGAGCGGTTCGTGCACCCGTGAGCGCGAACATCCTGATTCCACGGCGTCGGGCATTGTGGCGACGGTTTTCTCCCGTTTCCTCCGCAGCTCTGCGTTGGTCCAACGGGAAGAGATCCTCCACCCGGGCGCGCCAAGCGCCCGGGGTTTCGCCGGAAGGCGGTACAAAAGCGCGCCGGACGGATGGTGCCAAGTCGGTAGCGCGGAGTGGCGCGGGAAGAATGGTCGCTAGCAAATACGCGTATTTTTTTCTCTTTTTTTTTCCATCCCCTCTCTTTTGACCATCGCCCGAGACCATTGTCGCGTTTCCTGACCTCGGACTTAATCTCGTTTCGTCGCGAGCGGCATGTGCTCTCCGTGCGGACGCATAATAACCAGGTGCTACAAATAGTTGGCAAAAATAAACACTTTAATTTTTAATCGTGCAATAAGTATAGAGAAATCGGTGCACTATCGCGCATCTGCAGCTTAATTTGCGAGTATCATCTTATTTTCAGTGTTTACATTAGGTAATAACTTCGATGTTTATTTAGCGTATATTTCCGTGCATTTCGTATGACTCTTGATGAGAAAATATTCTAGACTCGTGTAATGCTGTTGAGATACCTTCTCATAGGTCATGGGGCATCCCATATAATGTACGAATGTCCTCTGTCTACAAATGGAACACGTCCGAGCAGCGATGTAGTAGGCGAGGGGGAGAAGCCGGTAATTCGCGTAAGGCTGGCGTAGACAGTCGGACGAATCGTTTGCACTGTGTCGCTACACGGGTGCTCGTAGATATCGCGGTCGAAAGGTCAGCCGGTGATAAACGAGGCCGTTAATCTGCGCCCCGGATGTAAGAAAATGAAGTTTCCTTCCCGCGCGCGCGGCGCCGCTTTGTTTTGTCGGACGCGCGCTTTATCCGTACCCGTAAATTAATCTGGACTGCTAGCGTGCGTGCAGGTAAACCGGTAACCGCAATTGCAGTGGCTCATCTGGGACCGCTAAATTCGACAGGAACCGACAGGCGCTGCAGAACGATATTAATATCGGATATCGCCTAAAACTGCTATTCATCTGTCAGTGGTATTGCAAATCGATCGTATCCGAGGAAAGCATAACAAAATTGCCAGGCAATAAACCAACGTAGACAAAGGCGTATTGTGTTTCGGATTGTTTGATCGTTTACGTGCAACATAAAAGTGCTTTTTCGGACCCGATTAAAATATTTTTCTCATATTTGTTTTTTTTTATTAATAACGTTTTATAAAATAGTATTGCTTGATGCATTTAGTTTGTTTGTTTTAGAACATTTGCATAATAAATAAAACAATCTTACATGTATTCTTGTTAATATTCTTGATTGTTAATTATGGATATATGGATAAAGATATGATTCAATCAGCTTAATTATCTGTCCATAATCTGACCGATAGAATGGTTTGCAACTTTAAATTTTTAATTGATGAGATACGCATTGGGATAATCCGAACGAATTTTGTTTTAAAATCGAGTAGGCAAAAGCTGTTGGTCGACACGGATATTATTCATGCGTGAGGATCAGCTAACTTGCGCATCGTAAACCTTGATAATCGAATGGTTTATCGATATCGTATAAATGTCACTTTACTCGTGCATGATACAGTTACAAATGTGTGGTTGCTCGATAGATAAATTTTTGCTCAATTCTTTGCTCACAATATAGAATACGCCACATGTTACACGATGCTATTGTAATATTATTGCGATGCATCGTGTGATATAATATTACAGTCAGTGTGTGTTATTTGCTGGAAAAATATACATTTAGTTGAATTTAGTCAGAGACAAAAATTCAATTTGCGTTAAACTTTGAACTTGTTAAAAAACACCAATTAAAAATATTATTAAATAGAAAATGCGGCGTAAAAACGTTTGGTGGAACGAAACAAATCTATAGATTTCGTGAACTATTAATCGCCAATTTATAACAAATATTATTCTGCTAGTGCAGTTTTGGCTTTATCTGGAAAAAAAATCCATTTCTGTATCTGATGCCTTCCGGAAACAAATTCCACTACATATACATGATTGCGTATGTAAATATAATACATGGCCAAGCGCTCAGTTAACGAATATACACCGAAACTAGCGAAATTTGATTGAATTCCCAGTCAACATTTATATCATATGCTAACACGATGTAAACTTTAAATTCAATTTGCAAATTTGCTATGGTTCATCGGAACTTACCGTATCTCAAAACTAAATTTATCGGTATATAAGAGACAAGAGTACATATATAAAATTAGTGAGCGCATTATACACATTATATACGTGAAACTTGTAAGATATGAGTTTTATTGATTCGGAATTACATGTATTACATGTCGTCATGGATTTTATCATTCTATTTCTGCTATTAATTTTTTTTTCATTAACAGCAAATTTGGCGCTATAGAGTAATATTCAAGAAAAATCGTTAGGCGTTACTGATTTCTTAGGGAGAAAGACTAAAGTCCGTCGCTAAGGAAGACAAGGTAGATTCGTTAAGTCTCCGGACGACGACCTTAGTTTCTTCTTCAGGCGAGGACGTGAAAAAAGAAGCAACTCGGTTATGCAAAAGTGAGAAATTATGCAAAGTACTTGCAAGGTTTGACGCGACTGGTCGCTGAACAAAGGGCGGCGGGTACGGGGGCAAACGGCGCAAGGTTGCGCGAGGGTGAGCGAGAGGAAAACTGGGTGGAGGAGCGGGACAGACGTTGTCGGGAGTTGTTTTTGCACGACGGGTTATTCGGCGCGAAACTCTGACGCCATCCTTCGTCGTCGTGAGGCGTGGAGTTGAATTATCGGGCCGCGAAACAGGATCCTTGGGACCGAAACGCGTTAAATCTTAAACTCCCTTAATTCCAGACTTGCGTTGCGAAAGCATTTTGCCGGTGGCTTGCGAACTGTGGTCAACTATGTAAATTCTTTAGCGAGAATTCGCATATAAGTGCCAGACGCGCGGTCTCTCGCGGCTTACCGGACGAAACGAGATTCCTGAAGAGAGATGCATCTAACACAGATAGTGTTTATATTGAAATCTCGCGCAGAATATTGATAGAAACGGATGAATATGCGGCAACGGCCGTTATTGATCGTCGATACAATCGTCGATATAAGCGAGCGTCATCTCTTCTGGATGTGTATTTTACACATTTTCCGTATAAACACGTGCAATTGCGAGTGTTTTATTTATATTATGATTATTCTTTTTCACTTATATATAACTTATATTACCTATAATTCGTAAAAAAACAATCTTGAATTTTTACAATTTACTACATTTTATTACATTTAACGTGCATTAATTTGTGTTTAGACAATAGGGGCACGATTTATCGTGCACTCCATGGTACGCATTTTTTGTAAGAATCGTTCCACTCAATCAATCACTCAACAACTTCTCGACCGATCGCGTATCGGAGGAAAACGGTTTTCCAAGCGGATGTTATTTTGAAACTTCGTAAAGAACTTGTCTTGCAGAATTAGCGGAAGACATGTGTAAGTTTGCAATCATCGTGAACTTAAGAAGTTTACTCCTTAGAGTTCAGTTACATAAGGTGGCTCGAAGGGGTTGCCAGTTGCAGTGCGTCCGGTTCGACCATTTGTAATTTTCCGCTCGATGTAGCATAAGCTTGCTGGCATGATTCAGAGTACTTTCAGCTATTTGCCGAAGCCCGGCAGAAGATATTTCATTTTGTCGTGAAGGAGAAGGAGAGCGTCGCGCGGGGACGGAAGCGAAAACAGTATGGAGGAACCGAAGAATTCTCGGACAAGAAATTTGTAATACTCCGCATAGTGCACCCTTTGTTAAAGCGCAGTAGGTCCTTACTTTCCACAATGCATATTGCAATGATAACGTACCTACGGGATGGAATAAAAACATTTGGCTATTACAGTAGCGACGTCTTTGTTTTTTAATAAAAGAAACGTTTCAAGTCTCTAGAGACAACTTGATTCGATCTTTGTGGAATCAAAGGGAAACAAATTTAACAATAAGAGACCTTTTTTTAAGTGTACTATTTTTCTATTCAAATCGTCAAAGTTACATAACTCGTTATGTTTCTAAATGAATATTATTGAAAGCATATAAAAAAGTTTTACATTTATTAAAAGTTTTATGATATTACATTTTAAAAAATATTATATAGTTAAAAATATATAGTTATAAAATCCATGAAAATTTATTAAAACTTCCGTCATAAAACTTTTCAAACTGAAACTTTATATACTATATGTATAATCCTATTTTCATGATATTCGCTTAGAGTCAAATATGCGTTAACTTTGAAGGACTTTTTTATTGATACGTAAAAAAAGCCTCATAAATTTTTGTTTTTAAACATATTTTTAAGAAAATCGAACTGGCTTTAGACTGGCTTTAGATTAGCTTTTGATAAGTTAAGAAGAAATTTGATGATTTTCTAATTTAATTTCATGTGTGAAATATAGACGTTTCAGAAAAATTTTGATGATATCTTAACGTATTGTGTTTTTGTGATTGCTTTACAGCGATTGCTGTAGAATATTTTAGACTTGGCAATTTCACATTGGGCGAGATATGGTGCACGAAACTCATTTAGATCCGTCGATGTATCACGAGAGCGGCAGCGATATCGGGTATAGAAAAGCGCGGCGGGTGTTTACCATCGAATTTGCATTGTAAAAGGAAAGCGGTTGCGCGATTTTGCATGAAAACCTCCCATACGATTGCGAGAGTGGGCTTCCAATCGTGCATAATTCAGGTTTCCACCTCCGCGCTCGCCCTAAACTCTCTCTTTCGCTACCGATTCCGCGGCCCCCGCGCTTGAAAAACCGTGCGGGACGGGAGATAAACTCCAGGCAGTATTTTATTGGCTGAGTGACTTACCCCGCTGCAAGTAATTTATGTTTTGAATATGCTAAAAGTCCTCTCATAAATATGAAACAAGTGTCACGGGTGTCGCCGTGAAGATAACGAATTTTACAGACGGGTCCATCTCTTACTATCTGCCCGTTCATTTGAGCATTTTCGACATGATGCAATAGATACGATCGCGATAAGTGCGTCCTATAACATCGATTTATTTCTGTAACCTTTAAGTTAATTTCGTTCCCTTTTACTTTCCTCTAACACAAGAGAGGCGTTATTGCGCCTGAAATGATTCAGTACGACAAAGTACTCGGAGAAAGAAAGCATCTCCATAATTCGTTAAACCTGGCTTTAGATGGAACTTATTTAAAGTGGATCTTACAAATGATGTATTTAATTCATTCCGGCTCTGTCTTTTCGGCCTTTATTCTCTCTGGCCATCCGAATAATGCATATTCCTGCGTAATCGTCCTTGTCACGTTCGCTTCGACGTAAGTGATGGAGGGGTCGACACAAGCGCGGTTCTGCAATCCGGTCGGGTCCCAAAGTGTACCTTCCTCAAAGTTTGCGGCGTCGATCATCACCGAGAGTCACTGGTGGCTCTCGATCTCCGTCAGCGATGTGCGATCGATGACGAACGCATAGGATACGTATAATCGGATTAAATAAATTGATGGATGGACGCACGGTGGTCTGTAAATCCCGAGGGGTACGGGGCATTGCGTGTGTGACGTACGCTGTAAAATAAATCTGCATAGGGCGCGGATTACGATGTTGTGTGTGTGTTGTATGTGTATTTCTACTCTGTACGTGCGTACACGTGCGTGCTACCACACTATACTGTCGCAGCGCAACGTACTCTCGACTGACATTAATTCTTGGTCGAATTGTGTATACCCGAATCGTCGCCACGGTGGTTTATTATCGGTAATCATATTTGTTACGAAGTGCAATCGCATTCAAGCCGGCCAAAATATATAGATAATCTCGGCGCGGATATATCGCGCACCGTCTATTTAAAGATATTTGCGCGCATTTGACTGCCATGTTTACTCGCATTCGCGAAATAATTCAAACAAGTAATACATAATATTTCGGGACAGTGATTCCCAGTCTCACTCTCGTGATACTTCTCATATTTAGTTCCTTTTTAGCCAACACTGGTTTTACACGACGTTCTTTTTCCTCTTTCTTTCTCTCTTGCCGTAGGTACTTGTACGATTATTCCACCGCGAAATTTCAAATGTCGCAATCTGCCGTATATAATCGCTTGAGCGCAAGGAACTACATTGGCGTAAATCAGCTCAAACGTTCCTTCAGTATAATCTTAATGGAATTAACCCCGTAGCTCTATTATAGTTTCACAGTCCCGCGCGTCGTAGCCTCGCTTAATTGCATGAAATATAGACGAGAAGGAATTACGCGCAGCTCAGCGATAAATAATTATTCAGCTCACGCATCGGCGCATATTATTAATGTTAATTCAACCACGGCCATCAACGGGACCGCACAAATACTTCCTTGCTCGCCACAACCCTTGATTATAATTTTACGATAATCATCTTCATTATTATTTTCACGCAAATTGTGCACCATTTAATGATTAATTATCATTTTACTCAAGTATCGACACGTTCTATCAAAATTAACATTATCGACATCTGACAACAATATGCCAATATTTTTTATCGTTTATACTCGATTAACGTTTTACGGTGACTGTCTTGATTGTTTATTCGCGCAAATATTTTCGACGAAGCTTTCGCGGGACTGTACTCGATCACCGAAATTCGTCAGTAAGCGACGTGGTAGGATTGGTAGCGCGGTGTCGACGAACCGGTGTAACTTTCGTATAATGAGTCTATGTAACGGCGGGAGCAAACCCGCGCCGCTCGTTCGTTCGTTGCGTTGTGCACGTTTTCATTACCCCATAAAACATCACTCAACTCTCAACCGTGGTTACTGCGCGAATACGAGGCGTTCAGATGTCGGCACGCGTATCTACTTTTCCGTTGTATAAAAGCGCTTACACATCGGGATTTAGGACTCCATTCTGAAGAGTCGAATTATAACGGGCACATAACGCGCGTGAGAATTAAATCCCTCCGAGTTACAGGTTTAGAAAAGCGCGAATCAAGAGAAGTTGGAGGAAGAGATAGCGCGTTGGAAAAAAAAATGTTTCCTCCCACGTGTTGCTACAGCTTTGTTCAATTATTGCAATAATTTCCAGAGATACATGTATGTGTTCTCGCGCTAAAATGTCATGCTTGAAATACGATTTTGGAGTATCGGACGCGAGGAGAGACGCGGGAAGAAGAGAGCGGGCGGAATTGTTAACGCGAGAATGTTAAATAACGGTGGGAATGTTTTAACCGGCCTTTAGAGAAGGACGGGAGCGCAAAACCGCAGAACATCGATCTCCGTTTAAAGTCGCTATCGCGATCGCGAAAAATATCCCGTGAAACCCGACGGTATATTAAACACGCGACGGCAAATGAAAAATATCTAACCAGAGTGGGCGAATGTTTCGCTTACACATAGCTGAGCGCACAAGAGTGCTTTATACAGTTTACAGAAGAGAGTTCTACATATCTCTTCTGCTAATATCGGTGCGAGAATTCGCTTATGTAAGCCGCTATTCACAGAGACGAGCCATTATCACGTTCCACGATTTCTCGCGGTAGCAAATCGATTCATCATACGCGTACGGAGCTTCCTACGTGTATCTTTCGCGATTCCGTAAAAGCCGTACATTGGCAAGATTTATGGTTGTACCAAGTTATAATTTAATACTATTGAATAATTCGATTTTTCTGCTGACTAGATTTATTATTTCTGTTGTTTATTATCAATTAAGATTTTTTAATATAGTAACTTAAATTATATTTAAATATTGTACAATTAATACATAAATACCACTTAATTATTAATACAATGTAATTATGTTGAGAGATTATTAATTTATATATATATATTATGTTTAGGAACATTTGTATGTACATATTTAAATGATCAGAAAAACAAGTAAACGCTGAATAATTATTCGCTCATATATTTGTCTTTAATATCTTACGAGTTACTTTCTCTCTTTCTTCTCTTTTTCGCACACACAAATAGCGAGCGAATGGAAGTTGCGCCAAGATAAGCGAGGATAAGAATAAGAAGTCCGTATTTTCCACCCCTGCACAATGAAAGCGTTGTGCTCGGTGATAGGTAGGAGAGATTAAGTACCATTAATACGACCCGCTAAAATACGCGCGAGAAGTCTTGGCATCGCCGCGCCACGTAAAATCGCCTAATCTGTTACCGACGTCTGACCGCTCGTATTTTTCGAGGAAGCGGCTACAAGGATCTACAAACACCGTAAATCTGCGTCTTCTCTTAGCTTCTTAACCCGTGCCATCGCGTTCCCCGTCGTCGACCGTAGAAAAGCGATATCGATAAGAATAGCGGCGCGCTCCTCGCATGCGAGAGAGCTTTTCTTCGCAAGCACGAATTTGTGAAATTCCCTTCATTCGTTTCTCTGTCCGATTTACAATCGATTCGCGCGAATCGCGTTCCCGCGAATGATATTTCACGACAAGCGCACTCGCGTATTTGCCTCGCGAGATTGCCCGCTAAATTAAATTCAACTCTCTCTCTCTCTCTCTCTCTCTCTCTCAACTCTCGAGGCGTATTTTATCATGTTACCGCGATAATACGCCGCGGAGAATATATGTGTAAATAATGCGTTTAAAATTCAGTCACGTACATCTCGAAATTGTATCTTCATAGGTGGTAAGTGTTTAGTCTCTCTAATCGTCGCAAAACTGATATCTTAACTTAGCACGCCGGTAAACCGCGTGCTCGACGTCGACGAACTTTCCTGGAATATATTAGCCTAGTCCCGCGCTACATATTGTGGCCTGTAACAGGTAACAGCAAAACCTCTGGGATTAGTTTATTTATCACGTGGAGAGTTGCGGAATTTTGATACAGCCAATTTGCAGAGAAACACGAAATTTTAATGAATATTGAGCTCGCAAGGCAGCTAAAATAATATACAGCGGGCTTTTAATACCGGGACAAAGCACAAAGAGCTGTTTGCGATTTTAATCGGTATCTGGAAGTGAAGGGCCGAGTATGGTAGTGAAAGTATCGTATGTACATATATATGTGCGCATATTGTACGTATACATGTATGTACACGTATATTTTCCTGCATTTATAATGTTCTTTTCCCCCGGGACGAAAAATGTGCTTTATCTTAGTCGCGTTTGTGTCGACGTAATTGGCGCGATTTAATTACCGAGCGAGTCGAAACGAGTGTCGGAGGTTTTACATCGGCGAAACATCGTTTTCCTAGCCCGGAGCGATTTTCATTTCGTGTTAATCACTTCGCAGCGCCGCTCTTTACTTTGGCGGACCCGTTTTTCACGAGAATCGATAAATGCCAGTTATAGAACAGTGAGCGGTTCCGTTTAGCGTAGCCGAGTAGATATAACAGCGAATACAGGAATGAGCGTGTGGCATGAAACAATGGTGGCTTGTTTTGATAAAAAATACACGTCGTAATTTGCCTTCTGGTTTGAACGTTTGATCGAGCCACAAGGATGTTTTAAACTGCTGTTTTATTTGTACGATCTCAGATTTCTAATTGTAATAAGCTTTTCGACGAGTAAGAATCTTTCAAAGCATGACCAGGACAAAACAATCAATTTAAACTAGGAATAATTGATGTTAGTGACACCCCCCGTCTTGAAAAATAACAAAAGTTAATAATATACAAAAGTATTTGAAATTCCTATTTTATTTCTGAAAGAGGTATTCTTTCCGACTGACGGATATGAAAATGTATGAATGTAAAAGCGATATATATACTCAATGAAAGCGGCGGAGCAAATCGGATGACGGTCTAATGGAATTTTATTCGCCTTCACTTCTGTTTTCGCTGTTTACCATTTGAAGTATCTGCTCACTCGCAATTCCTTTTCCCTTTAAATTTACTGCGCTCCAGAGTTGGCGATCTTTCTATTTAAATTTTACGTAATTCATCTTTACATAATTTATTTCTCAAGGACGAATAATATTAATATTCTAACGGGGAAATATCTCGCGGCAGATAGTTTCGAAGATGATATTTGGCATATCCTACTCTCGAAGGCTGTTCGTTGCACAAATGTTACATCTCGCTGTTCATTCATGCAAATAAATTACATCGACACGTAATAGTCGACGTCGAAGAGCAATCGCCCGACTACTACTCTCGACTTTCGAGTACATCTCGCTCGGGTTTCAGTTATAATTGTCCTCTTCCCTTTCCGTGGACATGTCCGAAAATGGCGACCATCAACTCGCTTGAATAGAGACGCGAGCACCTCAATCGATCCCTTATCCGCCGCTCGATGTCGGGGCGATTAATTGATCAAGCGGGCGGCGGGACGGCGGGACGGTAAGGTCGTTTGTCGGAGATGTTGTTAGGGTCTCTTCGAGGATCAGTGAGGATCGTCCGCCGTATCGGCGGCCCGCCCTAGTCCTCCTCCGAATCCCGTCGCTTCTATGCGCACGGCAATACCTCTACGTTGACGGAACGCGAGAGACGACAGTGCCGGCGGGTCGTCGTATAACTGACGTTGTCGTAACTTCCGGCAAATTGACACAACGCGACGCGATGCTACGCGATGCGACCGACCCAATAAGCGCCAACACAGGAATACCATCGGATTGTAGCTAGGTATTCTTGCCGGACAGATTGTGCTGATAACATGTTATTGGGAAAGGGCTGACATCCGCGCTGTCTCTCCACGACTACAGGGAAACAGCTTGCAAGAAACGCTCGTTTATGCCCTTCCACGACATACAGGTTGTTCCAGATCTCTTCCTCTTGGTTAAAGGTGCCCTCCTGTTATCCAAGTTTCTTCCTTTTTTTTCTTAAAACTCGGAAAAGACTTTTTCTATACGAAAATAAAACCGAGCATTGACAATCTCCGAGTTGTACGTAGAAAATTGAGGTACTTACGTGACTGTCAGACTTTTTAAATTTTTTGTTTAATTTTTAACGAGCTCCATTTATACTCGTTGGAGATTATTTCGATATTTCTCCAATAGTCCATTATTAGTCTGGGATTGATATGGCTATTTTACAACGGGATATTGTTCGCCACCGGAGATAGACGGGACATCGCGCAGAATCCATTCGCAAGTTATTGCTGTTATAATCATGAAAATGCGAGTGTCCTATAGGAGAAAGGATAGGTTGTCGCGTCAAACAGCAAATCAGAAGAAGGAAAAGTAAGTCGAGGAATAGTATTTGTGTTTTTCCTCCATCAGATCTACCTTATCGTATACGACTTGATATTTTTCGTATACTGATGTTAGTGTTCGTCTCTCCATTCTCCGATTCGGAACAATGTCTCCCTTGGCGTTCGAATAATTCAGGAGAAGGCGGACATCAGGAGGGCGATAAAAATAATGCTTGGCTCGTTGTAAACAGCGCGTAAATGAAAAAGATACGAGATGGCAGTTGGATAGTTAGTGAGATCTCTTATTTTGCCTTCTCTACGCAAGCTCTCATAAACTCGAACTTTTCTGAACTCTTCTGAGCTCTTCATGTCGCATCTCAACCCCTCTGCTCTCTCTTTCTCTCTCTTTTCTCTTCATTAATTTCACTCTGTCGCTTCGTTTCTATTAAATTCTCTTATTTTCTTTTTGCGAGTTGCTTTTGTATTTCCAGACTATAGATTCGTTAATATAAATTTATCTCACGCGTTAACACAAGGAAAGCGCGACAATTGTTATCAGTAAAAATAAAAAAAAAACTCCCGATATTGTTAACTCGAAATTTTGTTTTATTTATCAAAGTTGTTTTATTAAAAAAAATTATATTTAAATTCATACATCACAATAGTTTTTGCAGCGTATTTAAATTCCTAATTAATAATACATCAAGTTGAAAACATACATTGTTAGGATTGACTTAATTAAATATGATGTTGATATTTGAAGTTGTTTTTATTTTCTTTTCTCGTGTGATGATTGGCAAAAAGGATAGTTGTTTTGTCGAAGCTAAAGCAATATATGCTATCGAGCCGATGGTTGCGTTAAATCGATTGATCGCATCTAATGCAGGAAAGTCCGGAGAATGTCGAATGGCGTCGCTCGTTAATTTGGAATGCTGTTCGATGTGGAACGAAACCGGGCCACGGTACTAATCACGTTGGGGATAATGAAAAAGTTAATTGAGCCTCGCTCGCGAAATGCCCGATTGGCGTCGCACTCGACAGCCGCTACGCTAATCTAAGCTGCGAACCGGTTGCGGCACAGTGTGCGCACATGTTGGGGTATAGTAAATTGATGGGGAAACTTTACTTTATCTCTTCGGCGAGCGCCGGGCATGAATATTGATGGTCGCGCAAAATGCGCGTGTTCTCGTGTCGCTATTATTGTATATTATGAACGCTAATGGATCACGATCGAATATTTGTAACATGATCCCGGTGATACATCTCGGCATTAATCGAATACATCGCCGAGTAAATAGTAAACCGAAATAACCATTTACGAAATAACCATATACTCTCTCGTTGTATCAAACGCATGGTGAACAAATCGTGGAAATTCTCCAACTTTTGCAACGGGTTAATTAATTTAATCGCGAAACGCAATAAGCTTACGAACAAAATAACATTGGAGATGCGAAATAGAATTTTTAATGAGATTCTAACATAATTGAGTTTTATCACAATGAATTACGCATAAATTACGTGGGATTTAGCTTTTGGACTTGCTCTTTGTACGTGGATATTAATTACATATGGATCATTCCTATATCGATCGATGATTCTTCACAGTTTCCATAATTATTACGGAATCCATTGGAAACCGGCATCAATTAACATTCTTCACAAGAGTTATGTTTAAAAGGACCACACTGCCATCTCCCAATTTACTGCTATCTCCCAATGGAAGCGTTAATTGCATACTGCGAGTTAGCCAGTGATAAAAGCATTGGTCAGCCGAGACTCATCTGGTTTGCGTCCACTCGCACGGTGCGCGCTTTTTTTCCTCGAGATTAACGCGTCTGGTATTTGGCATTTGCCAAGGTGCTTCTCCTTGTACAAACTGCACAGTAGCATGCTCTGTACTTTTTAGAGGTTTACAGTTTCGACGAACGGTACAATGGTACAGGACTGCTACGTGTTCAACAAAGTTATTGCTACTAGCTCGTGTAACAAATACGCGTTTCAAATGTTCACGCCTGCATACGTACGCATTCACATACTCTTATATACACGCCTACACGTACATACGTACATAAAGCATATGTGCATAACACGCATAACTGCCATCACTTCAAATGTACATCACTCGGATTTCAGTTATTTCAGCGTTTCAGTGTCGATTGCATTCCTGACGCCTAGGGCATCACAGAAGTGCGGAAGGAATTTAACAACAAAAACGTACAGTTGATTCAGTTACGCAATAACTGCGAAACTTTTTTTTATCGATGTCGCCCGAGTGAAGTATGAAAATTATAAATATTGAACTTTTTTTTTTTTTGTAATGTATCTCGTAACTGTCTTATATTTTTGTCAAGGCAAACTGAACATAGTTTAGATTAGAAGTTATAGTACTTAGAAATTGATTATTCTGCACAAGGATCTGAATGGAGTAATCTCAATGCATCAATTTGCGTATTATTAAGCTGCCGGCAATGAATGCATGACAAGATAATAGTTTAGTAAATTGGCAAGCGTGCTTTCTATCCAAAGATACCACTTCCACTAGCCACGTTTCATTCTTTATAGAACGAGAGAAAGATCAACATGTCAATGTTGAAAATAACGGAACGATGCCAAGTGTCTTGGAACGCAAGCATCATCTCGTTCTCGTGATAACACTGGACAGTAACGAGAAATCGATTTAGTTATAGCACCGTCATGAGACAAGTTTGATGGAAATCGTGCATTCGGACAGCGTATCGATCGATCGTTCTTTCTCGCGTATCCTACCACTTTGAACTTCCGTCGTGAAACGGACATACCGGGATACGTTAAAATGGATCTTGTAACGCATATACGTTTATCCGCAAATACAGTCCATTCAGATATCGAGTGCCACGCCCTAGGATATAGAATTGTGGTTCACCTTCTAGAGAGCATTAACAAAAACGAGTTTGATTCTTCAAGCATGTTACATTTGAAATGAAATTCTGTAAAAAGTAAGATGTAGGTTGTTTTGTAAAAATAATCTGTAATAGAACGAGCTATTTTTAATATTAATTTGAATTAAAGCAAATTAACGAATTTTTTGCATAAGAAGAAAGAATCGAGTTTTGCGATATTAAATGAGATTAATTAGAAATGAATATTAATTTGAGTGATAAAGATCTTAACATGAGAAATTATTTTGTGTCAATCACGCACCACTTTGTACAGGTTTGATCGAAAATTGCATTTTCCGTGTAATATATTAAGGATTGGCATTACATCTCTCCTTTGTGTGGTAAACATATTTCTCTATTACGTAAAATGACACGTACTGGTTTGCCAGACAACACACACCCGCCCACGCTACTCGATGAGTGAAATTATTATTCCATCCATTAAGTGCAGCGTCTTTGATGCGTTCGAGGTCGCTCTCTCTCGCTTGAGCGCGAAGGAAGAAGGAACGTGTCGTCCTTCGCTTAACGAAATCAATGCTCAAGGCGCAGAACTCGGGGCTCCGGGCACAGCACAGAGCTTTCGCCGAGCTTCTCCTCGTCGTCACCTCTGCCGGCCGGAAACGAAGGGAAACGCCGCGCCGTATCGCCACGTCGATACGGTCAAAGGAAAGTCGGGAGAGAACGGCATGGCATCGCGCAGCGACGACAGAAAGGCTCTTTCGTCCTTGTTTGCGAGCTCCAGGGAGAGTTCTGTCACTCGCATATACTACGGCGTGTAGTGCGCGATGCATTGCCACCACTCTCTGCCCCTCCTCTGTCTTCCACTTCCAACCGAAATAGCTTCCACCCATTTTCGCGTACGTGTTGCTCTCCTTCTCTGCGTAACATCGTCTCCCTGTCTCTTTCTCTCTTCCTCTCTCGCTACTTCCATCCTCGTCGGTTCGTCTTCTCGGCTCTTGGCCGCATTTCACCCCGCGATCATGCATAAAACAGACGTTCACGCTTCCATGTCGGCCTTGACGCCCCGGGAAGCGTTTCGCGGGATACGTACATACGTATTATGCGAACACAGGGCCGCGACTAGATATCAGGTAGCGAATTTTAGGGTCATTGAATTTCAGTAGCAGAGTAAATCGCGTACACGCACGAGAGATTCCGAAACCGCCGAGTTTAATATCTCTCAGGGGACTTTTACGCGATTTAGATATATATATATATATATATATATATATATATATATATATGAGTCTATCAACTGTAATTAATTTTCGAAAAGGACGTCTCTGGATTTCTGAAGAATTTTCCGTGTGCGGAATGCGCGTTCTTATATAAAAAGAGAAAGTGCAAAAGAGGAACGGAGCGCTCTTTCTTTGATGTACAATACAATTTCGAAGGAAGGGAAGATTCTTCTAGATGACACGCTACGCTGCGCACTTTGCACATGTGCGCGTTCGAAAAGATTAATGATAGATTCTTTGACTTTGAATTTCAAGTCGACTTTCTGTAATTAAAATACCGAAGCACTAAAAATATTGCAACTATAAGTAATTGAAAAATAGGAGCTTTTTCATGATTACTAAATAACAGTGAAAAATATTATATGTAAAATGTAAGAAGATAACGTGCGGTGTGATCCAAAAATAGAATATGTGTAAATGATATCTACTTTAATTATCGAAAATTCCTAAATTAGAAACAAGCGCGGGATAATGTTTTTTCAGGTAATGAAATCCTCGATCACGCTCCTGTGCGGATACGTATGTGTATGCTCACTTGCAATCGTACACGGGTAATATACACTCACAAAGTCGGGGGAGCGGGATGAGTAACGGTGGCCATCGCTTTCGCAACGACCGTAATACTGTGTTTCTCGGCACGCAGGGAAACAAAGGCAGGATCGAAAGCGCGCGCGTTCGGTGCAAGAGGAGACCACGTGTGTCGTGAGTGAGTGTGAGTGGGTGTGCACAGCTAACACACGCTGCCGCGCTTAATTAATTTAGTGGGTCACATTACCGTGTGCCCGCGGCCACGCCGGTAAATGTAGGTAAGCGCGCATTGTGAATCGGTATCGCTAATTTTCGATAAACTCTTGTTTCCGCGCGCTTCGTTTTAGCTTGCCCACGAAAGCATATTTCCGTTGCAAATTGTCGACCAGAAAACGCGAGAAAAGCTAACGATGTTATTAAACGCATTGTAAATTTTGTGATATATTCTTATATACATATTTATGTCTGTTTTAAAGGAGATAAATATAGTCGAGTATTTATTTAGTTTTTGTCAGAATAACATTTTGCTGATTGAAAAAGTATGCGAAACCTTAAGTGGAATATTTCTACTATTAGAAAAACCTATTAAAAATATTAAAAGAGCCATAGCAGAGAGAGAGAGAGAGAATATGATGTAACAATCATTAAGCGGATCGATATCAATTACGTGATATCTTAGATAATCAAACGGATTAACGTGGCAACAATAGTAATCTGCCGCATACAATGATCACAGAGTCCTTTGATACTGAAATTGACATGGTTAATCAGCATTGTCATTGCTTGAATATGAGCCGAGTACGATAATACCATTGTAAGAGACACTTTAATCAAGATTATATACCTAATAATTAACAGGCGGTAAGGTTTAATATATCGTTTCTTCAATTTACAATTATCTTGCTAAATGCGTTTCGCAAAGTTCTTTGAACACACTTTCGCTCGATGAATAGCGATCGAATGCAGCAAAGGCGCACATTTTTCCGCCTTGTGTTTTCCTTTTCTTTGAATCTCTCGCTTTCTTTGGCGCGCGGCGCTTCGCGATATATATGTATATATATATATACTTGCTGGATTACCGTCGAGTCAATTGAGGAATGAGAAGACGCTCGGCGCAGCGTCTATCGTATAATTTAAATAGACTACGTACTTCCGCCAGTTGATGGAGGCTCCGGAAGAACGGAGCACTATCCGAAGGAGAGAGAACGGTCAGGGAAGGGGGATGCCGGTCCCCTGAAAGGCGTTGTTCTAATTCCGCCATTCTGTTGCAACGGTTAAACGCACGGTCTGCCTGCCAATTACCGTAGGAATCTCGGGACGAAGGAACGTGAGACGCGCGGCGTCCGTGTGCGGTATAGCCGACGACGACAGGGCGGTTTGCGCCGCCAGCCGCCACCTCGGGGCGGAGAAGGTGATGGAGGGGTGGTCCGCCGACCGAGAGCAGCGGGGAACGCGGCCGCGGAGAGACGAGGGAGGGAGGTGAAGTCCGGGAAATTAGCTGTTCCCGCGATAAATTGGAGTTTCTGATTTTCGTTTTGCGGTCGTCAACGTCACGTCCCCGATGGCCATTGCGACCTCTCTCTTTCTCTTTCTCTCCGTCTCTCCCCCTTTGCCCCCGAGCACCCTTGGCCGTCGCCGGGTACATGGGCCAACCTATTTACCAATCTCTGATAAATTGAGTTTCGTCCTGCGTCATCCTTCCTCACCGTATCGAGCGGTGAAACCGTTCGTATGTACAGTCACGACGTGCGTGGCTAGATCCGAGAGAGAACATTTCCGCGAAAGAAAATAAGGTTGCATTTTCGTGACAAGATCGGCCGTAGAAAACAAATGAAGATATTCTTCGAAACACGAGCCATTTATGCGATCTCGCGCACAATTTTGACACCGATAGGCGAAAGTTTGTTACGTGCACCATAAGTATTATATTTTATCGTGTCGTGTTTCTCGGAGGGACAGGATTACCGTGTATTTGCAATATAGAAAGAATTGGAGAAATATTGTTCTTTAATCAACTTTAGTTTCCCCTTTCCGATTGATATTTTCTCGGCATGAACTGTGCGGAATTATAACCATGAAATTTATAAGACAGAAAACATAAATTGGAACTAATATAAAAATTATAAAGAAAGAAATATGTTGTGTTTTCTGTTTATTCAAGTACAGTTTTGTTGAATATAATATAAACGTTGTTTTCAATTATTCAGCCATGGCCGCTATTTTAAATTAATTGACCGTGATAATGTATGCATTTAAAATGCCTCGTATAAGCATTGATAATCTTCGATTTTCCTATACCGTGAACTGAACATCGATGCTTGATGGCTATCTTCAAAACCAGACATGCCACGTACACTGGTTTAATTTCCCTCGCTTGCAATACGCTGCCAGATAATGATCATGTAATCCATTATGCCCTATTTTATGATTATCGTTATCGTTATCTGCGAAAATCATAGAAGCGTAAAATTTAATAGTCGAAGCTCAAAAGTCTGTGAAAGAATGTGTTTCACATTTCTGTTGAAGTGTAATATCATTTATTAAATGATATTACAAAATTATTAAAAAGTTTTAATAAAAGGTTAAATATTGTATGCGAGAGAAACAATTATGTTCTTAAAATATATGATATAAAAATAAAATTAACGAGAGTCATAACAAGTGAAACGATATTTCTACGTGATTGCATAAAAATTTGCACTGAACGTACGTTTGCAGTAATAAAATAGTTTTGTTTTTGCGTGTTGCCATTCTTGTGCTCGATACTCCATTGAACAAACGTACCAAAATGGAAATGGATACCCGCACACAAAACCGATGACGTTAAGGCACTCGAATGGAATTCGCATCAGGAGTCAACTATTTGGTGTATTGGGTTGCCGCTCGCGGAAGAATCAATCAATATTCGGGCATCGCATAGCGTGGTATCGAAAGCATGATTATATCGGGTGGTTCCTATTTCCTCGAGTAATATTGTAACATCATAGTTATCTGAAATTGCTGCAAAAAGGAGTGTCGTGCCGTTTTATTTTATTTGCCATTTTCATTTTCGTCTATTTTTATTATTATTTCATTATTTGTTAATATCACTTTACAAATATTTCGCATCCATCAAGTTAGTGGTAATGTTTTTACGTGTCTCATAGTTTTTCTCCATCTATCTCATTTTGATCAAAGGCTGAGATCGACCTTTAATAAAATTCTTGCGTAATTCTGTGCCACCCTATCTAACTGTACTGCGTACGCAAGTTTTGATGGAAATTGGATGTCTCGCTAATAACTTTAGAAAACATGGTTATTTTATGCAATCATATTTTCTCAGCATTAAGAACAATCGCAAGTCAGAATGGTCCCTCAGTAATGTAATGACAAAATTATTAAAATCGTCGTTTTATCATTAGCGAGTGCGGAATAAAGCAATGTTAAACGACTGTAAAACTCATTGCATATTTTACATCGCATTACGAATATTTAAGTAGGAGTAGATTTATGATACGCATGACATAGACACTTTAAAAACTCTGCATTTCTAATTAATGTATCATGCCGCATGCGATGTTTTACGAACAAACTTTATGCGTATATATGCAATTTGACATAAAATGTCGCGTATGCATTTTAGTTGATTGATCAAGTCGTTTTTCCAATAAAATAAAATAAAATTAAATTAATATTATATACATATATCATAACTGAATTTATTTTTTTAATTTTATCAATTGAATTTTATTCAATTGGAAACATAACGTCAAAAGTTAATTTAGTCGAAACATCATTTTAAAATTACAAACTTTTAAATATGAGAAATATATATGATGCTGAATAATTATACAAGTTATATTTTAGACTCGGAATAAATTTGGTTCTTACAAACGCGAAAAAACATATATTGAGCATATCAGCGATGAATATCGCATACTTTCGCGCTACATTGCTGTTCTTGCAAACTTGTAGGCAGTGGTCCTAAATGATACACCCCGTAAGACGTCGACGAGAAGTCCGTACGATAATAAAGCCGCGAGGTATCTTATCTAAAGTCGACAGAAAAGTAAAGTGAGATGGGGTCTCGAGACTCGACGCATCGCGTGTAATTGCGGGCAAAAGAGACCACGAGGGGAGCACAACTTCGTGGCTGAAAGGAAGATAGAGGGGTAACAGTGAAGTTTTTATCGTTGAAACTTTCCTCGCAAGTATTGCGACGAGGTTTTTAACGCGACTGTACCAGCTTAACGAGTTTTTAACATAACGACTTCAACCCGTATTACGGACCCGTGCGAAACAGGAAGGATGTAGGGCTCGAAAGAATATGATAATTACTAAAAACCCCTTCAACTCACATGAAAATGAATTTTGCAACTCGTGGCTCTTTTCGCTATTGTAACGAATTTAATCGCTTTATTGGTCGCCTAATCATCAACTTTTTCGAGTTAATCGCGTTTAACTGCGTTTGGTCCTTTTTTGACTTGGGCGCCCTTAAAGAATGATCTTATAATTTTTATTAAAAAATTAACTAGTTAATTTATTTAATGATATTAATTATGTCGTCCACAACTTCCTGTAACGAAGAAACACATGCTTTACGATATACAATTTTTTTTATTTAGTCCATGTTAGCTAGCTGATATACCTAAAACAACGAACATAAAAGGTTAAGGAAGCTCACATATAGGCGATCGATCAGCAACAATGAGTTACGGTTAGAAGAAAGATTATACCGCTCCAACGGCGATGCACTTTCCAGGGAAGTGGAAGTCGATTCCCTTTAATATCCCGGGGAGCGGTTATATCACCAGACCGCAATAGGTGGCAAAAAGGGACAAAAAAGCGGGACGAATAATTCCGAACGTTATTCGTAAGGCGAGAAAAGAGACTTTTAATGAGCGTCGATCGGTATTTTAACGCAATTTCCCGAAAGAGAATGGTATACCTTTAGTTACGATTTTGTCGACATATTCGTCCGCGTGCACTTACACAATAGACGCACACGTTGCGTATTGTCGATTGACAAATCGCACGGGATCCGCCATCCACCGTGCGCCGGCAGGATTGTTAAATTGGGGTTTCGATCGTGGTCGCGATCATACTATCGTCACGACCCTCATAATTCACCATCGCAGAGAGAATCATGTCCAATATTTCAATATCTTGGAACTAGAACGACCGATGGCTCGGAAGGAGAAATGATCTGTATATATTGCGCCGTTGACGCAACGATAGAAAGACTGTAAGGTTGTATTTTCGGTAAATTCGAGAGACGCCGCAAAGTTACAGATCCGAAAGGAAAGTTACTATCCCTGAAATTGAGGTGGCAAACGCAGTGTCAAAACTGCGTCGTTAAAAAAAGCGAGCTACTTTGTAAACTCTTAAACATTCGCCGTTTCTTAAGATCGTAGTTTTATCGCGCCAATGTTTTTCGCGGATGGTACACGACATTTCTTCCTCCATACTTTTGATTTCACGCCGCAACGTTGCTACATGCAACATGTTATTGTCAAGAGAAAATATCTCTCGCGTGAATTCTAAAATAAAATGTTACGAATTATGACATCAATTTTGTTAAATTGGACTAATCACTCTTTTGTAAAATAATTTTATTGCTTTTCACGGGGCTGTTTTCGCGTTTTTCAAGACTTGAAATCTCACTCTCTCACATCCTTCACTAACTAACACGAAAAACACTATACGGATACGAGCGTTCAACCTGTTAACGTAGGATTAACAGTGTCATCATTTTTCGCGGTTAACTGTAGCAACGTGCATGAATTGCGTGTATTCCGAGTGATTCCCCTAAAAGGCCGAGGGAAAACAAGCCGGCTGGTATAATTTTATAAGTGTTTCGCGAAGAGCGACCCGCAGAATGGTGGCGGATGTAAGGCAGTTACAGGGAGTGCAGAGCAACCGAGGCAGTATTGCATTAAAATTTACATAATAGCCGACTCTAACCTCGGTGCATCGCCCGACCGAGCACTATCCTTCTCTTCCTTCTCTTCTTCCCCGTCCCTCTATCTATTCACTTCACCGCCCTTCGCGCCCTTTCTCAACGGCATCGAGAACGAACGCCAGTCCTATATATATATATATATATATATATATATATATATATATATATATATATAACGTTATATCATATATATATGTATATACATATATATAAAACGTACATTTTCTTCCTTGCTTCTCAAGATCCCAGTTCGTTCGCGAAAGTTCGTTTCTGTTTCTTCTTTTTTTTCTCCGTTTTCCGTCACTTAGTCGAGAGATCTTACCGTCTCTACCGTCTAAAGATAAATTGAAATGAAAGGTTGTACCTGAATCTGAACGGTACGACGTATGAAAATAAGCTCGCTTCTGGTAACGAGTGTTCCTTCCGAGCCGTTTCTTCCTTTCGCGTATTTCGCTGACACTTGTACAACGCGTCGAACTAACGGTTATAATTAAAGGAGCTTTTGCAAGTTTAATCTTTTCCGCTATGCTCGCTTAATGACAGAGTTCACGTAGCTCGAACGGATCTCGCGCGACATTCAGCATACAAAATACTGAATAATCTCCCGTGTTGCACAACGTTATATCTTAATTGTCTTACATAAAAAGAAAAAATATGTATCCGAAAATATTCCTAGAATATTCTAGCATTTATTTTTGACAAATTAATTAAAATTATTTGTTACTTAAACACTAAAAAAATGTTACCGTGGCTCCAGCTTTTCGCTCGTGGATGAGATATACGCGACGAAGCTGCTTAGTCTCGTTTGAAATAAAATTAATTCTCTGCTTATTATTGCCTTGCGCTGAGTAAACTGTATGACAAGGAGTAATCTGATGCGAGGATCAAGTCGCTCAGAGATGATTAACGAGAGCTCCGTTGCACCTGCACGAATCTTCACAATAACGCGCATCGAGGATACGAGAAAGTTTCCACCGGGATGCTGCACCGGTGCATTCCATGAGAGAGAGAGAGAGAGAGAGAGAGAGAGAGGCGCGGCGTTTCCTCTCGTCCGTGTCTAAACGTATCTGCACCCTCGTACGCCGGAAACACACCCTAGGGATGTGTAGAAACACGAACCTTCCTGCCGCGCCTCTGGGTCGAAACATTGCCCTTCTCGCGAGACTGGAACAGCCAAGTGTAGCGCGCTGTGATATACGTTACACCGTATAAAAATCACACGTATGTGCGAGCTAAGCAAGTTTTGGTCGCTTCGTAACAGTAGGAGTGTGAAATTTTTATCAAAACTGCGTGATCCCAATGGCATCGTCGAGCTGCGGCCTCCTGTTTCTTATTTAATTTCGAAATTATTCACATAACTTGGAAAACTACTGTTTTAAGTCATAATTTAACTATTTATCAAGTGCACGATTATTTCTCAAAATGAATGAGATTGCTCTGAAATATAAAGATAAAACAAAGGAGAGGATTTTAATTTAACAAGTAGAACTAAATTTTTTGTTAAAATGTATATGAAAGCATACGGTTTTATTCTGTTTGGGTAGTTCTGTGTTATGAACTTGCGGAGAAATGTCATTCATGCAGTATTCTGCAGTATCCCTGTGCGGCTGTCTCGAAGGATTATACATCTTCGAAATTATTCTCCATTGTACCGCAATAGTGGACACATTGAGAATTTTACAAAGCAAAATGTCGCTGTTGTGTATGGTGCATAATCAAATATCAAATCGAAATACTGAACAGGGACTGCGAAAGCGACTGAAGATTGTATCTCATCTCGCTGCCGCATTTTCAATGCGTTGAGAATTTCTAAAGCGATGGAGACGGAATTTTTCCGACGAAAAACGTTTCGCGCTTCTTGCGAGGAATCGGAGCAAATGCTCTTTTAGTTCATTAAAGATCATCTTCCCGTACCCCTAGCAGCAAAAGTTTCTTGTCTTTCGGCCGAGGAAACAAAACCTGGAGAAAAGCTCTAACGAGAAACTCCTTTCACTCGACTTCATCGCGAAAGAGAATGTGGCGCGTCGGCCATTCGAGTTTCTCCTTCGGGTTTATTGCGATTCCAATCCTTTCCCCGGTTTGTCCTTTTTTTTTCAGACACGCGCCGTCGGCGACAATAGACGAACTTGCAATTTCCAATGCCACGATCAGAAACGGGAAGGAAATGTAGAAGGCAATAAAGAAATCGATGGGTGGCAGCAGCAAACCGCCGCAAACGTTTTCTCCCCTACCTCACCCTTTTATTGGTTTGCATTATCGTCAGATATGAACTGCGCTTAAATTCAGCATTGCATGAAATTTCTTTCGTTTGAAGTATATGATAGAAATCATATTTTACTTTGTCAATTTGAAATCGCAGATTTTGTACACACGCAACAACGACATATTTTAAAAACTTAAAGATTCTCTAAAACTTAAAAATAATTGATTAATAACATTATAATTAAATAATACAATTTCATTCTGATAATTTATGATTTTCCTTATATTCTATAGAACCAATCAGTCTGATGAGATATAATCCAGTGATATAGTGTTATTTTATAAATATTAATTAACACCAATTTAATATTAGTCTCTTGTTATTGAATGCGTTAATTATTTTCGCTTCGTATAATTTGACATGCAAGTTTTAATGGCTTGTAATTAGATATCATATCATCCCTTTTATTTCAAAACCTAATCATGAGTATAAATTCACTTTTTGAGTAAAGAAGTGTATATTTATGGTTTTAGTATAGGAAGTTTAGTATAATAATATCTTACGTTTTTTAGCTTGAAAGCATAATGGAGGGACTCGTTAAAAAGATAGAATTTAAAATTTAATTCTTAAAGAATTTTTACATGAACTAAATGTAGAGGAAGTCTTACATATGAATTTTAAATATGAATCATATTTAATCTAAACTATTCGGCACATTTGAGCAAGCCTCGTCTTCTTCGTCTTGTTTAAATATGAACTTTGCAAGTTGTACAATCTCCGGCGAAATCGTCCGATTTATCCTCCACGAGAAGCGTGTTCTGATTTTCATCGACAAGGGCGCGTGATCGATTTATCGCAGATCTTGAGGGTACCCATTCGAGTACATTGCTACATTAAATCCCTGCATCGCTGCCACTCGTGCATAAATGTACGAGGAAGAAGCGGATTGATCTTCAGAGCAAAAGCGAAGGGCCGGCGTGGCACACCAAGTGGCCCTCGCCGCGCCCGTGTAAGTACGTGCTGTACTTCTCCATTCTGGCCAGCACTCCTGACAAATATAGGCGGTATCAGAAGCGAAAGCGTACATGACATAAACAAGATCCGTGCACGGCGTACCGGAGCGAACAAAGCCGCCACATCGCGTCGGTGCACATATTTCGTCGGTTGTATTTTATTTATTCCAGCTGGGATGTGTGGGTGTGGGATTTTTTTGCGCTTCGCGTTTGAAATACTCGGAATATCAGGAATCGGCTCAAGCGAGCACGATACAAGCTTATTCTCGTCTGTTTTCAACCTCATTATCGCTTTTTGTTTTGCAAAAAAAGAAGAAACTTTGTATTCATGTCTTTAGAAATTAAAAAGTAATTAATTTTCTGCCCTGTTTAAATGAGTTTTTTCAACATAAATAATATTTTCTTTCTCTTGTATTCAAGTATTATTTTAGTAATGCACTTAATGTACATGGAAAGTATGTTAATTTATATTTCTCGATAGAACTGTAATTGCAGTTATATTTGCGGTCGCGACTTGATTTCCCTTTCAATTTGGTCGCACACATACAGAGAACGAGACCACGAATTCAAAATAAATACACAGAGAAACACCCGTCGTAATAACGCGTCCCAGTCTGTAGTACCGTTATTTTATTGCCTATATCGCGGCAATAACAGAAGCAAGCACTCGGTATTTTACGAGCATTCGCGACGTAATGTTCGCCTCGATCCAGGATCTAATACACGATCGCGGTCGATACGAACCGAAAATTATTGGCACGTTTCTCATCTATGTTCTACTTTTTCTCCTTTTTAAATTTTTTTCGCACACTAAGAGAGAGAGAGAGAGAAAGAAAGACTTCATATTTAACATACAATAGATGAATGTAATTAAATGAGCATTGATAAATTAACTTGTGCAATAGTTTACTATTGTAACAATCAAATTGAATTTTCCAAAGATGAATTGCAATTTCATGTTGAAAGATGCGACAGTGATTTTGATCTTTGCATCGGTCGTGGTACGGTTTATCGATACTTTGTGATATTTTGCCGACGATATAGCCGCGACGAGAGAGGGGACGACACTGCGAATAGTGAAATATTTTCATATGTCGATTCGGAACAACGAACGGCATTTCTTTCCGAATCGTTTGCTTTTAGTGGTGCACATACATTTTTCTTCGCTGGCCTCGACATGAGTATTTTGCTCTCTCCGCGATATCTATTTAATATTTTACGATTCCATAGGTGTCCCCGTGTGCACGAAATGTAGTGTACGAAGTGAGAGATTTCCGGTAAGAGGCGGCGCCCAACGTGTCCGATGCAACACACATTCAAAGTGTATATGTGCACATACATATATATATGTACACTTTCTATATATTCGACTCGAAATACAACCGCTGTGTTCCGTACATCTTCGAGAATGCGAGGCTTACCGTTATCTTATATCTAAAGAATTCTCGAAGCTCTGGGTATTCCTGCGGAATTCCACGGGGGAATGATCATCGGAATATCGGAATAGCGTTGCTGACAGAGGATAATATCAACATTTTTATAAACCAACTTTATTTGCGTGTTAAACTCCATTCGCAGGCGTCTCTTGTTCCACGTTTCATATTTCAAGAACTTTTAATGCAGGGCGATAAAGTTTTTGTCCATTTCGTTGAAGTAGCGTATGTATATATTATTTCAGACGCATCTCCTGCAGATTCTGCAACGACGTCAGATGGTAGTAGACTTTTTTCTCTTTTTTCTCCTCCCTCTTCACACGTTACTACGAATAAGTAGGACGTAAAAAATTCAGGGAATGTTTGCTGCGTAACGTACTCTTGATTTCTGTTATGTCTTTTATATTGTCATATAATGCAAAACTAAATTTATTATGTAAATTTAAACATACACAAAACTATCAAAAGATATTAAGCAATTTAAAATAATATGATCCTCTGTTATTTATAATTTAGTTGTTACTTAATTTTTTTTTTACTAAATATTTTTTAACTGAAATATCATATGGTTTTTATATGTACTTCCAAGATTAAATATAAGCTTGTAAAAGCAAATAGAAATTCTTTTTACGTGTGTTTTGTAAATTTAATATAAAAGACAAAAAATTTTATTATCAATAACAAATCCACTCTTAAAAAGGCGCGTTAAATCAATACTCGAAAGTCTCGAAGTATTGTTGCCTCTTTTCCGCGATGCTGATTGATTTTCTTGTTTGATTTCGTATTACGAGAGTAACTAATAAGATACGAAAATTATTTGCTAAATTTTTGCTATTTTTTACTTCTAAAACTACTTTTTTGTTTTAGTTTTTAAAAAGTTATGAGAGCTTAATAAAAAGTAACTTTTTAAAAAGTAAAGCAAACAAATTATTCTTGAGTGGATTCTTACTTTTTTTGATCTTATTTTTGCTAAATGTCATAATTACTAACATTTTGACATTTTTGTGTTTACCATAGTTTTTTCTATTTCTCATAAATATGCTAGACGTATAATTTCTTAAGGATTGAGTCATAATACATAATATATGTACTTTCTTCCGAGCTAGTCATATGCCGAACTTTTTGAAACAATATTTAAAGTCGCTTCATGGCGTTTTCTGACGATGTATGAAATAGCCACAGGCAGTATTTTTCTTTGGAAAGTTTCCTCCGTTTTCCTTTGCTTATGCAAATATGCTAATGACTTCCTACAAAATTTCTGATAAATCGATCACGTCCATTGAAATCTTCTAATATTCGTTTTTGGAAAAGTTTTATTTATCATATAATATATTGTTTTATTTTTGTGTCGGTAATCCTCGACACCACAATAAAATCATTTCTGCTAGACGCGATTCAGCTCGTCTCTCTGATACAGACAGAAATTCACGCTTTCAAACTGTGATTCTCTAAGAGGATTCGTACGCGCGTGATGCAGAGTGCACTGAATATAACATAGATTTATAATATTTATTAGAGCTGTATTATTTATTTAATTATACGTGCTGTTTTAAGTAATTAAATATTACAAATGTTTTCGTAAAGTTATACGTATTTTTATTTTATTAATATTTTATTATTTTTATTGAGTTTGGTTAATTTCGGTAAAGATTTTCTCGCATTAGAGACATACAATCAAATGGATAGTGTCCAGATAGAATTCAAGTGTCCCAAAACTAAGATTGAGTAGCAATACTGAGCCACTTTCATTTCGCAGTTTCTGTTTTTGCACTCCATTTAATTTAGATCCATTTCAACGAGACTTACGACGATAGAATCAATAAGTTTTGTCAGACACGACCCAAGAAACTCTCATTAGATGAAAAAGAAGGTCAATTACACTAGCAATATATAGATATTTCTGTGCATTTTAAGCGCACGAGTCATGGTTTAGTGATGCGACATTTCTCCAATAAGATAATTCGATAATTCCAAAATCATTAACTCTAACGAAATAGAGCACATAACGTTTATATCTAATGGCATATTAATATTTGCTCCATATCAATGTATTATAACAGTATTTTATGAAACAAATAATGAAAGAGAATTTTATTTGAAATTGTTTTTTAAATGTTATTTGTTTTCATCCAACGTTTTAATACTTCAAATGTAATATTTAGTTATAACATATATAATCGTAATATAATAATGTAATTTATTACAATGAAAGTAACGTAGATCGAGAGTATTTTCCTCTCACATCACATACCGACGTATATTGGCATTACAAAAGTCAGAAGAACATCTGTTTCCGCGTCTACCTGTTTGCCTGTTTGAATCTCTTTCCGATTTTTCCGTTACTTTCCAGTTCCATACTTTACGTACGAGGCAGATAGTCAAAGGACTTATTGCGCAAGTTTCGATCGTATGCTAGTTTACAGGCAGCTTAGTGCCGGTATTGCAAAATTCTGCGTCTCAGTCGGCGAAATTGAATCCAGCCTCTGGGGAAATGTCCCCGGTGTGTTCGCGGAGTCCGATTCCTACTGGTTCTCGTACCAAAGAAACTTGATTACTGAAGACGTTGTGTATGTTGCCTCGCACGAGCACACACATATGTGGGCGAGTGCATCGAAACTCAAAAGAGAATAGAAGGTGCACTTTATACTTTGGACTAATAATAAAATTATTGTTTATGTAGAGGACGAGAAAAATAGCAATTTATCTTCGTTTTGCTAGGCACGGAGGATATATAATTCAGCAGGCAATATCGCGGTACAAAAGATGTGTCAGAAAACTAAATATTAACTCTGCAAGAGAGAGAGAGAAAGAGAGAGAGAGAGAGAGAGAGAGAGAGAGAGAGAGAGAGAGAGAGAACAAAGAATTAAAAATTAAAAAATGTTCTTTTCTTAAAATAGTTATCTTTCTTAAAATTTATAGCCAGTCGTAAATACGCGGAGACTTTATATTCAATTAACGTTAAATATACAGCCAATTTAAGGATCTGTCTCTTGTAATTTTAATTATTTTCTCACCGAAAGAGACGAACGTTATACAGAATGTAATAACGTGCGAAATTTTTAAATGCATCTTCTGATCCCTCACATAACGAGAAAATATCATTTTTCGAAATAAACGATATTTTAATTTTACGTATTTTCAAAGACGTCGTGGATGTGCGGATTCACCTTCCACGCGGCGACATCGTGTCGGGAAACGGTGGTGTTTCTTGGGCGCGTATCTCCGTCCGCTGTCACATACGGAATCCATAGAGCGGATATGTCCCGTTATGCCGTCTATCTTGCATAATACTTTTCCTTATCCGGCTGCGTCATCTTTGCGATTTCCGCCGCGGTGGAGACGGCCTCGATCCACGGCGACGGATATCCGCGGTCGTATTGCCTTTGATGTTCGCCATCGGTTCCATATTCGATGCGTGGAATACTCGTTTCCGCGGAAACGGAACGTCGGAGGCTCTCCGGTTGGCTGTCTGCGATACCCCCGTCGGCGGATTGTAATATGTTTTTCATATCTTTGCGCGACCGGTGACTATAATTCCGTCGCGATCGCGACGAGCTGTCTACAATAATAGTCTCGTGATACTGCTATTACGGAATAGAAAGAAAAGGAAAAGGAGATTTATATTTTCAATGTGTCTCTTCACTTTCTCCAATTTTACTGGTCTTTTGAAAAGCTTTTTAAAAAACAAAAACAATTTTATATAAATCTGAAACCCTCTTCGTATAAATTTGATATATAACTCTTCCACGTAAAAGAGTTGTGTCTTTCTTCTTTTTAAAAATAAATGTTATTCTGTCAGCAGAATTCTTTTATATTATGAAATGGGATATCTTTATGAAACTCGCAGAGAAATATCTTATAATTAAATTTAACACATAATAATTTAATAAAAAACTTTATAATAATACAATAATAAATTTCATTGTGAATTTTGTATGAATAAAAAACTTTTTGTAGTCCAATAATTTGTTAGAATTATTTGATAAATTTGATTAAGAAATTTGTCAAATGTTTCGAAAAGTACGGAAGAATCGCACATTTTAAGAGTATATAGCAAACTCTTTTTAAAATATAAAGGGATTTGATGGAAGAACCAGCTTGGAGCTTACTGTTCCATGTATGCGCTACGTATGCATGTTTGTATTCGTCGTAAAAAGCTCGTCGACTTTTGAGAGGTAAAGAAGCACGCTATTCCGATAACGCGCTGTAGCCCGCAAAGAAATATTTTTCAAACGAAAACGCCGCACCTTTCTCCAGCGTAAAAGCTCCGATTTCTTATCTATCACGTGCTATTATGAATTTTTCTGCGAGAAGAGCTCCTTAAAAGAAAGTATTCTGTCGTGCTATGTAAATTATAAATCTCTCATACACTCAGAGCAAAATACAAGCAGAGCGGTATAATAATATGTAGAATCATACATCTTTGTTGATTTTCGTATTATTTTTTTTAAATTTAAAAACTTGTATGTTGGATTTTTCTTTCACATTTTAAAGCTTTCCCTTAAAAACTTTTGTCTCGTTATTTTAGCTGAAACTACAACGTTATTAATATATTAATATACTTTTCAAGAATTCCAAGAAAATTTTCTTTTGTCTGTAAATGTTTTAATTCATAAAAATTTTTTTTACATGACATAATTTTTTATATACATATGTATACATACATACATAATATAAATTTATGTTTATGTACAGTATTTGCTAGTTTTCACGCTCAAATAGAAAAAATCGATATATGAAAAGACGATCGTGAAAACTACATTTCTCTCTGCATTTCGTACAAATCCCTCAAGCGATTTTTCATATCTCAATGTATAATCTCGCCATATTTTATTTCAAATGACCCTTAACGGCGGTCAGGATAACAGTCGGTATAACGAATATGTAAGATCTTTTGTTTTTGCCGGCTTGAGGGACACTCGACTGCTCGTTGAAAAATATGATTGTTATTTGTGCAGCGTGATAACGAAAACAATAGGTTCATATTTTTATATTGAATACTACGGATGTAGTGTACGGTTTATATGAAACGATATTTCTATAGTATCGTTGATAAGTTTTAACGCTTTTAAAAGCACAGGTTACATTGTTGTAACTTGATTTACTAAAAAAAGTATAGTTGGTATTTTTTTACGCAACATGGGACAAGAAGAGCCTATTACTAAATATATATATATATTACTAAATACTAAATATATATTTCTACATCGTCTGAAATGCTCTCAAGGAGAAATTTCCGCATTTAAATTATTAATTAACATTAAAAATATACATTAAAAATAAAAAAATCTCTTTTTCCTTCGCGCAAACATTAATTACATTCCAGTCGGTTCTTTTGAGCAATACTTTTTGATTACTTCCGAATCGATCTTAAAGTTTCATGACTGAAATATTTTCCTCGCGCACTGACGTATATCAGACCCTTCTCAAATCGAATATCGTTCCCGTGTACGCGCACAAGTCTGCGATCTCCGGCGTTCGCCGGAAATCAGCTATAAAGACCGGCAGGAAGTTGGTAATGTCTATATCGCAAGGATGGGAGCTTAATTCGATCGAGAAACTCATCTCGTGGAAACGTCGTGTAACTATATAACGGATATATCGTGGAACTTTGACCGTAAATCAATCGGATCTGCCTTCGTCGGGCAGGCCAAGGTATGGCACGGCAGTTTAACGTCGATCGGCAAAAAGAGGGACGCCGGACGAATCTTTGATAACTGTCGCTCCATGCACAACGGAATTACATGCCGTCGTAGATAACGTCGACGTCGACGACGACGACGGCGTCATCGTTTTTGCGGAGGTCTCGCGTACGGCCTGCGGCGCTACCATTTTTCACCGTAGAACTTGCAACAGGTGTAAACTTCGCGAGGAACGCCCGCTGTTATGTAATCTACCAGCCAGATAAGTTCTCCTTAAAGAAGACGCAGTAAATAATGGCTTCTTCTTCTTCTCGTAGCGCGCGCGCGCAACTAGAAAACTTGGAAACTCGGATAAACGTTAGAGTCGCAACGAGTATAAGATTTACGATACGGTATTACAATAGTGGGATCACGAGCGATTTATTCGACTGTGATTCCCGCATGTCGTGAAAATTAAATCTGGAAAATAATTTCTCAAGTTGCGCAAACAAAATAATTTTAAATACTTTTTTAACACCCTTATGCGTGTTTCGATTAACCACATAAAAATCTAGCGCGGATTTCCATTCATCTGAGTGCTAAATTGAAAAGAAATTTATTAATGAATTGACATTATCGTTGATCGACAGACAAGACAATTTCTCACAATAATATATATATTTTATTACGTTTATAAAACGCTCTTTTAAAATGACAAATCAAATGATGCCTAATTTATATTAACATTTTCATTATATGAAAGTATATTAGTTAAATAATAGTCCTATATTAATATTTTCGATATATATACATGTTCCCTCGTTTTGAAATGCACGTCGCCAGTTGAGAACGGTGAGAATACGATGTACCACCGTTAGTATACGTTACGCAATGCGAAACTTTCGGATGCGAGTTAATTTCGGACTCGTTCGGCCGTTGCTGCCGCAAACAAAAGTTGGTCGTGCACGCGACGTGGAAGCGAGAAGGACGAGAGATCGGAAACAACGGTGGCTAGCGCAGACAAAAGGAAACGTAAGGATAGGAAGGATGTTTGGGAGTATAAGAGCGAAGGGGAAAAGATCTCTGGGATGCCACACGGTAGGAAAAGCACCCGAAACTTCGAAACTTGTCGCGCCTATAACTAAGATCTTTTCTCTTCTCGTCACAGTGCATTCTCTCGGCCAAACTTAGCCGGACCGGTGTGAAAGAGGCTACCGGTTATTCTCGGACAACCGTGGATAACGAGCGAATAAAACTTTTCTCGTTCACATTGTCCCTCTTTCTACGAGCCGCCGCGTTCGCTATTTATTTCCTCGTATATCTTGACTAGACGCGATGTATTTCGCGCGGAGCGAAGATGAATGCGATCGTACTTGGGCCTAAGCAACGTGCCGTTTGGAGCTTTCGACCAATAGTTAAAAAAAAATTCAAGGTACCAAGAGAAATAGGAATGATTATCTCAATGCGTTTTTTCTAAATTAGTGATTAAAATTTCCGAAGCCGTTGCCATACTTTGGCGAGTCGTATTCTTTACGTTCAAACAATCCTTCGCAGCTTCATTCGCGCGAGGTCGAGCTAATTAAAAACAGCGGGGATTAAAGTCAGGCGTGAGTGGATACGAGCTAAACCACGGCGCGACAGAGCAATTAAATGAAAGTCGGATAATCCAGGTTTAACTATCCGCTTTTACACTCGGCGGAAAAGCGTTAAACAAATGGCGGGGGACAGGGTGAGCCCGATGCTACGCGTCACTTATTCCCCGGCCCTGCCCGGGGTATGCGATGCCGCCGGCTGATTATGGCGTTTCGTTATTGCAGCATTTCGTCCGCTATACGTGCGTATTATCATCGCGGGCCGGAATATCGGGTGATAAAAGCGACCGTTATATATTCCGCCGGCGAGTATATCCGCGAGGAAACGACGCCTGCTTCACCTTCGTGTTATATTTCAACCTATCTTCGACATCCCGAGTAATTACGACGTGATATATTGTCTTCAGCCCCCCCCCAGGGGACCATGAGGATGCTTCTCCTGGCCGCCATCAGACTCCGCGATGGCAGTTTTCCATCCCCGAGTACGCGCTGGGCGCGCGATTATCCGCTTTTAAGAGGAATATCTTTCCGGCGGTCGCGTTATAATGCCACGGGGCTTACCGTTATTTACGTGTTTGGGCACTTCTAAGGTATTTTTACGGATCTCGTAACATTTGATTTATCATTATGGCTACAAATGTGACCTCAAAGTGTAAATTCTAAATAAAATCTGCATCATGTAAATTATTTCAACATAAACGAAGATTCTGATGTAGAAAATTAATTTGATATTATCCAGGAGAAACAATCAACGTCTTTAAGAATCACTTAAAAATATTTATATTACAAAATGTTTTTTTCTCATATAAAATAATAAGTAATAAATATAAAATAAATAGTTGATTTCTTTCGTGTTCACATCGTGAGGCTATTTGTCTTGTCGTAAATATAAAATGACGTGAGGAACTAATAGAGCGTAAGGAAGAACGATAAGTTATAAACGGCAAGGATATAAAGAGAATTAACAGAACATTAAAGCCAACAATGCATCCCTCCCTACTTGGTTCTCGGTGAAGTATATTTTTATACTTGGAGGAAACATCCTTTTGAAAGTCGAGAACGACTTAAAGCTCATAGACTCGCACCGAGGTACAATCAGAGTTCGCCCGGAGATTCGAGGATGACGTTCAAATCCCTCGGAGTGGAGTTTCGTAGCGTCCGACGGAAAGCCTTTCCTTCAGGAAGTTTGCGAAACTTTACGATACGAGGAGAACGTAAAAAAAATTTCACCCATCGCGAAACGTTACGATATACCCTATATTTCCCCTCTCTGCTCGACGCGGGGCGATTCGACTATTACGAGATGACTGTTCTGGCTATCAGCTCGTAGTCTGACTGGGTTAAACTGTCGTCAAACTAACTTATCGCTGTCCCATGCTTTATAATAGGCAATCACTTAGTTTGCTGTGAGGTTTGCTTATTGAATTATACACGCGGACATAAAGGCCTGATTGCAACGTCGATCAACCCAATTTCACGTTCCCGCATTTACATCGCTAGGTAGAGCTATAACTCAGGAGGTTGCATCGGGAAAACGCGGGACTAAGCTCGGTTAATTCCGATTGTCCAGCGCGATCCAGCCTAGAGCTTTTGTATCGTAAAAATTGGTGCTTTTTTTTCGGTCGCGGCGGCATCCGGTATACCGCGGACAAAATGTGAAAATACTGACAAGGGTCGGCTCGCACGAATGAAGTCAAGTGGAAAAAAAAAGTATCGATGACGGCAGGATGGGGGTCCTCTCGTTCAGAGGCAAATATATCGCTTTTCATTCCCGGTCGCGATCTCTATTCCCCCCTCTTCCCTTCCCCCTCGCAGTGGGGATACCGAGTGGTAACCCTCCCCCCCTCCCCCCGTTAGCACGATACACATCGTCCGTGTCATTGACGTCACGCTACCGGCGGACGGGCGGCCGTCATCGTGGATGTTGAATGGCGCGGAAAGATTAATAGACTACCGTAAAGTCGAAACTTCCTCGACATCCCTGAATATTCACGCCACGTTTTTTTACAGCCGCTTGCCATGCCGTCGGCTCGAAACTTTATTTCGCGAAGGGCGTCTCGTTGTTTTACGGGTCTATTAGAATTCCCTTCTTTCTCTTCACTTCGTCCTTCTGCTTCTCTTCTTCTCATTCGCCTGTTCTACATACCGTATCCTCTTCCGCTCTATTATCTGCATCAAACGGGGGAAATCGATGAAATGCTCTCGCCATTGTCATGGGTATTGACTTTACTTCGCTTACATTGGAAAGTAACTTTCGCCGATCCTAGTGTTTAACTTCGAGTAACTGCTAATCGCTTTCGGACCGGAGTTCGAGAATACAACAAAGGAAACCAATTTCCTTATTCGCGGTAGATATAGCACGCTTCATGACTATTTCACGACAGTTATCAATCAAGAATAAATATTTGATTAATGAAATAAATTAGATAAAAATTAAATCTTTTTTTACTTCGTAAAATAGAGAAATAACTGTTATGTCACCGTTGGGGACTTTATCTATTAAAATTTGTATGATATTAAAATTATTGTATTTATAAATCATGTATATATTATTTTTAAAAAAATTAAAAATATTGTAATTTTTTAATTATTTCTAATGTTATGAAATTTTTATGAGGAACATTTTTTCAAATTCTTTATGTAATTAGGAGCTGTGAAATAATGAAATTATGCTTAAGTAATTAAGCCTAGCATATTTTCGCAGATGAATAATTTAAACTGCAATAAGATTTCATTTTCAGATGATTTTATGAAATTAGACAACTTTATGTTACGTTTCTTTCGTAGGGTGTTCTAAAATATTTATTTTAATTATATTCCTGCCGGTAGTTAATGACTATTTTATTGCCGCATATCTCGCGCGTTTACTTCCATACGTCATCTTCGCTAGATAACAGATGGCCACTTTACGCTCATCCTTGTCTACGAATAGGTCTTGTACAGCCGTGTAACAAGCGTACAATGGCATACGCATTAGTTCGGACGTGCGCCCGGATAGGATCTCGCGGAAGATCTCGTCTGCGGCACTTAAACGGAGCAGCGCAAAGGCGGATGGGGGAGTTAAAATTTCCCCCGCGGGTGTAATCTGGCTGCGAAGTCGACGGTTGAGTCTGGGGTGGTTGGTTGGTTGGTTGGTTGGCTGGCTGGCTGGCTGGATGGCTGACTGGCTGGCTGGCTGGTCGGCCGGTCGGTCTCGAGGTTGGCAAAGGCGGTGGATGGGGCGGAAAGGCGTCAGGAGTCAGTAGAGCGATAGTAGTGGAAAGAAGGTTGAGGAAAGAAGATGGGCCTCGTACGTGGGTGAGGAAGCGAGACAAGCGAGAGAAGGAGAGAGAAAAGGAGGGAAAGAGATCTGGGCGAACCGAAGAAAAGAAAATGCCTAAAGTAAAGGGAAGCAAGCTTTAACGAGATCGATGAAGCTACCGTTCGCCTTGCCGACCGTTGCACTGTCCTCCGGAACATCCTAACCCTCCCACTCTTCCTCTTCTTCCTGATTCTTACGATCCAACCGTCCCCCTTAGTCTCTCTCATATACCTCTGAAACAACTCTATCGCCACGCGCGGCGATGCTGGCGCAGTTGAGCCATGTTAACATCAATTTAATGATAGCTCGTTAAAGGAGTGCGCGCGGATCTTAAGCGATTAAATAAACCGACGTAATGCTCCACCGTAGCCGGCTGTTTTTCATGGCGAACGCGTAGGGGAATACAAGCTCAAGCGAGATAAATCGTAAACTTGCTAAAAATTTAGCCTCCCCATTATTTCATTGCCGGCGAAGTTGTGGATTTATTTGTTGATGCAGTATTAATTGAACAAATTTGATGGAGATGCTTGATAATTCCAGCAATTTTTTCCGAAATTCGAAATATTTATTAATTTTTTCTGCCGTCGTCTCTGAATTTTATGACAAATAAATGCGAACTCTCTCTGGAAAGTTGGCTATAAATTGAGAACTTTAATTGTGTGGGATTGTCATAACTCACCTTTATCGAAATTTTGTTTTATTTTTTTATTTTTCGCATTCTTTTTTATATATATTTGAAAAATTGTGTAGAGAAAATTAAAAATCATGCCGATATCCGTTAGTAATACTATATTTTATAAGGGTACGTGTTGAGTAAGTAGTGTAATAAACTAGCTTAATGTCCACTAACAACTTTTCTTTTTTTTTTTCAGGTAGGTAAGTGAACGATCTTTTTCCTCGACGGGGGTGCTTTCCTCTAAGGAGCTATTTCAAGCTAATTCCGACGTAATGCGAGCGTAACGTGTTTGCGGACTATTGCATGTTGCTACGTAAAGCGGCAAGTATTGTAGAACCAATCAACATCTTTATGCTACAAAAAGTAATTGTAAATTACCGTTTTCCATATCTTAAAAAAAATCAGTTATAACACGTTCAAGTGTGTATAATTAAATTTCAATAATTGTGGATTAGCAATTTTACATCTTCAGGAAAAGAAAATAATTCTAGCACATGTATTGAGTAAATTTTTCTTAAATATTTTTCGTATGTCATTTATTCAATGCATATTTATGTCAACTCATATTATTAAAAATTCTTTGCATTAAGATGTGTTTGAATTTGCTTCAAACATATTTTAAGTTAATCCAACAAGTATAAAAGAAATTTAGTTGCTGGGGGCATATCTCTTTTCCAGTTAGATAATCTCAGCGTTATATGCATATCAGAGAATTTGCAAGTGTGATTAAAATTTTCTATACATGCTCAATGTTAAATATTTTATCTATTTATTATGAGATTATACTCAGAGTACCCCATTATTTTTTATACTGGAGTAGCTGGAAAATAGAACATTTTAAATAAATGGCATGCGAATGGAATAAGCGCATAAATTAATTTATATTTTGATATTTGTTTGTTTAACACGGCTATCTTTGATTATCAATATTGATGATGAATATACAAGAGAGCGCATTGATACATAATATTATAATTTTCTTTTCTTGCACAACTACTTCGAGGCGCGTAGAATTATCTCGAGAAGAAGTTTTGCTGCCTTCGTCAAGATCAAAAGATTAACGTGCAACTCGCCGGCTGGGTTCAAGTGCTGCTTATTAAATGCAGCAATTTCGAAGTTCTCTTTTGCTTACTTCGCCGAGTGACGAATTAATACGGTTTAAACTTCCTTAAA